>JBBBDQ010000923.1:2360000-2717500 GCA_037127315.1 Ascarosepion bandense | reverse complement strand
ACATTAAATTAAAACTTTACTATATATATAATGTAAACATGTTACGGAAATTAACGAAGATTAACAAAACTAGTTATAAACAACTGACAATTTGAAATGATTTGTTTGAACATTATTTTTGATCGATACTCGTATTTAAGTAGATATTCTGTTTATAATCAAACAGTATTATATATTTATTTCTACCGGCCTGATTATTTACGATAATCATCATGTTACGGAAATTAACGAAGATTAACGAAACTGGTTATAAACAATCGACAGTTTGAAATGATTTATTTGAACATTATTTTTGATCGATACTCGAAAATTGTTGTGCGTTATGAATCGAAAATTGTGTTATAGGCTTAATTTGACTCCGTTTTGACTGATTGTCATTCGTGGTCGAGAGGCCTAAGACGTGCCAGATCCCTTGGTGGCTTTCCCCATGTGGACAGGGGTCGCAGGTTCGAATGACACACATTTTCGTAACAAAAATTTATCGTAAATAATCAGGCCGGTAGAAATAAATATATAATACTGTTTGATTATAAACAGAATATCTACTTAAATACGAGTATCGATCAAAAATAATGTTCAAACAAATCATTTCATACATAAACGTCATTTTTTAATGGACACTCATAGTTGAGTAGATGATTTGTTTTTATTAAACAATATATTTATTTATCGGCCTTAATATTCGAGAAATATTGTTAAAAGAATATGCGTCCCATGGCAGGATTCTAACTTGCGTCTCCTAAAGGAAACAGTCCGTATACGTGATGTTCCTTAGACGGCCTGATCATGTCGGACTTTTTGATCAAAACAGAGCATCTACTCAAGTATCAACATCTATTAAAAATAACTGTAAAATAAATTAAAAGAAAATATATAAATCAGTCTGATAATATTGTAAACGAAATCCTCACGTTAATTTTACAGTAATTATTCTATGAATACTTCTTTTGAAACTACAATGAGCCACGGACGTTTAATCAACAGTCACGACTATTTAAACATTTTAAGTGATCAACTTCATCCTATGGTTCAGTCACTGTTTCTGGAGGGAAATGCCATCTTCCAGGATGATAATGACCCCATTCATACTGCTAAAGTTGTAGCTGAATGGCACGAGGAACATTCTAGGGAAGTAGAACATCTTATTTGGCCACTAGAGTCTCCAGATCTCAACATTTTTGAAAATTTATGGTTCATTCTAGAAAAAACAAGTGAGGAGTCGATATCCTCCACCATCATCATTAAAAGAACTGGAAACTGTTTTAGCTGAAAAATGGATTAAAATTACTCTGTAAACAATTCAAACTTTGTACGAATCGATCCCACGAAGAATTCAAACTGTATTTATTACCAAAGGCGATCCTACCCCATATTAAAATCCAGTTTCCATTATTTTGTCTACCATCCCCTTACGGTAGACAAAACGTTTACTACTGCCTGCTTGTTATGTGTTAATTGTAACAAAAGAAAAAAAAATGATTGACCAAAACTCAGAGATAAATCACAGACAAATATTTAATTTACAAAACACACCAAATAAAATATTTACAAATATACAATTTTTGTTGCATTCAAAACAAGAAACATAGAGTTTACTACTGGCGAGTGTTACGAGGAGAGAAGGTCAGTATCTTTACCCAGTTAAGTTGGCGAGGAAGTTAAGTGCTATACTTTTTGGAAATCCTTAAATGTGTATATAAAGAATAATTATGGGCTTGGTCAATGAAAGAGGCAAAAATATGTATTTACCCATATAGTTCCATGAGGTTCTCTTTCAGGTTTTAGTTGGTCGGCAACTTTTCTTACAGATTCTTTCGGCTGGATATAAATCCTTGAATCACAACCGGGGTTGATACAGCAGCAAACACTGGTATCAACTGACAACTCACTGCCCGAAACCTATTTTTATAGGGCTAACACCTAATTTACATTTTTCTAGAACTTTTAGAACTCTCTCGATTTTACTGGAACATTCTGGCATCTTCCAAACGTTCTATTTCTAATTTCCTTATTTTTACGACTATTTCATGAATTAGAACCTTTTTAGAATAACACTTAGGGCTCAATAGAATCCATTACTATAACTTTTTAGACATTATTAATATTATTTTTATACACAAATGCATCCTCGTAACACTGCTCCACAACCATTTCATTCCACCTGCAATGGAGTGAAATGTAAGGTTTACTCCTGGTTTAATTAAAACACAAACCCGTACTAACTTCAGACTTTTACTTCCCCTAGACAGGTTACCAAGTTGCAGAGAGAGAGAGAGAGAGAGAGAGAGAGAGAGAGAGAGAGAGAGAGAGAGACTTCATCCTGTTATTTAATCCCTAGTTGAGGGAAAAGAGATGGCGTCATGCATTTCCCAAGAGTATTTGTGCAAAAGTCAATATAACGATTTCAACCAGAACTCCGTTTGTCAAATTTATCTTACGTGACCGCTACCCAAACACCCTAAAAGGGGTTGTGTCGCAAACTGAACAATTTCTAGCACCACTTGCATGTACACGGCTCTCCGTTGTGTGAAACTTGCGTGTAGGTAGCTAGTCTCATCGTGGTGTAATGGTTAACAAGTCGGATCATTGAGTGCGCCATACTTCTGTGGTCATGCGCTAAAATTAAGCCTATTGAATGATAATATTCAAAAGAACTAAATTTAGTCGCTATTCTTAGGTGTTGTTCCTTTTCGACGTGTTTGCCAATTTGATTGGCGTTCAAAGCCTCCTTATCAATGACTTTCTTTCTCTCAACGCCCTACACCCCCAACCTTCTCCTCCTTTTTCTTTTATTTTCGAGACCCACTAACTTCATCGCAGGAGCATCTGAAGCTCGTGTACTCTGGTCGGAAGCAAAATGGCGGCCGCTCTCTCCAATTAAACAACCAATATTCGCTTACTGTTCGTCTTACGGTCACATAATTTTGAAACAACGCACAATCGCCGAAGTTAAGCAATATCGAGCCTGATCAGTACCTAGATGAGTGACCGCTTGGGAATACCAAGTGCTATGGTTTGGGATGTGCGGGTGGTGTAATGGATAATGTTTCGGAGAGCCGAATTCTAATTTCGGTTGGGTTCGTTGTATTCACAAATACCCTTGGGAAAGGTATGAATCTGTCTCTTCTCCCCAACCACAGCTATGGGAATATTAGTAAAATTTGTATTATGAAATTATTAAGCTGTTGCCCTAGTTATCTCCAAAGTGTTTGACAGTCTGGCATGCTAGCTTTCTACACAAGCTACAGAGCTATGGTATAAATGGACGCTTGTTTGATCTAATCAAGTCGTTCCTTTCAAATCGCGTAATGAGGAGAGTATTGAACGGGCATGCTTCCAGATACTATCATAAAACGTAGGTGTCGCTCAAGGCTCTATTCTAGGTTCTATACTTTTTCTGATCTTCATCAACGATCTCCCTGATGTAATCAGATCCCAAGTAGGCATCTACGCTGACGACACCACCATTTACTCCCGCCTCGATAAGAAATCTGCCGAAAAGGACTATGGTGGACTCGGGTAAGAAATGACTCGTAAATTTTAATGCTTCCAAAACGAAGCTGCTATCCTTTAGCTACCATAGACAATCGCTCCTACCTCTCATCAGCATGGATCAAGCTAATCTTGCTGAAAGCAATATGCTGCGCCTCCTCGGCCTAACTCTCTCGGTCGACCTCAAGTGGAATGACTACATTGAATCCATAGCTAGGAAGGTTGGTTCACTGTGTAGAACCAGGAATTTTTTCTCGTTTCAATCCATCTCGCATATATATATAAATCTACCATCCACCCGTGCATTGAATATTGCTGTTACATCCGGTCGGGTGCCTCTGCTATTCATCTCGGGGTTTTTGAGAAACTCCAAAGGAAAATCCCAACTGGAAGTTCAAGTGCAGTCACTTTCTCACCGTCGTAATGTGGCTTCTCTCTGTCTCTTCTACAAATACTTTCATGGCTTTTGTTCCAATGAGCTTAGTTCCCTGGTGGCCCCTCTGCAGAAATTTACTCGAGCTACTGGTCCCACTGTTAAAATAAAATCAATCTAATTTAACCCCAACTTCTACTCCTACAGCTTCTTTTCTCGCACTTCTTGCCTGTGGAATTCCCTTCCGTATACTTCCTTCCCTGACAGCTACAATATGTAAGAATTTAAATCCACTGTCAATTGCCATCACTTACCTCCTTGACTCGCATCCTTTTTCTGACGACCCTTGTATTATGTTCTTCTACCTTCCCACTCTACTCTCACGCAGCTCTCCTCACACCAGTGTTCTCATCCTTCTCTTATCCATTCTCTAACACCCCCTGTAACTTGTTCCTCTTTCTCAACACTTTCCACTTATGTAACATCCCCACTGCGCACCAGTAGCAGTACTGCCTTGCTTGGCACGAAATAATTATATATATATATATATATATATAAGAAATTCTTATAATCTAAAAAATGCATGTCTTTTAGATTTATTTACATACTCTGGAATACAAATGTATAGAAAATAGCCTGAACATAAACTAAGGGATCAGTTCATATATCGATTGTTATATGGAATTGATCCCCCACTTTGTATACACCTTGTAATTTCTCGTCTGTTAATAAGCCATAGAATCCTAATCAATCGATCAATCTATGAAATACTGATTAGCTACACTGCCACGTCTTTTAGATTTATTTACATTCTCTGGAATATAAATGTATAGAAACTAGCGTGACCACAAAGAGAGGGAGCATTTCATATATCGATTGTTATATGGAATTGATCCCCCACTTTGTATACACATAGTTTCTTGTCATTTGATAAGCTGTAGAACACAAATCAATCAATGAAATACTGATTAGCTACACATGCATGTCTTTTAGATTTATTTACAGCTATATGTGAGACTAACCTTGACCCTTCTATCCCTTCTTCGGAGCTGTTCGTTCCTGGTTACCTTCCCCTCTTCAGGAAGGACTCCAATGTCCATATGCATGGGCTTGGTGTATATGTCAGCGAACAACTCCCCCTAGCCAGGGTCACATCTCTTGAATCCCTGGATCATTTCTTCATGTGCTTCCGTCTCTCACTTCTAAGCTCGGTTAGCTATCTCTTCTTCCTCTACCGCTCACCCTCCTCCTCTGACTGTACGGTACTCGATAGCATCTCTACTAATATCGACAGGGCCATTTTTTCTCATCCATCTGCCCATATATTTGTGTTTGACGATTTTAACGCCCACCACACCAAGTGGCTTGAAAACTCAGCCACCGACCTTGCTGGGATCCGCACCATGTATTTTTCAATAACCCAAGCTCTAACGCAAGTGGTGGACTTCCCCACGTGTTTCTCTAATAACCCTAACGGAAGGGACTCTTTACTCGACCTTTGCTTTACCTCCATTCCAGACTCCTGCACTACCAGGCAACTCTGCCCCCTCGGAAACTCTGACCACGCCGTAGTCTCTGTCAACATCTCAATCCGCGCTAACTCTACCCAAGAAAACCAGTCCAGCAGAATATCATACTGCTACCAGAGAGCAGACTGGGACTCATTCCGAGACTTCCTCTGTGACGTCCCCTGGAACAACGTCTTCGATCTTCCTGTCGAAGACTGTGCCTCCGAGGTCTCCTCTTGGGTTAAGGCTGGCATCGATGCATTTTATCCCGGACAGGAATTTCCAACTAAAATCAAAATCGTCCCCCTGGTTCTCACCCGCTTGCTCGGCCGCCATTGCCCACCGGAACCATTTCTTCCGGCTCTATCGAAGCTGCTCGTCGAACCAAAACAGGCGCCTTTTCGCCTCAGCACGGAACAAGTGTAAAAAAGTACTGAACGAAGCTAAGAGGGCGTTTGCTACCAGAATGAGGCAATGCATAGCATCCTCTAAGTTTGGCTCCAAAGATTACTGGCGACTCTGCAAAAGCGTGCTCAACAAGAGCAAGACTTCAATACCCCCACTAATCAATGAATTTGAAGTTCTCACCTCCCTAGCGGACAAGGCTGAATGCTTTGCCCGTAGATTCTCCACCAATTCGACACTGGACTCGTTAGGAATACCTACACCCGACTTCCCACGCAGAACTAAGGCTCAACTAAATAACGTCCACATTACACCCTCGCTGGTCGCCAAGATAATTGCACAACTTGACCCACACAAAGCGAGCGGCGGTGACGGAATCCCAGTCATAGTACTGAAGAAATGTGCCCCAGAACTCTCCTCTGTCCTCTCTAAACTCTCGAACCTCTGCCTATCTGCCTATCTGCTTCCTGTTTTCCTGCCTGTTGGATGTCCTCCTGTGTAGTTCCTATATTTAAGAATTCTGGCGAGCCCTCAGACCACGCCAATTACCGTCCTATTAGTCTCCTTCCGATCTTTGGCAAAGTTTTCGAAGCCATTATCAACGCCGAGGTGATTCAGCATCTCACGGCCCACAGGCTTCTCTCTAACAAACAGTACGGGTTTCGCTTCACCAGGTCTGCGGCTGATATGCTAACGACCATTACCGAGTACATATACAGGGCACTTGACAAGAATGGCGAAGCTCGAACCGATACCTTGGATATCTCCAAAGCGTTCGACAGGGTCTGGCATGCTGGCCTCTTGTGCAAACTGCGGAGCTACGGCATAACTGGACATCTGTTTGACCTCATCCAGTCATTCCTCTCTAACCGCACATTGAATGTGGTATTAAATGGGCATGCCTCCCAAAACTACCATACGAACGCGGGAGTCCCTCAAGGTTCTATCCTAGGTCCCACGCTCTTTCTGATCTCTATTAATGATCTCCCCGACGCCATTAGATCCCAAGTTGGCATGTATGCCGATGACACAACAATCTACTCTCGCATCGATCAAAAACCAGGTGTGGACGACAAAGCGAACTTGAAAAGGACCTCCAATCTTTCAACGATATCACCATCAAGTATATCAGACGGTACGAACGGATCCTACACAAAATTAATCGACAAAACTTGTCTATATTATTCAATGAAACCTGCATTAATGAAAAAATGCTGCCAAAAATACACACAATCTACTCTCGCATCGATCAAAAACCAGGTGTGGACGACAAAGTGAACCTCGCTGCCGTACTTGAAAAGGACCTCCAATCCGTAGTGACCTGGGGTAGGAAATGGCTAGTAAATTTCAATGCCTCTAAATCGAAGCTGTTATCAACTAACCACCATAGACAATCGCATCTACCTCCCATTAGCATGGGACAGGCTAGCCTCCCAGAGAGTAAAAGACTACGCCTCCTTGGCCTTACACTTTCGGCAGACCTCAAATGGAATGACTATATCGAATCCATTGCCAAATCTGCTGCTATGAAAGTCGGCTCTCTGTGCAGGGCCCGGAAGTTTTTCCCACCTGAATCTATTCTGCACTTATACAAATCTACCATCTGCCCGTGTGTTGAATATTGCTGCCATATCTGGTCGGGTGCCCCTGCTGCTCTCCTTGGGCTTCTTGTCAAAATACAAAGGAGGATCTGTAACGTGGTTGATACTGACTTGGCAGACCGGCTGCAACCACTCTCTCACCGGCGTGATGTGGGTTCCCTGTGCCTCTTCTACAAGTACTTTCATGGCTTCTGCTCCGATGATCTTAGATCATTGGTGCCACCTAAGCACGAATATACACGAGATACTAGATTAGCAACTAGGTCCCACCCTTTTACAGTTAAACAGATAAGATGTAACTGTAAATTCTACTCCAACAGCTTCTTTTCTCGCGCTTCCCACCTGTGGAACTCCCTTCCACAAGTCTGCTTTCCCCTACAGCTACAATCTCCAGGTGTTTAAATGTAGGGTCAATAGACACCTCCTATCACACTAACTCCCAATTATTCTCAGAACACTCTTATTTACCCAACCCTCATTCTCGGTATCCTTACCCGCCTATCACCCACCCTCTGACATTTCCTATATTTAATCATCCTTTCTCCACTCTATGTAGCCCCCTGCGCAGTAGTGGCAGTGACATGCCTTGCTCGGATTGAAATACTTATAAAAAAAAAAAAATTCTCTGGAATGTAAATGTATAGAAACAAGCATGACCACAAAGTGAGGGATCATTTTATATATTGAGTGTTAAATGGAATTGATCCCCCACTTTGTATACACATAATTTCTTGTCATTTGATAAGCTGTAGAACACAAATCAATGAAATACTGATTAGCTACACATGCATGTCTTTTAGATCTATTTTCATTCTCTGGAATATCATTTGATAGAAATTAGCGTGACCACAAAGTGAGGGATCAGTTTTTAAAATTACTGAAATATAGAAATGATGCCCAATTTATATCTACGTAATTTCGTTATCAAATTCGGAGTCGATATGAATCTACATTGTCCCCAGCTATGGGTTAATCATCTCTAAACAATTCTCATGATCCAAAAATAATTCCTCGCTTTAAATACCTACAAAGGGTTGATAAACCGTAGAAAATGAATCAAACAATCCAAAAAAGATTCTCTTCGTTCTTTTTTTCTTCCGCTTTCACACGATTTAATAGATTTCTAGATTTGTGCAAAAGATTCTAGCATTTTTATTTGGATAAACAGTAAACTACTTAATTTTTTTTAATAAATTTTTAAAAATTTAAATAAATTTAAAATTTAAATAAATTTTTTTAAATAAACGTTTTCCAACTGTTAATTACTGGCACAACATTATTGGCCTTGTGCCAGTTGAAAACTAGCTAACATCAAGAATAATGAAGCAAAATTCCTTGTAAATTACAACCACCCTAATCGCTAGAACCTGAAATCAGTTAAGTGTCATATGTGATACTCGCTTGGGCGATCATGTCTCAAAAGACTGAGTAGAAGCTTTACCCGCAGTAGGTTGCCATTACTTTCTGCAGTAAATTGGTTGCCAGCCAAGGCTATAGAACCCAATCTATCCTATTATTTAACTCATAGCTAGAAGGGGAAGAGATACATTATATTATTAAGTAGTAATTAGAGGGGGATCAGTTTATTACTTCATAACAATGTAAAACTGATCCCCCACTTTATGCCCAGTAGATGCCTTAATTGTTTCCAAATGTTATATTCAGTCAGTCAGTTAAATGCCATACATGATACACGCTTTGGGCGATCATGTCGTGAAAGAGACAATAGTGAATAGGTAGAAGATTATCCCGCAGTAGGTTGCCATTGCTTTCTGCGGTAGACTGGTTGCCAGCCAAGGCTATAGAACACAATCTGTCCTGCTAATTAAGTCATAGCTGGAGAGATAAGATTATTTGCACGTAAGTGAATCTAACGAATTTGGCTGGAATTCGAACTCTGCTCTCCGATTTCTCATTCTGAGCCATTATCCACTGCACCACAATGCTAATCTCATTTTTCTAGGAGGTTATTATAAATAAATTTTTTTAGTCTATCAACGATTAGCGTTTATATAGTGATGTACATGGCCCGGGAGCCACTCGAGGTAGGTAGTTACAGGCTAAGAAGTACAGTTTATGGCGATATGTATAGAAGATAACAGTTGACCCTGGATTTAAATAGGTTAAGTCTGTAGTGATTTACATTATTTGCACTGTTCGGACTGTTGTCCCCATCTTTGTTGTCATATTCACGAAGTTTCGACCGTTGTATGCTCCGACCTTCTTCAGGAGATTGAAATTTTGAACTGAACCATTTATTTCGTTCATTGTTGGGAGATTCTTCTCGTTCAAGAGAATAAAAGCTTTGGCTGGTTCCACTGACTTGACCCAAAAAGTTGTGAGTTCAGTACCTGGAAGTGATATGATTCATAGATGAGGACAACAATCCGAAAAATGTAAATAGCGTAAATAATTAAAATCTCTCATCTCAGAAATATAGACAGATATTGAAGGTGAATATGGCAACAAAGGTGAGGACAACAGTCCGAACAATATAAATAGTGTAAATAATTACAATACCTCATTTCAGAAATATAGACAGATATTGAAGGTGAATATGGCAACAAAGGTGAGGACAACAGTCCGAATAATGTCAATAGTGTAAATAATTACAATATCTCATCTCAGAAATATAGACAGATATTGAAGGTGAATATGGCAACAAAGATGAGGACAACAGTTTGAAAAATGTAAATAGTATTAATAATTACAATACCTCATCATAGAATTGAAGTTGAATTTGACAATAAAGATGAGGACAACAGTCCAAGCAATGTAAATAGTGTAAATAATTAATACTTCATCTCAAAAATACAAACAGATGTTAAATGTGAATATGACAACAAAAATGAGGACAATAGTCTGAACAATGTAAATAGCATAAATAATTAAAATCTCTCATCTCAGAAATATAGACAGATATTGAAGGTGAATATGGCAACAAAGATGAGGACAACAGTCCGAATAATGTCAATAGTGTACATAATTACAATATCTCATCTCAGAAATATAGACAAATATATCTGTGGTAATCGAGAAAGCATTGTTTTGTGGGAAGAAGCCGTTGGAGTGGAACTAACATCTCTCTAGTAAAATACGAAGAGAACGGATTTGATTCGTTACAATGTGCATAGCATGGTTGGTCTTAGGCGTGATGGTTAAAATGGTGGAATTAAGTAGTTCGGTTTGTTTGAGTTCTTTTCATGAAAATAGCGATAGAGCAGTGAGAGGCTTTGCGACGCTCCTGTGAGAGAGCGTTTGTAGATTGGAAAATAATTTGTCACCCAGGAGGTCGCTTTTAGACTATATTAAGACTGAAATGTGAAGAATTGACAGCTCTTACCAATATATAGCAGTCGTTCTTCGTGTTATGTCTGATCTGTCTCTCGTAGAACTTTCGGCTCTTGTACGCCCCCGACCTTCTCCACGTTTCTGCAATTTTGAACTGAACCCTTTATTTCGTTCACTGGGGTAGATTGTTCTCGTTCCATGAATCATGTCACTTCCAGATGTCTCAGTTATCTCCATTTAATTGAACTCTACGTTTTGTGCTTACCACTTCTGTAGCCAGGTATCGAACTCACAACTCTTTGGGTCAAGTTAGTGGAACCAGCCAAAGCTTTTATCTTCTGGATTGAGAACAATCTCTCACAGTGAACGAAATAAATGGTTCAGTTCAAAATTTCAATCTCCTGAAGAAGGTCGGAGCGTACAACGGTCGAAACTTCGTGAATATGACAACAAAGATGGGGACAACAGTCCGAACAATGTAAATAATGTAAATCACTACAGACTTAACCCTCTAGGGCCATTCGTATCATATTTGATACAGTATTTCCCTATAAGGAAACATTTGGTATTCATTGACTGAGCAGTCAGTACTGCTTTCATTTGAAATTTATAAAATATTTCTCTTAAAAGATTTTTCAGGAAAATATTTCTTTCAAAACTTGTTTTCATACTGTATCAAATATGATACGAATGGCCCTAGAGGGTTAACCTATTTAAATCCAGGGGCAACTGTTATCTTTTCTACATATCGCCATAAACTGTACTTCTTAGCCTGTAACTACCTAGCTCGAGTGGCTCCCGGGCCATGTACATCTCTATATAAACGCCAATCGGATCGTTGATAGACAATGTAAATAGTGTAAATAATGATGTATAAGATTGTGTTTCTCGTTCCTTCTAAAATCTTTCCGGTGATGCTTCTTAGTCTGTGTATCTTACTGGAGTGCTTCTTGGGCATTTTACAAGGTGAATATCATTGGTAAAAAAAGAGATAAAAAACACAGAAAAAAAAACAACCAACAATGAACATTCCTGTCTGGATTCATTTGCTGACAAGGTTTCTCCAAAAATTAATCTTTTCGAAAACCAATTCCGTCCATCTCCGTAAACTATAACTCCTTGACCATATAAATATTTTTCTAAATGTATCCATAAAATTATTGCTTTGCTTGAACTTTCATAACATTATGTAGCGTAGATGCAGCCTTCTATTAGTAGAATCAAGAAATTTATTCATTTATCCACTGTGTAAGCTGCCATTGCCGTGTTAAGTGTATTCTTGACTAAACTAGTTACGCTGATATAATCGCCATTAAAGTGGTTCCATAAAACGGAAATTACTGAAGAATCAACCTAATCTTTTTCGCAACGATGTCGCATCCAATTCTTTCTTTCAGATTCTACGTCACCTCACAGCCGATCACCGTCTCATAGTCGTTCTAAACATTCTTCAACCGATTCCTCTCGAACTGCATCACCAAGACAAAGACGCAAGAATACCGGAGATAGTGTAAGTCAATCTTTTTCTAGATAGTAAATCTTCCTTAATAGATTTTAAAAATTTTTATTAAATACATTTCTTTGTGGATGTGCGTTGTGGGGCAGTGGATATCGACTCGGAACGAGACATCGGGCAGCCGAGTTCGAATTCCAGCTGAATTCATTGCCTTCGCTTACGCGTAAATACCCTTGGAAAAAGTATTAATCCGTCTCTTCCTTTCAGTTATGAGTTAAATAACAGGACAGATTGAGTTCTATAGCCTTGGTCGACAACCAGTCTACCGCAGAAAGTAATGGCAACCTACTGCGGGATAATCTTCTGCCCAGTCAGTCATGTCTCTTTGGAGACATGATCGCCCAAGCGTGTATCACATATGGCACTTAACTGACTGACTTGATATAATAGTTGAAAACATAATTAATGCTGCTAGTGGGCATAAAGTGGGGGGTCAGTTTTATATTGTGATGCAGTGATAAACTGATCCCCCACTTATTACTACTTAATAATATAATACATCTCTTCCTCCTCTAGCTATGAGTCAAATAACAGGACTGATTGGGTTCTGTAGCCTTGGTCGGCAACCAGTCTACCGCAGAAAGTAATGGCAACCTACTGCGGGATAATCTTCTGCCCAGTCAGTCATGTCTCTTTCGAGACATGATCGCCCAAGCGTGTATCACGTATGGCACTTAACTGACTGACTGACTTATTTTTGTAGTAGTGATTAGTGTGTCCATTTTTTTTTTATCAAACGCTTTCTGCTATTCAAAATACATTAGTTGTGTGAAGCTAACTTTAGTAACGTCTACAAATATGAAACTAAATTTTTCATACATAATTGTTTAATCATTTCTTGACTTCATTCAATTAATGTTGACCGACTCAAGGGTATGTGGTTTCAGGTCTTTCTTTAAGCATTGATGGAGACCAAAAAACTAAAATATAAAATTGCAAAGTTGTTTTAGTAATATGATAGAAATTACGAGAGTAAATTTTTCATACGTAAAATAATTGTTTATTCATTTCTGGAGCCCAAAATAATGTCAACGTGACGATGTGTAGTTTTAGGGACTTTCTTCAAACATGTGTATGGGTGTTTTTTTTTTTCTTATTTAATCATTTCATCCCAAGCAAGACAATAAAGCCACTAAGACTCAAGTAGTAACCGAGTGAGAAAGAATACGAGAAAAGAAAAACCTTATTAAGTAAACAAAGAGATCAATAAAAGGGCAGGAGATAAAACCGAAAATAACGATTGACAATGAATTTAAATATTTGAAGATCAAAGTTGACTGGGAAGCAAGAAGTCGGAAGAGAGTTCCATAAGCGAGAAGTGCGATAAAAGAAACTGTTAGCATAGAACTTGGGGTTATCTGTAGCCGTTTCAGCTCTAAAATGATGGGACATACATTTTTACTGTCAGTCAAGTGCCATACGTGATCACGCTTAGGCGATCATGTCTCTTTTGAGACATGACTGACTGAGCAAAGGATTTTCTCGAAGTAGTGTCATTACTTACTGTGGTAGACTGATTGTCAAGTAATTAAATTGAACCCAATCCGTTCTGCCACTTAACACATAGCTGGAGGTGAAAGTGGCTGATTAATATCTTTCCCAAGTGGAGGCAGAAAATTCCAGTGGAGCTCGAACTCGTCTCTCCGATTTTTCTATCTGCTGCACCACAACGTACATCCGATGCGCTTAAATTCTTAAATTAGTCAGTTAAGTGCCATACGTGATACAAGCTTTGGGCGATCATGTCTCCAAAGAGACATGACTGACTGGGCAGAAGATTATCCCGCAGTAGGTTGCCATTACTTTCTGCGATAGACTGGTTGCCAGCCAAGGCTATAGAACCCAATTTGTTTTATTATTTGACTCATAGCTAGAGGGAGAAGAGATGTATTATATTATTAAGTAGTAATTAGTGGGGGATCAGTTTATTACTTCATAACAATATAAAACTGACCCCTCACTTTATGCCCAGTAGAAAGCTTAATCATGTTTTCAACTATTATATTCAGTCAGTCAGTTAAGAGCTATACATGATACTCGTTTGGGTGATCATGTCTTGAAAGAGACATGACTGACTAGGTAGAAGATTATCCCGCAGTAGGTTGCCATTGCTTTCCGCGGTTGCCAGCCAAAGCTCTAGAACCCAATCTGTCCTATTATTTAACCCATAACTGGAGGGAAGAAACGGATTAATAGCTTTCCCAAGAGGGTATTTGTGCGTAAGTGAATAAAATGGATTCAACTGGTGTTCGAACTCGGCACCCCGATTTGTCGTCCCGCGTCGATATCCACTGCACCATAACGCACAACCGCAAATTCTTAAATATATGTCCTAAATAAATATATAAATTTATATCCTAAACTTAGTTGAGTTCACGTCTAGTTCAAATGTCCGCGCAGCCATCCTCATACAGTGAAGCCAAATTCTATACTTAATGGCTATAAGGTCATTTTCTAGGTTAACCTGTGGATGTGCGGGTAGCGTGGTGGATAACGGTTTGGAATGAGAATCGGAAAGCCAAGTTTGGTGTGATATACTTCCGCACAAATACTATTTAGAGAGAAATATGAATCTATCTTCTCCCTTAGCTATGGGTTAAATAGCAATTTATGTTTAGACAAATCGTCTTGTTTAAAACATTCAGCTCCTTTCTTCTTGATTCGACGTGCGGCTGTTCTCTTGCTTGGGAGGCGGTGGCTTGTTTGCCACGTTATCGTCTTATGTTTTGAATTGTTTTGACTTTTATTCCAAACAAGCAGTTTAGCCCGGTTTCATTCGGATAGTTTAAGAAATAATAAGAATAAAAAACATATGATGAATTTACATAGCAAATACTTACACAATATCCACCCTCGTCACTTTTATAGATATAGACGAGCAGTTTAGCCCGGTTTCTCTCGGGTAGTTTAAGGAATAATAAGAATAAAAACATATGATGAATTTACATAGCAAATACTTACACAACGTCCACCCTAGTCACTTTTATAGATATTGATAACAATGTACAATGTCTGTATTGGATTAGGGTAGGCGGGGGAGGGGAAACATTTATAGATAATATAAAGTGGGGTGATAGATTCTATATTATAATCAATACATAAACTGATCTCTGACTTTGTTGGGTGATAATATATATTTTTCTACCCCTAATTGTGGCTTTCTGAAAAATTTCAAAGTCTCGTTAGTGTTCTAAAGTTTTGATCTCCATCTGAGCTAGACAGCAAAATGCAGACGCTAAGTCGAATCTATCAAACAAACAAATACCTACACAAAGTTCAGCATCATCATTTTTATAGATATAGATATTTGTTTTTACTTAATGGCTTCTAATTTTAAAGCTTTAAACTTTATATTTTCAGGACAAGTCCTGTGCTAATGGAAGTCATGACGGTAAGTTTGATATGAGGGACGGTTTAAAATTATTCAACGTAACTGCCTTCCTAGGATCTAGTCTGATAAAAGAGGGGATTCGCTGTCACTGTTTTGTGTGTGTCTTTGTATGTATGTATGTATGTATGTATGTATGTTGTGATTTTCATGTGCTTGTAACATTTAATGTATGCATAAACACACGCATCTACGCAAAAAATTTGATTGAGTTTGATATAATACATTCCCATCTTACTGTCTGGACAACCCCTACCCTGCGCCGAGCAATAACGTTATAATGCAATAAAACGTTATAATGCAATAAAAAATAACGTTATAAAAATATATAAAAAAATATAATATATAAAAATATATAAAATATATAAATATATAAAATATATAAAAATTAATATATAAAATAATAAATTATAAAAATTAATATATAAAATATATAAAAATTTATAAAAAACGTTATAAAAATAACGTTATAAAAAATAACGTTATAATGCAATAAAAAAATGTGATTTTTTTTTTTAAGATAAAAAAAAAACTTACGTATGAGTTTTTTTTTTTTTGTTGTTGTTTTTACTTTCTGGGAATTGTTTGGTAATAGATTTTCCTTTCAAATAGTTTTTTTTTTTAAAGTTTTATAGAAATAGTGTTTTTAGTTATATTATTCAAGACCAACAACTACACAAAATGTGAATGTAATAGAAAATGTTGCAAAGGCTGATTTCCTTTTTTATCTGGCAAGAATTCCTGGCTTACAAGAAAAGTGTGTAGGAGAAAAATCGAGCCTTGCTATAGTGTAAAGCTCTCTGTAGCCAAGCGGTAAAATAAGCCGGGTCAAACAGCGACTTTTATTGCAAATTGGAGAGAAAATAAAAAGAAGTTTGCAACTAAATGTTTCTAAAATCCGATTAGAGGCTGACACTTACTTGACCGCAACTCTGTTTGAAAAAAAAAAATTAATTGAAAATTTCAATTTATTCAAAGTTTTAAATTTCCCCCCTTTTATATTTTTTTGTTTAATAAACTTATGTCTTCCTGAATTGTCTGTCGGGAATGAGCTACCAGAAATCTCTTCAATGAGTCTATTGGAACCTTTTCTTATCAATGTGAGGGCTCCAATCATAACTGGAATTATTAGAGATTTTTTGGATGATACAAACATACAATACATGGATCCGTACCTCCGAAAGAAGGACTGGCTCCGAGGACCGGGTCGGTTGGGCCGTGCCCGCGCGAAGCGAGGAACCGGTACGGGTTTATAGTGTTCGCTCCGTTCGCGCTTTGCGGCTCTGGTTCAAAGCGTCGTAGCGGACCGTCGGCTGCGGCGTTGCTGTCGCGCGTGTCTGGGTTGGAAGTAGAGTACGAGCTGGGGTCGTGTGACTTCAGAGGCGTAAAGGAGGCAACGGTCGGTCTCTTGGGTGACTCGCCGGAAGGAACTGTTATGTCAATAATAAAGCACATTCTGTTTTTGTGGTCTTTGATTACGATATCTGGGCGATAAACTAAAGTTCCTGGAACATGCAATGAGGAAGGAGGGCTTGGAGAACCTGATACTAACAGGCCAGATAGAGGGAAACAGAGACAGGTGAAAGTAGCAGATAACATATTTGAAGGACCTGATCAGGTGGATGACGGAACGAGGGTTGCATGGTGTAACAGGAGAAGGCGTGCTAAGAGCCACCAGGTATAGGGAGATGTGGAAAGCCATGATCGTCTACGTCCTGAAAGGACAGGGCACATAGAAGAAGTTATATGCCAACTGTTTATAAGAAATTATGTGGATATAAAGTGGGGGATCAAATCTATATTATAATCAAAATATAAACTGATCCCTCATTTTGTGGCCATGCTAGTTTCTATATATTTATATTTTAGATTTATGGGCTTCAGCTAGTTGATGGCAGAGCGGGGGTTGCATGGTGCAACAGGAGAAAGCGTGCTAAGAGCCACCAAGGATAGGGAGATGTGGAAAGCCATGATCGCCTACGTCCTGAAAGGACATAGCATATAAACGAAGAAGAAGTATTGTAAAGTCCCATAAAATTGTTACGGGTCCTCCCTCTGTCACCCGGTCTGGGTGGTGTTCCTACCAATTTCTTGTAGTTTACTTTACCTAAAATTTGTAGATTTTTCAGTGCAAATATTGGCCCACATGGACGTGCGTTGTGGTGCAGTGGATACCGACTCTGAACGACAAATCGGGGAGCCGAGTTCGAATTCCAGTTGAATTCCTTACATTCACTTACACACAAATACCCTTGGGAAAGGTATTAATCCGTCTCTTCCCTCTAGTTATGGGTTAAATAACAGGACAGATTGGGTTCTATAGCCTTGGCTGGCAACCAGTCCACCGCAGAAAGCAATGGCAACCTACTGCGGGATAATCTTCTGCCCAGTCAGTCATGTCTCTTTCGAGACATGATCGCCCAAGCGTGTATCACGTATGGCACTTAACTGACTGACTGAATATATTAGCTAAAAACATGATTAAGGCGTTTAGTGGGCATAAAGTGGGGGATCAGTTTTGTATTCTTATGAAGTAATAAACTGATCCCCCACTAATTACTACGTAATAATACAATACATCTCTTCTCCCTCTAGCTATGAGTCAAATAACAGGAGAGACTGGGTTCTATAGCTTTGGCTGGTAACCAGTCTACCGCAGAAAGCAATGACAACCTACTGCAGAATAATCGTCTGCCCAGTCAGTCATGTCTTTTTCGAGACATGATCGCCCAAAGCGTGTATCATGTATGGCACTTAACTGATTGACTGATGCCTCTCATCTCTTTTTCCACATTGTCCATTTTGTTCCTGTTTTTCGTAAAAGTTCGTCTTAGCTCACATTTTCAGTTCATGATATTCACATAATCCTTGTGTGGAACATCATTTTACATAACTTAGGAGATTGTACGGTATTCACTGCCATAGAAGTGAATCCATATTACTCTACAGTACTTTTTTAACGAAATTTTCCTGTTTCTTAATACTTTGTTTATCTTTTGGAAGGCATCTTTCACTATCCCAATGCGTCTTCATATTTCGATGTCACACTTCCCAAATAGTTTCTGTCCTTCGTAATTCTTCATAAATTTTGTCTTTTCGTTATTTTTCCTAAACTTTGTTTCGCAATCCATTTATTCAAGCTCATTAAGTAGATTATACGTTGACTTCCTCTTTCCTTAAATCTCTTCCGTGGATATCAGATTCTCCAAGCCCTCTTTCCTCATTACGTGCCCTGGAAACCTCAACTGCCTCATCCTGATATTAATTATAAGTCTCCTTTTTCCTTTTCTCTAAAACTTCGTCGTTGCTCAGGTATTTGGTTCTATGGTATCCTCAGCAACCTTCTGTAGCACCAGATTTCTGTTGCTTCAGGTCTCTTCTTCATCTTTGAAGAGATTACAAAAATTCGTTGCAATATTGAAAGACTCGTATCGCCTAGCAGTTCACTACTCTCTTTTGTTCTTTTTAATGACATTTTTTCTGTTTCTTGATACTTTGCTTAGTTTCTGGAAGGCACTTTAGCTATCCAAATACACCTTCGGATTTCGGTGCCGGATTTTCCGTCGTCCGTTAAAACATTCTTGTATTTGGATGATTTGTGATGTCTCCAATTCGTGGTTCACATACGACTGTTCTTTGCTTTCAAACAGTTTTCTTACAATTGATGCTTAGTCTTTTCTTCTCGCTTTCCTTTACTAGCTTCTGTAAAAAAAAAAAGCCGATCGGTTATTTTCTTTGTCTACTATCAACATTGTGTCATCTGCATATCTTTTCTTGAGATTGAGGTCGTAAATAATGAATTCTGGTTGGACTTATTCTCTCAGTATTGCTTCGCCGTAAAGATTGAATAGGTTCCCTGAGAAGGTACATCCTTGTTTAACGCCCTTTTTATTTTTGTGTATTTACTGTAATCTTTTTTTTAATCCGTATGCAGGCGGTTAGCTTCTAGTATAAAGTCTGGCATAAGGTCGAAAGAATGGGGGACCAAGTGGGGATCGAACTCACTACTTAGTTGTAATAGGTACTAGTGTGACAAGCTTGGTAACCACGTCGAGGGTCCAATTCTGGATTGTTCTAATGTTTTCCGCGCATTCAAATATCAATTAAGAAGAATGTTTTTTATGACCAATCAAAATCTTTCCCGCAGTTCATCTCCTGCTTATAAAGAAACTAGCAGTATAGCTCGGGTGTAATGAAAGATTAAAACTAATCCATGGTCCTGCAGCTCAGACTCTTTGGACGTTGGCACGAAAGACTGAAAAGCAATAGTTGTTTCCAGTTTAAGCGAAACCGTAGACTGAAAGAAAAATGAATGGATGTAAGTCAAATTTTGATTTCCTAGTATCGATATCAAATAAATTTATTTTGTTGTAAACTGAATTTTGAAGGCTAAATAAGTCCTCTGAGTAAATTGTATCATGGCTGAGACTAAGAACTGCAATTATACCTACTTAGAGCCAAACACGAAGCAAAAACTAAAATAAAAGGGCTAAAAAATTACAGACATACAGGCAGATAAACAGACACACACACAAACATCTTGCCTTTTATATATATTATCGAGTTTCTGCACTATTACAAGAACTGCAACCTTGAAACTTCTGAATATCGTTTCTTATGTCTTTGTCTATAAGTGTATCAAATTTGATTAAAATCGGACCACTCCTTCTATAACCTGATTTTTCGATTATCGATATTTATCGGGGGTACCTCGACACAAAACCTAGCTAAGAACACTCGCAGACGCTTATAGTACAACTGTGTAATTTAAGAAAATCGGTTCAGCCGTTTTGGAGTCTATAGGTAACGGATACGCACACACACACTGACACACACACAGAAAGTTCCATTTATAAATAAGTTTAGATTTAGATCCTTAAAGCGGACGGTAAATCTAAACTTATCCTATTTGTTCCGATTTCTTTTGTCCCATTTGATCTCGTCTGGTTCAGTATTGTATTTTCCCTGTCCTTATTTTTCTCCTCTCCACTCCCTGTAGAAAGCGAGCCTCTTGATTTTGTTCCATGAGCAGAATACAGCGGCCTCTTTATTTTGTGGGAGGGTTGGGTCCAGCTAACATCATGTTTTTAGTTTGTATTTTGAGTTGAAAAATTTTGATTTGGGGAATTGTTGTCATACTCCCTCCCCCTCATGTCATTTCATGTTAAATTTTTATGTATATTTTTGTATTCATTATATATATTGTAAAATTATGTTTATTTGGGTTGTTTTAGGTCCCCAGAAAGTTTTGCGGTATTATGGTGGATTGAATGTTGATGGATAAGTTCTTGTGGTGATTGGGTAAAATTGTAACGTATGTTTGGGTCGTGAATCGGATTAGCTAGGTATAAGATAGTGTAGACCATCCTGAGCTTTTTTTCCCCTTCCTAATCAGCCTTGTGCCACAATTAATGTATTTATTGATAAATATCTACTTATCCTCTTCGGTACTGTGATATCAAATAGTGGACGATTGATCAGAATTAAAACTAAATTCACCCTTCCTAGTCTAACTGTTGTATTTCCATTTGCAGACGTCAAACTATAGACGCATTCATTTTATGTACGTGTGTGATTTGTGAGCGGTTGTTATTTATCGCAATTTTGAAGACCCGATATATATTCTGACAAACACATACAAAGTTTGGTAAATTTTCGTTTTAGGTGCCGACGGCTTTCCCCCTTCAAATTTATCCAAAATAGCATTATTTCTGTGCAAATGTATATGCTGAACTCAAATCAACAATTAGTTATTGAAGAAACTTATCTTTTTTGCTTTGAAAGTCCATAAAAAAAAAAAAA
Source organism: Ascarosepion bandense (assembly GCA_037127315.1). NCBI lineage: Eukaryota > Metazoa > Mollusca > Cephalopoda > Sepiida > Sepiidae > Ascarosepion > Ascarosepion bandense. The sequence continues at coordinate 2,696,124 of JBBBDQ010000923.1, read as the reverse complement.
TTAAAAAAAACGAACTATATCTTGCACTTTTCTCTCCCGTAACTCTCACGAAGTCATGTAATTAACTGCAGAATGACGTTCTACGTAGGCAGCAATTTTGGTCGAACTTCACCCTTTACTGAAACTTCCGGCGATGTACTTCCTGTACTGAGAGTAATAAGCGTAGAAATACAATAGCGCATTACTTTAATTACCGGAAATACATCGCCGGAAGTATCAGTAAATGACGAAAAATCTGCCAGAATTCGATCACATGCGCAGTCCGTCATTCTGCAGTTAATTACATGACTTCGTCAGAGTTGCAGGAGAGAAAAAGTGCAAGATATAGTTCGGTTTTTATGGACATTTAGATAAAAAAGGTAAGTTTCTTCAATAACTAACACTTGATTTGAGTTCGGCATATACATTTGCACAGAGATAATGCTATTTTGGATAAATTTGAAGGGGAAAAGCGACGGGAATTAAAACGAAAATTTACCCAAAGTTTTACTCTAAAAATAGTTTCAGAGCAGTTAATTTTTTTTTGTTTTTTTGTTAGAGAAAATTTCCTGATTTGTGTTCTTAATACCGACTTTGATTTTCCTGCATCTAATTAATTGCTATCGTGTGTTCTTTAATATTTGAACCAAGACTTAAGAATTCTCCCTTGACTAATTTCAGAAAATACAAATTACCCGCCGAGTCTGACAAGCAAATATGGAGTTCGACAATTAATTGGAGAAGGAAATTTTGCTGTTGTACGTGAATGTCGACTGAGGTAGGAAATAACAAATTATTCTTACACGTTACTTTCCTGTGTCTTTCTATCTTTCTTATTTTCGAACGTCCTGGGTATGACGATAAACTACATCCGGCAGCAGTGCTCTGATCTGGAGATTGGCGGCTTTGAGGAGCGTAGAACCACGTCTTAATTGCTGTTCTTCCTGGGTCCACCTGTTAGGGTCATAGCTTTGGGCAAATAATGATTCTCCCCCTACAAAAAATGAGGCCAAAACGTTATGAAAAGTACTTTTTTTTTTTTTTGTAGTAAAATTAATAGATTTTTGAAATAATTATCAGAGCTCCCAAGAAGTAAATTTCGGTATTAAATGACCCATAAGAAGTTGATATGCCGTTAAACAAATCCAACCGATCTTGCCTTCGATGTCCTTTTTTATGTGCTTTTTTTTTTCCTCCTAACATTTTATCTTAATGCCCCTTATTGCAAAATTGTCTGTTTGGTTCACCATCTTGGAAAAATATTCGACTACACTACGCGCCATTTTTGGTTTTTATTTTGTGTACGAATTAAGAAAAAAAATTGCCATTGCATATAATGATTTAATCAATTTAGGCACCTTGGCATCCGTTAATTGTTATCAATCCTCGTTTGGTTGGCTTTTGCTACTGAGGATCGAGTTCGCTCTCTCACTCCCTGCACCCCCCAATCCACTCTGCACTCCCTGCACCCCCCCAATCCACTCTGCACTCCCAGGTTGCCGTATGCTCCCATTGACTTCTCTCATCATAATCGGTGGCCTCATGCCAGAGTTAATATTCATTTACACATAAATTTATTTGGTAGCCGATATTACTGACTTGTGGCCTTAAGTCATCGTACAACGGGATTATCAACATGATTGTCGATAAGACGTAAAGGTTTACTTTTTTTTTCTTTCGGATTTCAACATCTCTAGATACATTGTGCAAACATTCATAACTGTTTAAAGTAGGTATTTATCCGTCCACCCAGAATGTAACAGATCAAGGCTTAATGTGGAAATCTGTACAGTGATTTTTATATATATATATATATATGTTTGGAGGTACAAAAATTTTTAAACTACTTTAAAAACAAGGAATTTATTAAGTCTGTAGAGCTCTTTCGTCCAACATCTCATCATTTTCGTTGTTAATTTTTTTTTCGTTTAATTTCATTCCAATGATTTTCTCGATGTTGGACGAAAGAGCTGGAGAGACTTAATAAATTCCTTGTTTTTTTTTTTTTGTTTTTTTTTTTAAGTAGTGTGTGTATATATATATATATAAGAGTTGTTGGGACCGGATAAAAGTTCTTATATCTGGATTTGGTCTATTTTATAAACCTTACCATAGGCTCTAATTTAGGACCAGAGAAAATCTCTCTTATATCCGGGTTATATTTATATATATATATATATATATATATATATATAAGATATTAAGAGTCCACCCGTACATAATATCTATTTTTTAACCCCAAGTAAAACTAATTCCGCTAACATGCAAGGTGTTCCTTTTGAAAGAGAATGGGAAGACATTAGTTGGAATAAAGGACAAAAAAAAAAATTGCTGAAAATACGATGTCTTGTGATCTATTGGGGGGGGGGGGGGGGTTGACTGGTGTGTTCAAGGCAAGACAATCCTGCCTTCCGTCAGACTTCTTTAACTCTTCTTTCCCGAGATTACATGCCTTGCCAAGACATCGAGTGGCTCATTGTGTATCTCGCTTCTGTGCCTGCAGACTACAGAGTTTCACTAATTGTACCCCCCTACCAACCACACCAATATACTTGCGGAGTATAAAGCATTCACACTGACTATGCACCCCCACCCCCTGCTGCTCGTGGCTTTGAACCAAACAGTTAAGTATAAAGTAAACAATTTAATCAAATAAATCATTCAATATTATTTTGGTATATTTATTTATCATGTAAATACATGATTATGGCACAAGGCCGAAACGGGAGAGGGAACAAAACTTGGGATGCTCTTCAATTATCTATCCTACTAGCAGGATAGCCCGGCGTTGCTCGGGTGTAGTGAAAGCTTTAAAACTAATCCATGGTCCTGGAGCTCAGACTCAGCCTAAAGAATATTTGAAATAATAAAATAATTGCGACAATTTACCAATCGCACCTAATATATATATATATATATATATATACTAGCAGTATAGCCCGGCGTTGCTCGGGTGTAGTGAAAGCTTTAAAACTAATCCATGGTCCTGGAGTTCAGACTCTTTGGACGTTGACACGAAAGACTAAAAAGCAATAGTTGTTTCCAGTTAAAGCGAAACCGTAGACTGAAAGAAAAATAAATGGATGTAAGTCAAATTTTGATTTCCTGGTATCAATATCAAATTTTCTGCACTATTGTAAGAACTGCAACCTTGAAACTTCTGAATATCGTTTGTTATGTCTTTGAGTGTATCAAATTTGATTACAATCGAACCACTTCTTCGATAACCCGATTTTTTCGATTATCGATATTTATCGGGGGGTACCTCGACACAAAACCTAGCTAAGAATACTCGCAGACGCTTATAGTACAACTGTGTAAATTTTCAAGAAAATCTGTTCAGCCGTTTCGGAGTCTATAGGTAACGGACACACACACAAAGTTCCATTTATAAATAAATTTAGATAGATACCTAGCTAATCCGACTCGCGACCCAAACATACGTTACAATATTCCTCTATCACCACAAGAATTTATCCATCAGCACTCACACTGCCATGTACCAAAATATCACACAACATTTCAGGGACCCAAAAACACCCCAAATGAACATAAAATTTTTACAATGTACAATAAATACAAAAATATATAAAAATTTAATATGAAATGGCATGAGGGGGAGGGGTATGATAACAAGTTCCCCAAATAAAATTTTCAACACAAAATACAAACAAAAGACATGATGTTAGCTGGACCCAACCCACCCTCAAAACAAAGATGCCGCTGTATTCTGTCCATAGGACAAAATCAAGAGGCACTCTTTCTACAAGGAGTGGAGAGGAGAAAATAATATGGATGGGAAAACATGAAATACTGACCCAGACGAGATGCAACGGGACAAAATAAACGGAACTGGGAAACACGAACTGGATCATAACGAAAGAGGCATTGCCGGGAACAGGCCGGGAAACACACTCATTCACATTAACTAGGTACAGAAAAAGGAACTTACCTTAACCAGGGGAGGAATCCACCCCGATGCGATTCAGTCAGTCAGTTAAGTGCCATACGTGAAACACGCTTGGGCGATCATGTCTCGAAAGAGACATGACTGACTGGGCAGAAGATTATCCCGCAGTAGGTTGCCATTGCTTTCTGCGGTATACTGGTTGCCAGCCAAGGCTATAGAACCCAATCTGTCCTGTTATTTAACCTATAACTGGAAGGAATAGACGGATTAATACCTTTCCCAAGGGTATTTGCGCGTAAGTGAATGCAATGAATTCAACTGGAATTCGAACTCGGCTCTCCGATTTCTCGTTCCGAGTCGATATCCACTGAAAAAAAATCAAGGCTAGCCAATATTCTGGTATATAAATTTCAATATTTCTTTTATTGGTAGATATGATTGCCGTGGGTTGTACCTAGTGAATGGAATGTTTGCAGAGAAGATATCTTTCCTTTTCAGACTGCACACTCTACATTGTTTTAATTCAAATCTATCCTTCTAGATGTGTTCCCTTACCAGAGCTAAATAATTTGGTTTGCTGTATTCTTTAATTTAAACCACGGCTGACGGACGCCTTTTTTCCTATAAGTATATCAGCGAACAGAATCGATTGTAGTTTGAACTCGGCTGGTCGAGTTTTCGCGCCGATAACCCTTAAACTAACCTCCCTTTTTTTTCTTTTTTTTTTTTTTTTTTTGTCGTACTCTGTCGAAACACCAATTCTTTAATTTAAACGGAAGTAATAAGACCATATGACAAAAATTGTGGTTAATTTTGTCCGTACAATACCAGAGTCCATAAACCATCTTTAGTGTCCAATCAGAAAAAGACTCGCGCGGTTTTTTGCAGCAGTGTTTCTGAGCCGCTTACTCCCTACGAAACCAACGCTGATTTTTTTTTTTTTTTTTTTTTCCCCCACAGAGGCAGATCCGGCCAAGGTTTCCACTCGAAATCAGACTTATCGGACTCTCTTTTGGTAGAGGAACTTAGACGAGGTTGTCTAGAGGGGGGTAGGCAAAACCCCGATCCCGCTTAGGCAGTTTCTACGGGAACTTCCTGTCCGAGAGTCCGCACTTGGAAGTCCCACGTCAAAAACGGCCAAGTGCCACATACGCATTCAGTGGGAAGGACTTTGTAAATCCCCAGATCCGACCAAATTGGCATTAGCGACTGACTCCACGATGGGTGAATTGAAGTCGGTGATGGGTGAATTGAAGTCGGCAATCGGTGATGGGTGAATTGAAGTCGGCAATCGGTGATGGGTGAATTGAAGTCGGCAATCGGTGATGGGTGAATTGAAGTCGGCAATCGGTGATGGGTGAATTGAAGTCGGCAATCGGTGATGGGTGAATTGAAGTCGGCAATCGGTGATGGGTGAATTGAAGTCGGCAATCGGTGATGGGTGAATTGAAGTCGGCAATCGGTGATGGGTGAATTGAAGTCGGCAATCGGTGATGGGTGAATTGAAGTCGGCAATCGGGTAGCGATGCATTCAGCAGCCGACTAATCATCGGCTACAACATAGTGATAATGCGTGTTTGTATCGACTCCTACCTTCTTCCTCGACTGATATACGGATAACCTGGAATGAGAAAACGAGTGAATCTTGTAGAATGCAGGGAAATAGAAACCATATTTTTCTAATCTCAACAATGTCTTATGTCTTTGTTGATGGGTCCTGGGTATGACGGTAAACTGCATCCGGCAGCAAGACCTCTGATTGGGAGGTTGTGAGGAGCATGGAACCACCTCTTAATTACTGTTGTTCCTAGGTACACCGTGACCCGAAATGGCAGCAAATGTTAGGGTCCCAGCTATGGGCAAATAGTTGACCCCACCCCCCAAACTAGGGTGAAAATAGATTTTTTTTTTTTTTACAGAAATTTATATACATTTATGAAGGAAAAATATTACAATACATTTTTTTATATAAAACCAGAAGACATCTTCAGTTTTCTAAATAAAAAAAATCAGACTAAATCAACTTTCTCAATATAACCAAACAGTAAGATACCTTAAAATCTGTTTTTGCATTTAATAACCCACAGAGGTTGATATGTCGTTAAACAAAACTCAGTTGATTTTTTATTTACCAGCTTAATGTGAATAAATGTTGTACCGGTCTCCTTTCTCGTCTTATTCACGTCGACATTTTCAACCTCCCCATTTTTTTTTTTTTTTAAAAATCTCGACTTGGCCAGTCTTTTATTATTATTATTTTATTTTCTTTTTTTTTTCTTTTTTCACCACCACTGTACTATTTACTTTTATTCTTCCCTTTCCGTTAATGAGCGAGCATCTTGATTCTGCAATAATATTTGAATACAGCGACCGCTTTCATTTTTATGGGGTGGACGGGTCATACTAACATTTAAATTTGAATGTTTTTGTTTTTTTTTATATTTCAGTTTAGCTTTTGGGTTCATCGACTCCCCATTTCATATAGAATATTATAGTATATTTGTAAAGAAAAAGATTTGTACATTAATTAAATTTTTGTGTCGTGGATGTTTTGTAGGTTGCCTGCGGATTGAATGGTAATGGCTGAGTTCTTGTGGTGAACGAACAGTCTCTGATTAAGTAGGTTTAGGATAGTGTTGACCAGCCTCTCCCCGTCGACCTTGTGCCAAACTTGTCTTTATCTAGAATAAATCCACTTCTTTGTATTCGTTGTCATTTGCAATTTAACGACGGCCTTGTACCAATGACAGAAAATAGTCGAAAAGCTGTAACAAATTTCTTTTGGTTCAAAAGTCAAATATTTTTCTCTTCAGATCAAACAACGTTGCATACGCCCTGAAGATTATTAACAAGACAACTTGTTCAAGTAACGTAAGTAAATCAAATTTTTCTTTTAGTGTGTGAAAACACCTTAAGTAAAGCGGTTATAAAATATAATCTATTTCGACGGGTAAGTTTTTTAGTACCCATCTCTTGAGACCGCATAAAAAAATTGAATTTCAGAATTGATTTTTTTTTTCTTTTTGAAGAGATAGGAATTAGAAACTTGTCAGTTAAGTGCCATACGTGATACACACTTGGCCGATCATGTCCCGAAATGTACATGACTGACTGGGCAGAAGATTATCTCGCAGTAGGTTGCCATTGCTTTCTGCGGTAGACTGGCTGGCAACCACGGCTATAGAACCCAATCTCTTGTTATTTAACTGGAGGGGAACAGATGTATTTAGTAGTTAATGGGGAGATCAGTTTATTACTTTATAACAATATAAAACTGCCCCCCCCCCACTTTATGCCCGGTAGAAGTCTTAATCGTTTTCAACTATTATATTCAGTCAGTCAGTTAAGTGCCATACGTAATACACGCTTTGGGTGATCATGTCTCGAAAAAGACATGACTGGGTAGAAGATTATCCCGCAGTAGGTTGCCAAGGCTATGCAGTCCAATCTGTCCTATTATTTAACCCATAACTAAAGGGAAGAAACGGATTAATACCTTTCCGAAGGGTATTTGTGCGTAAGTGAATGCAAAGAATTCAACTTGAATATAGTTCGTAATCGCTTTACATTGTGTTGATTTTTCTTTCCTTTACGTATATCATATTGCTCTGGATAATATCAATTCTTTGTAGATAGAATAGTCGCTTAATATTTTTATATTAAATAGATCTGTTTGAGTTATCTTCTCCGTGTACGGATTTTATATATATATATATATATTAGTGTCCATATGAAACTTAGAAGTTGGCATATAGCTAACAACGAGCTATTTACACACACACATTACACTCCACCCACGTCTATTGAACGGCTGAAGAGGCTCATCCCATGTTTCCTGTTTAGGATGTGGTTTCCGGTTTTCTCTTTTCCAATCTTTTTCACTCTTACGTAGCCCCCTGCACATCAGTGGCGTTACCGCCTTGCTCGGGGTGATATGATTTTAAAAAAAAATAATGCACACACACACATTTATCTCCACCCTGATGTCTAGCACTTGCGATAAAAAAAAAAAAAAAACACTTGCCAAAGTGTCTTTCATCAGTAAAACTACTGAAAAGGCAACAATTGTAACCCAACATATAGAATCATTCAGCTACAGAAGTTTTGTCAGAAGTGATTATCAGAATTATGAATTTCTGTTTATTTTAATAAATTGCAAATTTTTCGTTTTAATTTTTTTTAAAATACAGTTTTCAGCATTAAATTGCTATTAAATTAATAGCAGTGCCTAAAAAATCATGAATTTTTTTTTTTTTATAAGCGTTTCACCCCGAGCAAGGCATGTCACTGCCACTACTGTGCAGGGGGCTACGTAGAGTGGAGAAAGGCTGATTAAATATAGGAAATGTCAGAGGGTGGGTGATAGGCGGGTAAGGATACCGAGAATGAGGGTTGGGTAGATGTGAGTGTTGTGAGAATATTTGGGAGTTAGTGTGATAGGAGGTGTCTATTGACCTTACATTTAAACACCTGGAGATTGTAACTGTCGGGAAAGCAGACGTGTGGAAGGGAGTTCCACAGGTGGGAAGTGCGAGAAAAGAAGCTGTTGGAGTAGAATTTACAGTTACATCTTATTTGTTTAACTGTAAAAGGGTGGGACCTAGTTGCTAATCTAGTATCTCGTGTAAATTCGTGCTTAGGCGGCACCAGTGATCTAAGCTCATCGGAGCAGAAGCCATGAAAGTACTTGTAGAAGAGGCACAGGGAAGCCACATCACGCCGGTGTGAGAGCGGCTGCAGCCGGTCTGCCAAGTCAGTATCAACCACGTTACAGATCCTCCTTTGTATTTTGTCAAGAAGCCCAAGGAGAGCAGCAGGGGCACCCGACCAGATATGGCAGCAATATTCAATACACGGGCGGATGGTAGATTTGTATATGTGCAGAATAGATTCAGGTGGGAAAAATTTCCGGGCCCTGCACAGGGAGCCCCTTTTCATAGCAGCAGATTTGGCAATGGATTCAATATAGTCATTCCATTTGAGGTCCGCCGAGAGTGTAAGGCCAAGGAGGCGTAGTCTTTTACTCTCTGGGAGGCTAGAAAAATGAGTTTAATTTTTTATTTCTTATTATATCATCCCAGGCAAGGCATTTTACTGCCACTGTTTTGCAGGGGGTTACATAGGAGGAAAGTAATGAGAAAGTGACAGGTCATAGGGGGTGTCAGGAAGTGGGTAAGAGAAGGATGAGAATACTGATGAGAGTGGAGTGGATGGAGAAAGGAGCATGAGAGAGAGGTTGAAGCTTAGTGAGATAGATGACTATTGACTTCACATTTAAATTCTTAAATTGTAGCTGTCGGGGAAACAAGTAAATGGAAAGGAATTCCACAGGCGGGAAGTGCGAGAAAAGAAGCTGCAATTTATTGGTTTCACAGTAAAAGGGTAGGACCTAGTTGCATGGAAAAATATGATTTTCTTCATTTGGTAGGTTTCTGTTTTTCAATCATACCCGACCTAACGCTCTGCTATTGTGCCATAACCGATTCTTAAGGCCAGCTTCACTTTAAAACTTCTTATGCACGTGGCAAGCAACGTTTATCTGTGCTAGCTTTATTGGCAAGTACATATTCAAACTATTGTGCTCATCTTTGTTGCCATTTGTACGACGTTTCGGCCGTTGTACGCTCCGGCCTTCTTCAGGTGCTAGGAATTTTGAACCGAACCCTTTATTACAATCACTGGGGTATATCATTCTCATTCCTTGCGTAGTAGTAATGCTACGATTGGAAGTCATGAGTTATCTCCCTCTAACCCTGCAAGTTACTTTTTCACCACTGCTGTAGCCTGGTATTGAACTCACAACTGTTTTAGTCAGTTCACAGGAACTAACCAACGTATATATCCACTGGACAAATATATTGCCTGTCCCTATATACAGTCACGGGATTTTTAAGTTTAGCAACAGATTTGCAAACCTTGTAACAAAACTCGCACAAGTAACCTGCAGGTTCTTCTGGTATGGTTGCATTCATAGGAGTTTGCACCTGACCTCTCTGGTGTGATCTCACGTGACTGGCTAAACCAGCGACCGAAAGAGTGACTTTTCTTTAAATACTGCAAGTGTGTTGGTGTCCCCCACAAAGCTCTGGGACGAATTCTATTTCTCCCTTCCTGATGACTGGCTTCTATGTTGGAACGTTCAATTCTCTTCGGCTCCGAATTCTTGCACCGATCCCAAATCAACCTTCTCCAGACAGATCTGATCTCCAGCAACAGTTTCCCTGTCTTCAACATTAACGCCAAGAGTTTTCAGGTTACATTTAAATACATTCTTGAAACGTTTTTTTTATGCTTATGAACGGATCGATTACCTTGTACAGGTTTACCATAAAAAGGTATTTTCTACCATCCTCTGTCCGTGTCAGATACACGCACTTCTTTCCGAAGGCAACATAATGAGAATAAAACTAATAGAAAACCAAAATCGTCTATATTTACAAAAAATAATTAATCCATCAAATTCCAATAATTACATAAACAATAAAAAGAAAATATTGAGGACTTGTACGAGCGGCATCCACCACCGTAATTCTTTTGCGAGTGTTTCCAATATGGGGGATCGATTTACTAGAACGTTGTATGAGAAACGGAGCAACCCCTAAAAATCTGTAAATACTTTTCTTTCTAACTTTTGTTTTTGTTTTTTTTTTTTTTTTTTTTTTGCTAATCTGAAATTTTAGGGGGCAATCGATAATGCACTGAAAAAAGTCAGAAAATGAAAAGCCAAAATATTACAATGGGAGGGGCCGGTTGTACAGGTCCACCGAAAATAAAAACAAATAAATTCGACAACACTTTTTGTTTATTAGGCATTAAATTATATCACTTAGTCCTCTATGGTTTTTATTGACTCTCAATCAGTCAGTTAAGTGCCTTACGTGAAACACGCTTGGGCGATCATGTCTCGAAAGAGACATGACTGACTGGGCAGAAAATTATCCCGCAGTAGGTTGTCATTGCTTTCTGCGGTAGACTGGTTGCCAACCAAGGCTATAGAACCCAATCTGTCCTGTTATTTGACTCATGGCTAGATGGGGAAGATATGTACTATATTATTAAATAGTATTTAGTGGGGGATCGGTTTATTACTTCATAACAATAGAAAACTGATCCCCCACTTTATGACCAGTAGAAGCCTCAATCATCTTTCCAACTATTATATTCCTTCAATCAGTTAAGTGCCATCCGTGATAAATGCTTTTGGCGATCATGTGTTGAAAGAGACATGACTGACTGGGCAGAAGATTATCCCGCAGTAGGTTGCCATTGCTTTCTGCGGTAGACTGGTTGCCAACCAAGGCTATAGAACCCAATCTGTCCATAACTGGAAGGAAGAGACGGATTAATACCTTTCCAATGGTATTTGCGCGTAAGTGAATGCAATGAATTCAATTGGAATTCGAACTCGGCTCAAATATTTTTCATTCCGAGCCGATATCCACTGCACCACAACGCACATCATTGACTCTCAGTTAGCCTTAAAAACATTAGTTTTCTTAAAATGTAAAAATTTTTGAAACCTTTTTGTTTATATATGTTGCAAAATAAATAGAACTAAGCCCGCTGGTAAATATTTTTATGTTTTAAAGAAACAGCAAAATATTTTAAATGTCTTATAGGATTATATTTTAAGTCTGAAATATTTAAGTGTTTTTGACGTTTTTAAGTGACTAACATGGTACGTGAACTGAAATTTGTAGTTTAAGATCCGCACTTAAGAATATAAATTGTTTTGAAGCTGATCCAAATAATGGCTTTCTGCCCCCGTCTCAGCCAACTGTAAAACACAGCCCAGCGTTTCAAAAAAATCGAACGCTCTCCTCCTACCTTGCGCACTCGCGCGAATTCTCGTAGCTCCGAGTGTTGAGTTAAACTGTCAAATAGCGTGTCATTCCTAACCGCTATCAGTACGTACGGCTTTAGCTTTCTTTCTACGTACCACTTGTTTAGAAAACGGCTTCCTTTTATACAGCTTAGGGCCATGTAATCTGCATATGAGCAACGAGACTTTTCGTTACTGCGCGAGAAGTAACCAATATAAAACAGCCGAGCACCGCCATGTTGGTTTTGTATTTGCAATTAAGACGACGCGCATACGCGTGGACATTTGTAAGGTCGGTAATTTTTCTTTTTTCTCACGTCGCTTTTTCTTCCGACGCGTCTCTGGAAATGACAACATAAATATATATGGGATTAAGTCGCGAGTTATCTGATCCTAGCGAGCATTGTTGCGGGGAAAGTCTGGAGTCGGTCAATAAGAGACAAGTTAGTAACTTGTCATCTTTATTGGGGCTTACGGCCTATCACGTTGAATACACCGGTTCTCGCTCGATCACCGAAGTTAAGCAACGTTGAGCCTGGTCAATACTTAGAAGGGTAACCGCTTGGGAATACCAGGTGCTGTAAGCGTTTAGCGACGGATGTGCGTTGTTTTGCAGTGGATATCGGCTCGGAAAGAAATCGGTGAGCCGAGTTCGAATTCCAGTTCAATATCCTGCATTCACTTAAGCACTGGTACCCTTGGGAAAGGTATTAATCCGTCCCTTCCCTCCAGTTATGGGTTAAATAACAAGTGTAGGACTTTGGGATTTGTTTTTAAGGGCAGGGTCCCTATGAATCTTGATACTCAAAAAGAAAAATGTATTACTAGACACAAAACTTATATAAAAACAAATTGTTGAAAGAAAAAGGTATTACCAGCAATAACGTTTAGTTGACAATAAATGACCTGCCGAGGTGTTGATATGCCATAAAAACAAAACAACCAACAATCATCTTTATTGTCCTTCGGGACACGTGACCCGGTGAATAAAAGCGTTGTTCGAAGTAATGAGTTGTGAGTTCGATGCTTGGCCAGAGACTTGGAGAGTTGATTTACTAAACCGAAAACTGAGATGTCCAGAAAAAGTGTGGAACGAGAACAATTTAACTCGATGGACGAAATAAAGGATTTGTTTAAAAATTCCAATGTATATCACTTGAAGAAGGCAAGAGAGTACAACGGTCGAAATACGACAGTTCGAACTATGTATGTAGTTACAAAATGTCATCTCAGAAAATTAGACAGATGATAACGTGTTTAAATATAACCGAGTGTGGTCAGTTCGACTAAACAAGTTAAAACAAAATGTAACTTAAAATATTTTAATTTTTACGCAATTTAAAAGGTGTTATTCACTTCTGTTTGAGTGGAAACTGATGTGGACTTCAATGGCCAGACATTCACACCCGCTCAATGCTTAGTATAAATTACTCTTATCAATAAATATAGCAAAATTTAAAACTTTTTTTATTAGATATTATGAAGACTAAGAGCTGTTTTTTTCTCTTTAATCAGCTTTACGTTTTAATCTTTGGGTAGATGAACCTACTTATTTTTCCTTGATAATAAAATGGATTTTTTGAATACTTATCGTGTTAATGTGTGCAGAAAATAAGTGGGCTATACAATTTCGAGCTACGTTTAAATCTTGCTATATAACCGTGTGTTTTCTTGTGCTGAATCTTATTCGGTCTATGTGCAGTAAACAAAGAAAAAAAATTAAAGATTTTTTTTTCTGCACTACAGGAGCAAAATCAGGGTGGAGATAGGATTAGACCATAAGAATTTCCATGAAAATCGTTGTTTGGCACTACATGACCATTATATAGAAGTCAATGTGCCATAAAACCACAATCAGAACCTTAAAGATGAGATTAGATCAGTGGTTCTCAGTTTATTTTTGTGTTTGGGCCACTTTCACTGCTAATATCTTTTTCTTTTGGTGAACGAACATAAGCATTTGATAAGAAGCTTATATAATGAGTGAAAAAATAAAATAAGTTTAGGAATTGTATTATAAAAATAATAAATGTATTTGCTTTTATTTTTGAGGATGAAATTATTGAACTTAATTTTGTACGAACGAATGGTAGTTTGAGGCAATTTTTTTAACTTATTGTTTTTCTGTTTTTTTTTGTTTTTTTTTTTATTTGAGAAGAAAAGATAAGCTGTTGTGTATTTATCTATTGTCTGCTTAGTTACATTGTTTCAGTATCGACTTAAACTTTGCAGGTGCAAATGATTGAAAATGAGGTATCGATCCTCCGCAGGGCGAAACACCCAAACATCATCCGCCTTATTGAAGAGTTCGATTCTCCGGAGAGAATTTTTCTTGTTATGGAACTTGTCAAGGTCAGTGGCGTTTGCCATTTGTCCAAATAAACATTTGGACAGTTTCTTTCGTTTCTGTGTGGGTCTTTTTCTGTGTGTCTCTCAGCGGCGCTTAGATGTGGTGTGAGGATGGAAGTCGCTATTCAGTTGTGATGGCTCAACTGCGAGTCAAGCTTGCTAGACATTACGCCACGACGTGGTAACCTCGTCTGTGTGATAGATTTACAATTTAGGCTGCGTTGTGGCTCCACATTGTCATTGCCACCCCCTAGCAAATATTAGATATTTCTTAATGTGGATAGTGGTTTTCTAAGTAATTTTACGCAAATTACAATCTCATTGATACAGTGTTGAAAATGAAAAGTGTCATAAACGAGATTTAAAGTGGGGATTCTCCCCAAGATGACTGGCCATCAATTTCTTCTCAGTCTCATACATATCCTAATAAGCCTTTTTGTTGTAATTATTCCAGGGCTAAATGCTTTCAAGAGCCCTTGTATTATATAAATATTTCCCTTTTGTGAACGAGTTATTACGCGACGTAGGTTTGTACCATGAATGTTGTCTTAAGGCGATTTTCAATAATTGATTTTTATAGGTGCCTCCACAAAATCGCTGAAAAAAACAGCATAGTATGAAGGAAAAAGGCCCCAAACTACATAAAAACAGTTTTATCGGCAAAATGTTTACATTATCATTAAGAGGATAGATCAAAGCATTTTTTTAATTATTTCTAACACGTTCGAAATTTTTGTAGAAAGTCTTTTTCTTACGTCAGTGCGAGATCTAAATTGCCGCAACGTTTATTAAGTAAAAAAAAAAACCCCAAAAAAAAAACCGTAATATTGAACAATGCACTTTTTTGGCCGTGAAAGACACATTAATTTGGAAATTCTTCCAAAAATCAAGTAATGGTCAGATTTTGATGAAAATGTCAGGACTCATTCCTCATTGACCGAAATCAATTTTGAAATAATTATTTCGTATAAAATATGTAAAAAAAAAAAAATATATATATATATATATATATATATATATTTTTACCAATATGTTACCCCACCCCCGACACACACACACACACACACACTACTTTCCAGAAATGCTTAAAAATTCGACAACGGGCAGCAATAAGACTAACATAATTAAATTCAGGAGTCATTGGGGAATGCTAATCAGTTTTTTTTTTACTCCAATAGTCCCCGACTTTCTAAAAAATAGATCCGAATTGCGAAAAATGCAATAACTATGCCAATTTTTATGTGGATAAACTTCTGATTGCTTTTATGAACAATATAAATTAAGCATATCATAGTCTGAAAAGAAAAAAAATTCAATGAATAATTAATTTTTACAAGAATTATCTTCATTTTTTTTTTAATTATATATAAAAAATTATATATTTATTAAATTTCCAACTCTATTGGGCAGGCTAGGGTATGTAATTAATGCATGAAGACTACAATTACTAATCGAAAATTTAAAAGCTTATTACAAATGATTGACCCCGTCAATTTTTAAAATAATCAAAACATTTTAATTGCCCGTATCTTTATGTGTACGGGTGGCTGTACGTGATATTTATCATTAAAAGTTCACGTGATTCAAGGGTTGTCTTCCCTTACATAAATTAAATTCGTATATTTTTGTCGCCTATGGCCTCCCTACTTAGCCTTCTTGACAGCTTCCGGTTCTCATTAACAGCTGTCAACACCTAAGATAAACTGACACCCGGACTACCGTAACTGATAAAAGCTTTTACCAAATATTTCAGACAGTAAGCAAGTAAAATTGTTTGAAATCAGATAAAGGTAAGTTTTAATTTAAAAAATTGACTTTAATAACGTGTCAACGACGTATATTTTATTTTTGCTAGATTTTTAAAACAGAAATGTGGCTACTGTTTACGTAAATGTGTCGATCAATAAAAAAAAATGGCGGTACGTTTTAAATTTTTTTTTTTTTTTAAATCTGAAAAATTTAGATTCCAATATAATTTCAGTTTAAAATACGCCAGTGTATTTTGTTTACTGGAATTACTAAATTTAATATCTTGACTTTCAATTACAGCTAGTTTTGAAGCTAAAATAGAACTTATTTTTAAAATCAGATATCGAAAATTTATACTGAAAATTAGAGGTACCTATTTTTATATTTATTTTATTTATTTATTTATTTATTTTTATTTATTTATTTTTTTTTTTTTGAGCGGTCATGTGGCAGGGAAATCTTAAACGCAATTTTTAAAATTACAAGGAATTATAGCGTTTTCATCCATGGTTGTATGAACCGAAGAGGCATTTTTTAGTCTGGTAATTGTTCTTTCATTCAATAGTTCGTTTTTGTTTATTTTATATATTTCCTTGTAAGTAAATTGAAACAAATGTCTGTAGCTTTTGCTGTAGAAAAGCGAAAAGTGTTTATTATTATTATTATTCAACAACTCATTTCACTTGCCTTTTTTTCCTTCTAGGGAGGTGATTTGTTTGAAATGATTACCACGGCAACAAAATATACAGAGAAAATGGCCAGTCGAATGGCAAACAACATGTTTAGCGCCCTTCATTATCTTCACACGGCGCTAATTGTCCACAGAGATGTTAAACCAGAAAACCTGTTGGTAAGCACGACGTTCTTGATAACTTAATATATAATATCGCTGTCTTAGAGCCATGAAAAAAGCTAGTAGGCTCAACTCTCACAACAGACCTCAAGTGGAATGGTTATATAGAAATCATAGCTAAATCCGCTGCTAAGAAAGTCGGTTTTCTGTGTAGGGCTAGGAAATTTTTTTTTCTCGTCTGAAACAATCCTGCATATATATATATATATATATATATATATATAATATCTACCATTCGCCCGTGCACTGAATACTGCTGCCATATCTTGTCGGGTGCTCCTGCTATTCACCTAGGGGTCCTTGACCAAATCCAACAGAGAATCTCTACAGTGATTGATCCCGACTTGGCAGCTCAGATACAGTCACTTACCTGCGTAATGTGGCTTCCCTGTATCTCTTCTACAAATACTTTAACGGCTTTTGCTTCGATGAACTTAGCCCCCCTGGTGCTCCCCATATATATACATTTACTCGAACCACAAGATAAGCAACTAGGTCCCACCCTTTTACTGTGAAAACAAAATGGAAACGCAAATTCTACTCCATCAGCTTCTTTTCTCGCACTTCCCGCCTGTGGAATTCCCTTCCATTTACTTGCTTTCCCGACAGCTATAATCTTCAAGAATTTAAATGTAAAGTCAATAGTCGTCGTCGTCATTTTTTCCCCTCTCTCTCATCAGTATTCTCATCCTTCTCTTACCCACTTCCTGACACCCCCTATAACTTGCCTCCTATGTAACCCCTTGCAAAACAGTAGCAGTAAATGCCTTGCTTGGAGCAACATGATTATAAAATAAAATTTCTCTACATTTATATTCCAGAGAATGTAAATAAATCTAAAAGACATGCATGTGTAGCTAATCAGTATTTCATTTACTGATTGATTCGTTTTCTACAGCTTATCAAATGACAAGAAACTGTATACAAAGTGGGGGATCAATTCCATCTAACAATATATAAAATGATCCCTCACTTAGTGATGATGCTAGTTTCTATACATTTATATTCCAGTGAATGTAAATAAATCTAAAAGACATGCATGTGTAGCTAAACAGCATTTCAATGACCGATTCGTTTTCTACAACTTAACAGACAAGAAATTATGTAAATATAAAGTGGGGGATCTATAAATTGATCACTTCTCTTACCCACTTCCTGACACCCCCTATAACCTGTCACTCTTTCTCCTAACTTTCCTCCTATGTAACCTCCTGCAAAACAGTGGCAGTAAAATGGCTTGCTTGGGGCAGTATGATTATAAAAAAACAAAAAAGAGCGTGTCTCTGTTTGTCTCTTTCATCTCTTCTATGCAAGAGAAGAATTCCTATGAAACATTGTATGAACTGTGTGTCAAAGAAAAGCTTCTTAAAGTTGAAATATTTCTGTACAACCACAAAAACAATGACTGAGAAAGGTTTAGCTTACTGTATAGAAATTTGTCAACGATTAAAATCTGGCGACTGAAACATATTTTTACCATTTATGGTATTCAATGTAAAAGAAATTGTGGGTGGGGTGATTAGATGGAGATGTTACTAATTATGTGAATGTATATTGTCTCATAAGAAAAAAAACGTATTTTGGAACGAGAAATCGGGGAGCAGAGTTCGAATTCCAACTGAATTCATTTCATTCACTTACGCGCAAATACCCTTGGGAAAAGTATTAATCCATCTCTTCCTTCCAGTTATGGGTTAAATAGTAGGACAGATTGGGTTCTATAGCCTTGGTCGGCAACCAGTCTACCGCAGAAAGCAATGGCAACCTACTGCGGGATAATCTTCTGCCCAGTCAGTCATGTCTCTTTCGAGACATGATCGCCCAAGCGTGTTTCACGTATGGCACTTAACTGACTGACTGATGGTATTCAATGTAAAAGAAATTGTGAGGGGGGGGATGACTGGATGGAGATGTTCCTAATTATGTGAATGTATATTGTCTCAAGAAACCAAATCAATGAAGGACTTTGTTAATATCGGAGTTTGACAGCAGAAGTTATTGTTTGAGATGATAAATAGTTTTGCCGTCAATCTTCTATGTGTCTTGACCTTTCAGGACGTAGGTGATCATGGCCTTCCGCGTCTCCCTATCCATGGTGGCCCTGAGCACGCTTTCTCCTGTAATATCTCGTAACTCCCGTTCTGTCATCTACCTGCTCAGGCCCTTCAAATGTTATCAATTGCTTTTCTCTGTTTGTTTTTCCCCTCTATCTGGCCTGTTAGTACCAGGTTCTCCAAGCCTTCCTTCCTCATTGCATATCCCAGTAATTTTAGGTCTCTCTTCTTGATGCTCAGTATTAATTTCCTTTCTTGTTTTCATTCTTTCCAACACATAATTGCTCACATGCTCGGTTCATGATATCCACAGCATCCTTCTGTAGAACCACAATGGAAAAATAATATCCGTATGCTTTTGAGGAACAGCCACAGTTTACATATTGAAGTACAGTTAGAAGGGCTATCAACAGAATTCATTCCCAATGAAGAGTTTGAAGATAAGCAGCAGTGCTTTCGTGGGGGAGAAAACTGATAAGTTGTTGAAGATGAGAACTGTATGATTTGCAGTGCGACTTAGTTGAAAATTTTATCATGGTTGCTTATTCGACTATTTGAACGCACAGAAAAATTAGGGTTTCGTATAGATTTATAAATCGGTGCTGGTCTAATCTGATGTACACGCAATTTTAATGGACATTAAAAATCATAGTGTATGAACTATAAAAGAGGATTTGGTATACCAAACCAACGAAAAGTCTTAAATTTTGTAGTTTTACATAAAGGCAGATGGTAATCTTCAAAGGCGGCGGCTTTAACTGAAATCTGAACTTGTCATATGCCTTCTAAATAATTGAATGTTTCGGAACTGGAGTTGACAACTTGTGTCCTCGTAATTATGGTGGGCAGGTGGGAGTCTTCAAAGAAAGCGGCTGTAATAAGGTTGCGTTTTTGAAACTTTAAGGCATGGTTGTAGATCACATACTACACAAGCACGGATAAACCGCTGTATTATTGCATCAGAAATACGATAAGGAACGAAAGACATTACAGGAAAATGATACTATTTTAACTTGTATAATTAGATGTTTAAGAAATAAGAATGTGTCTTTGGACTTGTGAAAAGTTGCAAGTGATTCTGAAAAAGGACCTTCAATCAATTGTTAAATGGCGTAAGGAATGGCTCGTAAATTTTAACGCCTTCAAAAGAAAAGAGCTTTTTATTTAGAATCTTTGCTGCCAACCACCAGCTTGTCTGGTGCTAAACTTTGCGTTGTGTCGTGGGGGATCACGTTTTCCGCTGACTTGAGTTAGTCTGTGCGCTGAGTCGTGACGGACAATTTTTCTGTCAAATTTTTGTAGCACGTGAATATTTGTCCGTGATTTTGAATTTTATGTGGTGCTGCTGATGTTATATATCTGAAGATTCTTGCCAAAGATCTATAATCAACGTGAGGTGGGTTCCCGCTGTCAATTGGACAAAAATTTTCATGGCAGTTGTTTTGATGAATTTGTCTCCTTAGTGCCTCGAATGCAATAATTTTAAGAGTGCGACTAGATTGGCAATTATGTCTAGCTATTTTACTTTTGAACTAGGTATGTGAACGTGTCAGTTAAATAAAAAAAATTTTTTTATTTTTTTTGGTGGGGGGTCAAGTCTATCACCTGCAATCTTCAAAGAGTTAAATGTAACATCAATCGTCACTTTCTGTCTACCGGAACCCTGTTCTTTTGGCCTTTTTTCACTAGTCTTCACTTATTAAAATTTCAAAATGTAATGCAGTTTTTTTAAATTTATTTTCTTTCTGTTGTAGGTCAGCGAAGCACCCGACGGTACTAAAACACTCAAACTTGGAGACTTTGGTCTAGCCACTGAGGTGAAGGAACCACTTTTCGTTGTTTGTGGGACCCCTACATACGTTGCTCCGGATATTTTAGCAGAGAAAGGGTAAGCATCTGTTACTGACAGATGAATCTCAGCATGTTAGAATATTTTTTTCATCTGTAATAAAGATAAATGTTCGAATGAATGTGAAAAAAAAACTTAAGTATGTCCTCCCTATATATTAGGTACTGTTGATAAAGAGAACGTCGTACACATAAAGTAGCCGAAGGGTTTCAGAAACGAATAAAGAAGCGTAAAATAAAAATCGGATTCGTGAAAAAGCAGCCTAAGATAGCTAGAAGTCTATAGCTAGAAGTCTATAGCTAGAAGTCTATAGCTAGAAGTCTATAGCTAGAAGTCTATAGCTAGAAGTCTATAGCTAGAAGTCTATAGCTAGAAGTCTATAGCTAGAAGTCTATAGATGTCTTTTACGTACTTTCAATAAATCGCTAAAAACATGAATAAAATTGCCAACGTCTTCATATAAGGAGCCTTGTTTTCCCTTCGATATGTTAATAATATTATTAAGAGGAAACACTTAACTAATTTTGAAACCTTTCGAGTTAGCGAGTAACCAAAATATTACCAATGTATGCAACAGAGAACGCGAAACCTTTTCTCCGTTGACAAACACATTAATTTGAAAATTCTCTCAAGAATCAATTGTTTTATTTGAATTAAATTTTCGGTGCTCATTCACAAAAATTATTTTTAACTCTTGGTAAGAAAATAAATTTCTTACCCTCACCTCCACTGAAATCCATTACATTTTCATGCATTTCAGTGTTCTGCTCTATTATTTAATTTGATAAGCTATTAATTACTTTAATCTAAACTTATTTATAAAATGGAACTTTGTGTGTGTCCGTTACCTATAGACTCCGAAACGGCTGAACCGATTTTTGTACTGTAAGCGTCTGCGAGTGTTCTTAGCTAGGTTTTACCCCCGCTAAATATCGAAAAATCGGTTTATAGAAGCAGTGGTCCGATTTTAATCAAATTTGATTAACTCAAAGACATAAGAAACTATATTCAGAAGTTTCAAGGTTGCAGTTCTATCCTTGGATGACTTATTTGACTCCGATATTGGAAATCAATACGCTGATATCCTACCAAGTCTGATCAAAATGAGTTTTTCAGCCCTTATTTCTTCGTGTTTGGCTCTAAGTGGGTATAATTGTTCTTAGTCTCAGTTATGATACCATTTACTCAGAGGACTTATTTAGCCTTCAAAATTCAGTTTACGACGAAAAAAAACTTATTTGATATCGATACCAGGAAATTAAAATTTTACTTACATCCATTCATTTTTCTTTCGGTCTACAGTTTCCCTTTAACTGGAAACAACTATTGCTTTTTAAGTCTTTCGTGCCAACGTCCAAAGACTTCTGTTTTCTAATCAATATAATTTCTGTTTGAAAGGAGTATTTTGCTTACTGGATATAGTAAATTTAATCATTTAGCTATCAATTAAAACTAAACTGAAAGTTTCAAGAAAACTCACTTTTTTTTTTAACAATCTTCAGTTTCAAAATAACCATGTAGTTTTTCCGCTATTTAATGGTTGGTTATTTTGTTTTATGGCATATCAACACCTCGGCGGGTCATTTATTGCCAACTAAATTTTATTTATTTATTGTTGGTAATACCATTTTCTTTCAACAATTTGTTTTTATATAAGTTTTGTGTCTAGTAATGCATTTTTCTTTTTGAGTATCAAGATTCATTGGGATTTGTTTTTAAGGGCACGGTCCCCCAAGTCCTACCCTGTTATTTAACCCATAACTGGAGGGAAGGGACGGATTAATACCTTTCCCAAGGGTACCAGTGCTTAAGTGAATGTAGGGTATTCAACTGGAATTCGAACTCGGCTCTTTCCGAGCCAATATCCACTGCACCACAACGCACATCCGTCACTGAACGCTTACAGCACCTAGTATTCCCAAGCGGTCACCCATCTAAGTACTGACCAGGCTCAACGTTGCTTAACTTCAATGATCGATCGAGAACCGGTGTATTCAACGTGATATGGCCGTAAACCGCTATTTAATGGAGGTACCTAAATGTGTGTATTTATGTAACGTAGTCTTTCTTTACTAACTTAGTGGCCATTACAGTCTTTAAACAAATTTTCTTGAAACATGTTTGTTAATTTATTACCTAACTCTCCGTATCTGTCAATAGTTTAATATTTTCATTGGCTTATCGCAAAGGTCTTTCGATCTTCCAATGTCTTTAAATTTTGGTCTCCTCTATTGTAAAACTTGCCTATTTTTTCTACGGGAACAATTTCATAAGTCATCCTACAATATTTCCTTCACCAACGACCATACATTGTACCGTTTTCTTATCAGTATTCCTGCTGTTTGGTTTGTTTGCTATGAAATGTCATCAGCTTATGTTACCAAGATCGTTTATTATTTCGGATAGAACACTCCTTATCTGAAGACTTCTACCCAAAGATCCCTAATATTTTTTTCTGTATCATAAAACAAATCTTTTAATCAATCATAGAAAACACTTTTTTTGTCTTTAAGCAGAATTTCAAATTTTTTGAATTTTACTAGTTGATTACTAAATTCATCCCTTACGTCACGTCACACTTCCACAAGCCTGTTACCTATTAAATGGCTAAAAGCTGTTTGTTTTCTGAATTAAAACCGAATATTTAATTTTTCCTTTTTATTTTTACTCTCTTCTCAGGTATGGTGTCAAAGTTGATGTCTGGGCAGCAGGTGTTATTACTTACATCTTGCTCTGCGGATTCCCGCCATTTGTTAGGTAAGTGGGACAATATTATCTACAAGTGGGACAATATCGTAAACAAAACAGCAATATATATATTGATGTACATACTATTCAGTATCCGACAATAAGACTAACATAAACAATTATCCTCTGCTGGACGTCATAATGCCACTTTCATGAGTAAACACGCGACAATAAATTTCATAACTGGTAGTAAGAGAATGAACTGAGCCGACACTGCTTTACTATTGTGTATGTGTCTCTCCATGAGCTTTACAACAAGTAAATATATATATATAACACGTATTAAACGTTCAAGATAACAGTCTGGCTGGTGGTTTGTTTTGTATTTTCTCATGAGGCTTTTTATTTGAAATAAAATGAGAAAATACCAAAGAAAATCAGCAAGACTGGTTTAAGTTTAACGTTTAATACGTATTTAAAAGAAAGGATGCTGCCTAAATACACGTCTGTGTGTGTGTGTGTGTGTGTATATATATATATATATATATATATATATATATAGTATATCGAGGCAGCAAGTAATTTTCTACACGGACGAATTTTTACACTCCGTTATTGATCAACAAATTAAAATGTATCTCAACAAAATTAACAATAGCTCTAACAATAATGATAATATTAATAATAATGGTTTACATCAAAATAAACATAACACTATTAACTTATACTATTGCAACCAAATACATAATTATAAACAAGATGAAAAAACTCTCAAAAACATAATACGTAGAAATGTTAAACCAGGCGAAAGTAATAATCAAATTAAACTCATCATATATTATAAAAAGTTTAAAACAATTGACCTCATAGTCTATAATAACCCAACAGGCACTAAACTAAATTCTTTACAAAAAACCAATGTAGTGTACCAATTTACATGCCCATTCAGAGATTGCATCTCTGATACTACTCAAAAACCTAGTACATATATTGGTTTTACCACAACCACGCTCTCCCGTAGACTTACATGTCATCTTTCTGATCAAAGTACTATTAAACAACATTTCTCTGAAAAACAAACATGTAGGTAATATCAGACAGATTTTGGTCAACAATACGGTGATCCTTACTCATACACACAGTAAGAGGAACCTGCAGATATTGGAGGCCATGTACATCAAATCAAAACAACCAACACTCAATAAAATCAACTTTAAAACAGGAAATAACATACTACATTGCATTTGACTACATGGTTTTGTTGTCATTTTGCGCTATCACGCGGTGTGACGTCATAAAACCGCATCGCAAACTTAAGAACTGCGTTTCTTATTTTTGGTAACTATTGCCGTTGCCAAGCGGAGTTTTATGTCAACACAAAATAAAATCGTCGGTGATGTTGAATTTTATATTTCAGTTTAAACTACCTCTCTGAAGATGGCTCATGTGAGCCGAAAGCTTAGAAGAAAACCAATAAATAATTATCCAAATGTTGGAGAATTTTTGTCTTTATTTTCAACTGAAATTAAAGCAAAAATACGACGTTTAGAACGGCTCATGATTAAACATAATAGACATTCATTGTCTCTTATATTTAATAGCATATGTCTAGAAAAGAAATAAATATATATATATATATATATATACACACACACACACTAGCAGTATAGCCCGGCGTTGCTCAAGTATAATGAAAGCTTTAAAACTAATCCACTGTCCTGGAGCTCAGACTCTTTGGACGTTGGTACGAAAGACTAACTGGAAACAACTACTGCTTTTTAAAGTGAAAAATGGATGGATGTAAGTCATTTGATATCAATACCAGGAAACCAAACTAAGTTCTTTTCATCGTAAACTGAATTTTGAAAGCTAAATAAGTCCTCTGAGTAAATGGTATCATGGCTGAGACTAAGAACTACAATTATACCTATTTAGAGCCAAACCCGAAGCAAATAAACTAAATAAAAGGGCTGAAAAAAAAAAAATACAGGCAGACAAATACACACACAAACATCTTGCCTTATCTATATATAGATATATAATTATCGATTTTCTGCATTATTGTAAGAACTACAACCTTGAAACTTCTGAATATCGTTTCTTATGTCTTTGGGTGTATCAAATTTGATTAAGATCGGACCACTCCTATAACCCGATTTTTTCGATTTTCGATATTTATCGGGGGTACCTCGACACAAAACCTAGCTAAGAACACTCGCAGACGCTTATAGTACAACTGTGTAAATTTTCAAGAAAATCGGTTCAGCCGTTTCGGAGTCTATAGGATAGGTAACGGACTCACACAAAGTTCCATTTATAAATAAGTTTTTATATATATATATATATATATATATATATATACACACACACACACACAAACAACGGTCTTTATTTTAATAGAGGATATCTACAAGTGTGCGTAAAAATGTTGGAACGTTATCAAGGAAGGTCTCATCCAAGTCCACTCTCCCGATTGGTTTTGATAATATTAGAATATCAACATAAACCTTTCCCAATTGGATAAAAACTAAAAACTATTGGCAAATACGAATCTTGAGAATTTCTCACTTGCCAACAGTTACAATAAATAATGCAATGATTATATCAGTCCACGCAGCCACTTACTAAACAACAAGCTGAGCCGTGGCTACTTTATTCATTCTATCGCTATCACGATCCAAGCTTCCATTTCACTATTCGACTCCTCCACCATAATCCTCGATTCTCGCCCCTGGCTTATCCTATATTCAAGTATGCTTCATCGCACAAAGGATTATCCATCCCGTTTTGGCCACAAGATTTAAGCTTTAAGACTCGGAGATTTGGGTTTCCATCAAAATATTCTGTTTTTCCAGCAAAGATGAAAGACTTCCTGCAATGTAATCCGATGGCGTTGTCGTCTGCTGCTTGCATATCTTATAACTTCTAATCTAATATCGTTTTAACGTACTTGCATCGATTTTTTTTTGTTTTTTTGTTTTTAGTCACTGTTATTTATGCAGCAAGTTCGGTATAATTGCAATACTTTTGATCAGAAAACGGAAGATTGTATAACGAGAAGAGATTTTCTTCTTAACAGAAAGACATTTTCTTCTAGATGAATAAGCTTTAGACGAGCAAACTAAGAAGCGTAAATCCGAGTGCTTTATTAAATTCATGTTTTTAATAGTACACTTATCGACACACCAAACATGTCAGCCTACTATGATTTTCTTTTTTTAATATTAGTAGAGAAGAAACTTTGCGCCATACGTTTAGTGTTTTGCAATATTCTCTCTCTCTATATATATATATATATATAGACACACACACTACGGAAATGAACGAAAATTTCCGTATAAACAACCGACAATTGGAATAGTTTCATTAATTTCCGTAACATGTTGACATTACGATACATTTCAGAGCAGATATGGTTGTTGCGATGAACCGAAAATTGTGTTATATAGGCTTGATTAAAACCTCGTTTAGACTGGAGGTCATTCGTGGTCGAGCGGTCTAAGACGTTGACAGATCAAATGGTAGCAGGGGGTCGCAGGTTCGAATCCTGCCGAATGACACATTTTCGTAATAAAAATTTATCGTAAATAACCAGGCCAGTAGATATAAATATATAATGCTGTTTAATTAAAAACAGAATATCTACTACTTAAATATGAATATCGATCAAAAATAATGTCCATATATATATATATATATATTAAATGTACGTTGCCACACGGAAATGTCTACGAATCTCGTCCTCAGGCAATGTTTATGAATGTAAATCATTTTCACAACCAACATCGACTGAGATTTCCGTGTCACAATGTACGTTTAATTGATAATTATATTAACCTCTACAATATTAATTGTATTAAGCACTAGTTTATATAAAAAAAAATACCAGGGGACTCAAAATCGTAAAACCCTGGATCCTCTTCACCTGGATAATTCAGTAATGAATTAGAGCACTACCTCCTGGCGTGTGATACATCATATGCTAAAAGGCAGCTTCCTTCATTCGAGCATCCATAGCTCAAAGGTAGAATCGTCGACTGACGCCAAGTCGGTCGGGTTTCAATCCTGGGTAAAAACAATCGGATGTCTAACCGTACTGATGAGCTGTGATACAGCGGATGGCATATAAAGATCAACCATTTTCCGTTTAAGTTTGTGACAGTAAGCCTGGCGTTTATCGTATCTACCAATACGCTCACGTGGGTAGGGTTTCTTTTCACTCAGAAAGATTCTCAGGTTTTAAAAGCCATACCCTGAGAGGCTTTTCACGTAAAAAAAAAAAAAAAAAAAAAAAAAAAAAAAAATTACAGCTCAGACTGACCCACAGGCAAGATGTTCTATAGGGAGACAGGCACAACACCATCGTAAGTATTCCCGCCTTTTACTGGAAGATGAGAATGAAATATTAAAACAAATTGAATCTTTTTTTGTCATGAAGTGTTGCACCTGTTATTGTTGAATATTACGTGCAGCCTGCTACTAAATTCAACGGCGAAAGATAATCCAAGAAAGAATTATTGCAACTTAATCTCTTATTCCTTACTTAACAAATCCGTCCATTGTATGATGTGTTTATAAATAAAAAAATAATAATAGCTTAAAAGATATTTACATTTTCGGTTGATAACAAAACAAAAATCCTTCATCCAGATTCCCCCCCCCACCCTGTATGACGTATAAAGAACCTGACAAATTTCATCGACGTCAGATTTTAGAAGGAATAAGTTACGGGGCATCCCACACGGTTCCGTCTATAACTATTCGTTATACATTGACAAAACTTAGAGATAGAAATGTAACTTGCGAAAAGAATTGATAGTAAACTTAGACAAGATAAAAGAATCTATGATTGTATAGCAGCATATATTCTTGCTTGCAAATAGCACTAAAATTAGAGAAAGAAAAGGGTCAAAATAAAGATAATCATTATCTCTCTCTCGAGATATATATATATATATATCTCACATCTTAAGTATTCGGCTCACGCGAGCCATTTTCAGAGTGGTTATATGAACATTAAACTAATGATATTCACCATCAAAAATTGATATTATCATGTGGTGACAAAACATTGCTATGCGACGATGACGGTTGCCGAATAGCAGACGCAGGTCATAAATTAGTAATGCGGTTCTATGACGTCATACCACTTCAGAGACCGAAATGTTAACAGGACCACATGTCTACATACAATGTAACCGGTTTGAAATGTTATATTATTGAATGGGGGTCCATTAATTTAATATAGATGGCCTCTGATAACTGAAGGTTCTATTTACTGAGAGTATTGTGTTATCGACTAAAATTTGTCTACAATTAAATATATGGCTGTTTTTCTTAATAGATGTCTAACAGAACTATGATCAGAAAGGTAAGTCTACGGGAGAGTGTGGTTGCAGTAAAAACGAATATATGCGTTGGGTTTATTATTAGTATCGGATACAATCTCTGAACTGGCATGTAAATTGATACACCACGTTGGTTTTCTGTAGAGGATTTACTTGTACGATCATTACAGACTGAGGTCAATTGTTTTAATATATGATGAGCTTAATTTGTTCATTATTAATGGGTCTAACATTTCTACCTATTATGTTTTTCAGTGTTGCTTTGTCATGTTTGTAATTATTTTGCATTTGGTTGCAATAGTATAAGTTAATAGTGTTTATTTTGACGAACACATAATATTATCGGTCTTGTTATTCAGATACATTTTAATTTGTTGATCAATGACGGGATTAAGAACGCCATTGTTAACAAGTGCTTGTTTAATGTTATATAGTTCTTTATAGAACTAGCAGTATAGCCCGGCCTTGCTCGGGTGTAATGAAAGTTTTAAAACTAATGCATGGTCCTGGAGCTCAGACTCTTTGGACGTTGGCACGAAAGACTAAAAAGCAATAGTTGTTTCCAGTTAAAGTGAAACTGTTGACTGAAAGAAAAATGAATGGATGGATGTAAGTCAAATTTTGATTTCCTGATGTTATCAAATAAGTTTTTTTTTCGTCGTAAACTGAATTTTGAAGGCTAAGTCCTCTGAGTAAATGGTATCATGGCTGAGACTAAGAACTACAATTATACCTACTTAGAGCCAAACCCGAAGCAAAAATGAAAATAAAAGGGCTGAAAAAAAAATAAAAAAAACAACACACAGATATATATATCTAAGAACTGCAACCTTGAAACTTCTGAATATCGTTTCTTATGTCTTTGAGTATCAAATTTGATTAAAATCGGACCACTCCTATAATCCGATTTTATCGATTTTCGATATTTATCGGGAGTACCTCGACACAAAACCTAGCTAAGAACACTCAGACGCTTATATTGCAACTGTAAATTTTCAAGAAAATCGGTTCAGCCGTTTCGGAGTCTATAGGTAACGGACACATACAAAGTTCCATTTATAAATAAGTTTAGATTTAGATATGAATTTGGAAGATGTCGTTTGTATGCGTTGAATTAAGTCTTTTTTATAACAGCCAACGTATATCGTTGGGACATTCACTATTATAATTAAGACATGCGTTTATGCTAATTGGTTTCCTTTATAAAGAAGTAGTAAATCTGTCTGTTGGAATAGATGTACACTTCACCGAGAACACTTCAACATGGTGTGATGTTTATCAAGCTTATCTTATTAGGTCAATTATGACTGAGTAGTTAATACGATCCTCACTAAGTGCCTCACACTTTCGTTTACTAATCATGAAATCCGTTAGGAACCTCGACGTGGTGTAATGGATAACAAGCTGGTCTTGCCAGAATCATTACAATTGAGTAGTGAATTCGATACTGACTGGGTCCCCCATACTTTTGGCCTTGTGCCACATCTAAGCTACGCTTAGCAAATCACCATATAAAATCCATTTGACTGGAATTTATATTTTCACCTGCACTTGTTAATATTATCAATATTGTTAGAGGTATTAAGTTTATTGAGATATTTTAATTTGTTGATCAATGACAGAGTTCGGAAATCCATTGTTAACAAGTGTTTGTTTAATGTTGTGTAATTCTTTATAGAATATGGATTTGGAAGAAGATATCACTTTTGTGTGTTGAATTAAGTCTTTTTTTTTTTTTTAACGGCAAACTTTTATAGTTAAAGACACGAGTGAATACTTCTTGGTTTTCTATATAAAGAAGTAGAAAATCTATGCGTTGGAATTAATACATCATGGAATAGAATTTTATTAATATATACCTTTATTGTAAATTTGGGGACGAAGTGACTTTCAAATTTGTTTTTCAGTTGTATAATTTGATAAATATTTTTAGCTAAAATGAAAATGTCATCTATGTATCTTACATAGATGACAGGGGGGTTAATAGTGCCATTAAGTACTTTATTTTCTAAAGAAAAGAGGGGACCTAAAGGAGATCCCATAGCAATACCATCTATTTGAGGATAAAGGTACTTGAGTAATGCATGCTAATAATTTTTTTTAATACTAAATTTCATATAGGTTGGTGTGAGAGTAGTATGATTATATAGCTCACGAATAATATAAAATTCTATTAAACAGCATTTCTTATAAAAACATCCATGTACATAATAGACAGATTTTAGCCGATAACAATACTCGCACATACACAGTAAAAAAAAAAAAATATATATATATTGGAGGCCATCTACATTAAATCAAAGCAACCTACACTCAATACAATCACATTTTAATCTAGTCACAACGTATATTACATTTACACGTATGGTTCTGTTAACATTTCGGTCTCTCACGTAGTATGACGACAGAACCGCATTACAAATTTACGACCCGTGTCTGCTATTCGGTAACTGTTAGTCGCATAGCAATGTTTTGTCAACACAAGATTGATGATGAATCATTATTTTCATGTTTCTACAAACACTCTGAAGATGGCTCAGATGAGCCAAAAGCTTAGGGCAAAAAAAAAAAAAAAAAAAAAAAAAATTCTCCAACATTTGGATATTTTCACTAGAAATTAAAGCCAAAATACAGTGTTTAGAATGGCTCATTATTAAATATAAGACACTAGCAGTATAGCCCGGCGTCCCTCGGGTGTAATGAAAGCTTTAAATTTAATCCATGATCCTGGAGCTCAGACTCTTTGGACGTTGGCACGAAAGACTAAAAAGCAATAGTTGTTTCCAGTTAAAGCGAAACCGTAGACTGAAAGAAAAATGAATGGATGCAAGTCAAATTTTGATTTCCTGATATCGATACCAAGTTTTCTACACTATTGTAAGAACTGCAACCTTGAAACTTCTAAATATTGTTTCTTATGTCTTTGTCTATGAGTGTATCAAATTTGATTAAAATCGGACCACTCCTTTTATAACCCGATTTTTTCGATTATCGACTTTCGAAATTTATCGGGGGGGGTATCTCGACACAAAACCTAGCTAAGAACACTCGCAGAAGCTTATAGTACAACTGTAAATTTTCAAGAAAATCTGTTCAGCCGTTTCGGAGTCTATAGGTAACGGATACATACACACAAAGTCTCATTTATAAATAAGTTTAGATTGTCTGATCATATATGAAGTACTGCTATATAGGTTTTTGGCCAGGAGAGTCATGCCATTAAATTTTGGAATTCGATGTAGTAATCTCAACTCAACATAAAATAAGATGTTTTTTTTTTCATATCACACCAAGTAAGGCGATAACGCCACTGATGCGCAGGGGGCTACGTAAGAGTAAAAAGATTGGAAAAGAGAAAGCCGGAAACCACATCCTAACCAGGAAACAAGCGATGAGCCTCTTCACCTGTTCAATGTGGGTGGAGTGTGAACCGGGCGATATTTTAGTCTATCTACTCCAATTGAAAAAAAAAAAAAAAAAGTGAAAAGATTGGAAAAGAGAAAACCGGAAACCGCTTCCTAAACAGGAAACAAGGGATGGGCCTCTTCACCTAAACAGTATTTGGAGTAGGTCCTCCATTTGCTACGTTCAGTGTTTGTATTTGATTTATCATTATCAAGTTATCAAAAGTCGTTTGATCCATATTTGTCACTCCTTTAGCAATGTTTCTTCAAGGGTTGCCACTGACGTGATTTTCATTGCACGCCCTCGAAGTTTTCCGTCAAGAAGCTCCCAAGCGTGCTCTATTGAATTCATATCAGGACTTTGAGCTACACATGGCAGTGACTTGATTCCTTCCAAGCCTTTGCTACGTTGCTCGGATGACATGGCGCTCTATCATCTTCAAAAAGATAGACATTCTTGTCAATCTGATTGGTTTCAAATACTAGGAGTAGTCCTTTCTCTAATATTTGACAGTATTTTGGACCATTCAACAGTTCGTCAACAAGAATCAGCTTATATTTACTTCCAAACCAGACAGCGACCCACTCCATTACACACATCCCTCCATGTTTCACGGCCGCCTGCAGACATTAAGTGTTCCAAGTCTCATTCTGATTTCTCCAAACATAAACCTGTCTTGAATTCGAATATTGGCAGAATTTACTTTCATCTGACCAAATTATACACTCCCAAAATTCATGATCTTTGGTCTCGTATTTTCTCGTCCGGCCCATGCGCCTGTTCTTGTTAACCTCTGAAATCAAGGGCTTCTTTCTTCTAACTCTTCTTTGATAGCCTAACTCTTTCGGAGTCTTTCTTACCTCACATGGCGGCATTTCCATGCTGTTAGCGACATCTTTGACGCTCCGACGACAGTTTTTGATACTTGCCCTCTCGTTCGCTCAGACACTGAACGCTTTTTTTTTTTTACACGACAATGGCTTTTTTCATTAAATAGTTCCCTTCCGCATGCTTGCTTCCCCGACAGCTACAACCTCCAGGAGTTTAAATGTAAGGTCAATAGACACCTAACACACTCGCACCCATTCTCTCAAACACTCTTCCTATGTACCTCCTTACTCGTCTATCACCCTCCTTCTGACATTACCTATATCCAATCGCTCTATGTAACCCCCTGCACTATAGTGGCAGTGGAATGCCTTGCTTTGGGTGATATGATTAAAAAATTCTTGACAATATCATTAATCGTTTCATGATTAACCTCGAAAAACCTGTACCCCTGACTCCACTAGCAGCGTTTGCCATCGATGGGGTATTTTTTTTTTGTACACGCATCAGTCTCTGACGATTTCTAATACAACTGAACGTCAGATTTTTCAGCGTTGTGTTAAAACACACAGCGCTTTTAAGCAACTGTTATTTATTCGCTTGTCTCCTTTCCTATCCCAGTTGCCACACCGAACCACGTGCCTATAATATGGCACATTTATTGCTCTACATGCTTGTGAAATGTTACTTTGTTACAACAATACGTTCAGTTTTATTACCTGTTCAGTTTCTCACGAACTTTGTAGTCAGTCAAGTGCCATACGAGATTCACGCTTTAGGCGATCATGTCTCGAAAGAGACTTGACTGACTGGGCAGAAGTTTATCCCGCAGTAGGTTGCCATTACTTTCTGCGGTAGACTGGTTGCCAGCCAAGGCTATAGAACCCAATATGTCCTATTATTTAACCCATAACTGGAGGGAAGAGATGGATTAATCCCTTTCCCAAGGGTATTTGTGCATAAGTGAATGCAAGGAATTCAACTAGAATTCGAACTCGGCACCCCGATCTCTCGTTCCGAGTCGATAGCCACTGCACCGCAACACACATCCTTTAGACGCTTAACAATTCTCTCAGTTTAGGAAAAAAAGTACATTTTTTTTTCTCTCTCTCTTCTTCGACTATCTTATTTTTCCTAACATCTTAAGTCGAATATTTCCCATACTCTATCTGTATGAAATATTTATTTCTGGAAGACAATGTCAAAATCATTTGTTCCAACAATATCCCACCCAGACGTCTTCCGGTGGGACATTTTAACAGCTCTCGCCAGAGTCTTGTCGTTCACGTGAGCACCGTCCTCTTCCGCCGCTAAAAACAGCTGGACGGACGGCTATCGATTTCATACCTTCCCAAATCGAATATGGGGTATTTTCGGCTTATATTTCTCAATTCTGTTTGGCAGTGCCAACGATAGGGCAACTTTTGTAGCAAGAGAGAGAAAAAAAAAAAAAAAAAAACACTATAGGAATAGCCACATCGAATCGAAGGTATTTTCGTTTCACACACAACTGAATGTCTTCCTTCGTCTTACAACAGCTTTGATTATTGCAGACATTCTTTGTAATCCCACTATCTTTAAATTTTTTTTCCGCCAAGTCCGACCTACCCTAATTTGGCTATGGTTTACTAAGAAGGGGGGGGATAAAGAATTCCTAGTCTTGCCCCCCCCCCAATAATATTTTACTCGTACGTTTACGGTACTTCGTTATTTCTATCCATCCTGTTGTGGTCGGATCACATTGAATGAACATGATCATCCACTATTACTTTTCATGTTAGATATCAAACTGAATCAACCACAAAGAATGTGGTTAAATATAAAAAAATCTAATATTTCATTTTACTGTTTTCTTTTACAACTACATTTTTCTTTAACCTCTATTGAGTGTTACAGTTCTTGTTTGTAGTTAATCGTTAAGTTGGAAAGAAAGGAGTTCTTTGCATATATGTGAGAGAAAGTGAGGTAGTAAGTGTAAGTGTCACGTAGCTTCGTGGGGGAGATGGGTGAATGAGTAAGGGAATTTCTGTTAAGTTCAGCGCGTTGTCAACTGTAGTCGTCCGTATTTCCGTTCTAGCTTATCTGTATATAAACTTTGTATAAATACTGTCTAAAACGAATTACGAAGTACGTTTTAGATTGTTGGCGGGAACGCGAACCGTTGTTTGTCGAATATTTGAGTCAAACAACAAATGACGAAAAACAAAATCAAAAATGATTTGTTTTGATAATTAGTTCTGTCTTGACTTCACAAATCCAAATGTGTTCAAAAAGTCATTTCCCTTAGATTACGCCTATAATGCTGTCAATACCACATAAATATTACGTTATTCTGTTATAATAACCATTAAATAATAATTGCCTATAAATTCCATATACAAAGCCACCGTAAAAAGACATTAAAAAGATTCTAACAGAAGGACCATGAAAACAATTTACGCATGCACTAAACATATGTTAACAAGGTTTTCGAAATATATTTGTAACCTCCTTACAAGGACCCACAACACGCTAGAATATATGTTGACATTCAGGCAATATCGGTTACAGTTGCCAAAAGCAAAAAATGGATCCGAATAGATTCAACATGCGTACACACCGGCAGAGCAGTCAAGTGACTACTTGCATTTTTTTTTTTTGGATAGTCGAAGCGAAACGAGGTGCTACAACTTGTAATGGACGACGTTGTTAGTGGTCGCTTAGTTGTTATAGCGAGAAAATTCGTAATAGGGAAACTTTCGAAAAAAACAATTGAAAGTGGAAAGTAAAAATTAAAAAATAAAAATAATAAAACTGTATGATAATCACGTTTCAAAGTTACCTACTCTAATAGTCGGAAGAAAAAAAAAATGTTCTCTTCCCGGCGGAGACGAGTCTGATGTCTGTACAACACGAACGTAAAACACACACACAGAACAACCATCCAACCATTAAAGAACCTACTGGATTAATAATGTTGGGCAATCCCTATCAAAGAATTGCGTCGTAATGTATGCTGCCTTCTTTATCCATAATTATGATTGGTAAAAAAAGGTGAGTTGTGGATACAAAAGTGGCTATATAAGTCAATGAGGAATTTAGTGGGAAAACTTATCAAGAACTCTAGCTTCGTCTGTGTTCCTCTTTCTTTTTTTATAAGCGTTTCACCCCAAGCAAGGCATGTCACTGCCACTACTTCGCAGGGGGCTACATAGAGTGGAGAAAGGATGATTAAATATAAGAAATGTCAGTGGGTGGGTGGGTGATAGGCGGGTAAGGATACCGAGAATGAGGGTTCGGTAGATGACAGTGTTCTGAGAATAATTGGTAGTTAGGGTGATAGGAGGTGTCTATTGACACCTACATTTAAACACCTGGAGATTGTAGCTGTCGGGAAAGCAGACTTGTGGAAGGGAGTTCCACAGGCGGGAAGCGCGAGCCGCTGGAGTAGAGGAGAGCTTGCGTAAGCAGGGAATTTTTTGTCCGAGCGTACGCGCTGGGAAATAACCCACGTGGCACATGCCGCTTTGTGGGTGGTAAATATCGGGGCTTCATCAAATAACTTCACAGATGGACGAAGAAAAAGAAAAACAAGAATTGTTTCGTTCCTTCAAACGACAATCCTCACACAATAAAAAGAAAGTTTTATATACAGAGACACACATATATAGACACAGACACACACATATATAGACACACAGACACACACACAGACACATATAGACACACACACACATAGACACAGACATCTTGCCGTATATATATGTTATCGATTTTCTGCACTATTGCAAGAACTGCAACATTGAAACTTCTGAATATCGTTTCTTATGTCTTTGTCTATGAGTGTATGAAATTTGATTAAAAATTGGACCACTCCTTCTATAACTCGATTTATTCCATTATCGATAAATATCGGGGATACCTCGACACGAAATTTAGCTAGGAACACTCGTAGATGCTTATGGAACAACTGCGTAAATTTTCAAGAAATCGGTTCAGTCGTTTCGGAGTCTATAGGTAACGGATATACACACACAAAGTTCCATTTATAAATAAGTTTAGATATATGTTTATTTATTTCTGACATGAGTAATTTTCAATAAACTTCGAATTATTTCGAACTTTTCTCATCTCGATATAGGTGTTATAATAGACACCATTTCGATCAAGTACCCTCTGGTCATCAGGTGTCCATAGATAATATAAAATACGCCACTAAAGACGGTGGTGTATGGATTAGTATCATCTAGTGGTCATGAGTTCGATCTTTGAATTTGGTAGTGAGAGAACCAAATTCCAACATGAAAGAATAATAATTGATTTCACAGGATATTTCGCAATAATCAACGAGATATTCCACATCAGCCAATCTATGGTCACCTGATGATGACCAGAGGGTTCTTTATCGACACGTTGTGTCTATTACAACAAATATATCAACCCAAGACGAGAACATTTAAACTATTCGAAATGGGTTTTTCTGTTTTCATCCAGGGTCAGTGGTGATACCTAAACGAGGTGTCAAGTTGGTTGTTTTTACTGGTTGACAAATGTTTGTGTAAGCCGCCATATCTTCGATTTCAATTGTATGAGCGTCAAGGCTAAGAACCGGTAACCGCATCCTAAACAAGGAACAAGGGGTGAGCCTCTTCACCTGTTCAATAGACGAGGGTGGAGTGTAAACCGGGCGATAGTTTAGTCTATCTACTCCAATTGAAAAAAAATAAAAATTAAATTAAATTAAAAGAAAAAAAAAGTGAAAAGATTGGAAAAGAGAAAAACCGGAAACCACATCCTTAACAGGAAACAAGGGATGAGCCTCTTCTCTTAAAACTATTTTATCAGGAAAACAGTCTTCTCTAGTCCACTAACTGTTATTGATCTTTCTAGTATTAATGAGAGTTACCTTTTATTTAAGGTAGTGTAGAAATTTAACATTTTGATTACACTATTATTTTTCTTTCTAGTCATATGTGCTATTTATTTTAGCTGTTGTTGGAAGTCTTCAAGGGATGTTTGCTAAAGTTCTTTCTGATGCTGTAGCACCAATCTAAGATCTGATTAAGGATTGTCTTCTTTAATAATTATACCAATAATATAAATGTTCTCACGTATTCTTTTCAAGCTCATTTCCACTTAAATATTCTGTTAAATATCAGGCCTAATTGAAAATGTCAGTCTGATAGAGACTTAAGACAATATACACTAAAATGTGTTTAAACAGAAACAATCAAAGTGTATAAATATTGCATGAACAGAACAAACAAATGTGTTAAATATAACAGAGGGTTGTGATAATAATGAATATTCTTCTTGTCAGCATTGAAAATAAAATATAAAAACAAAACATGGCTCTTAACGTCAATTATTTTTCTTTTTTCCCCCTCAGCGCTACCAACAACCAGGAAGAACTTTTCGACAAGATTTTGTCCGGAAAATACGAGTTTATCTCCCCTTTCTGGGATGACGTGTCAAGTTCGGCCAAGGTAGGTTTATTTGCTCTGAGTCAAACTCGTTTTACACCGACCTTTCAAACCTCCATATAATGAGATTTAAGACACTAGTTGTTTTATTTAAAAAAAGAAAAATAAAATAAAATACCCCCCCCCCCCCAAAAAAAAAAAATCCAAACCATACACACTGTTGTCTTAGTCTTATTTAAGCCGTTGTACACTCCGGCTTTCTTGAGCCCGAGGCGTTTGGTAACGTTTTCAGAATTTCAAACTAAAACCTTTTACTCAAAAAAAAAAAAAGGCTACTATTCTTATTCCACCGTCTACTAATTCAGATTAGTTAATTCTTCCACTATTTCAACCCCCTTTCATGTCGTTACATTTTGCTACAATGGCTTGCCTAACCCAGGGATTGAACACACGATCAAATAAAAGAATTGATCGGTATTACCCTTTATCTACTAACACATAACAACAATAATGCAACATTACATCGGTGCTCATTCGAAGCTCTGATGACCTTTGATCAAGAAATAACGAACATTGTGTCGCAGACATTTTTAATATCTGCCCTTAGTTTAAGTAATTAAACATTTACAAAAATATTGTTATAGCTAAAAAGAATATATAGAATTTTTATTAATCTACAAAAGACAAGATGTTAAAGTGAAGAAATGTTGTTATGTACCTTCTCTCCAATCCTGTAAAGAAAAGTTAGCTGTTACAAATGCTCTCTTTGCTCACAAGTCCGATACACAACATTGCAAGGAGCTGTCAACGCTCAATTACTGCAGTACATCTCACAAACTACTCCCGCATATTAGGGATGGGGTAAAGTTAACGTAACAAGGCTCTAAAATTACACCGTCTGATTTAGTGAAAAGCCGAAGAGTAAAACGGCCATAAAGATAACAGTTCGATTTTTTTCCGGGTTTTCCAATGCTATCATCTTGTGCCAGACAAAGTTAAGGTGGAGTGGGTCGACTATGTAAATAATGATGAGTATAAGAGAAATATTAGAAAATATTTTCATAGCCAAATAAAATTGAAAGGATTTCGCAACATGTTCGGAAATAAGCATAACATTCCCATAAGTATCGGACTCCTCCTACGATGCTCAACTTTCACAAGGGCCAATCAGGCTGAAACCGAAGTGCTGTTACCAGATATGGACTGAAGCTACCTAGTATTCACTTTACAGCTAGTTTCACATGTTCAAACTCATCTCCGGATCCTTGTAAGGGATAGACAACCCCCTTTCACACAGACGAAACGGTGTCAAGTCTCTCACTGTTGCCATAGAAAGTGTTTAAACTTCCACCAGTTCTAACTTTCACATTCAAGACCCGCCTTATCACGAACATTATAGTAAAACCACCCTCAGTCCCTTCGTATTCTATGAGCAAAATGCATGTGCCACCATCAGTTTCTACCCACAAACCGCCGCTTTGAGGAACAAAATCCTAAGAGGATGCTTCTCTGATCAGTACAGTCTTAACATGCTCAAGTCTTGGGTTAACCGTTAATTTCCCCATATATTCGCATAGTGCGACACCGAAATCCGAAGGCGAATTGGCATGGCGAAGGAAGCATTCCAGAAGTTGAGTAAAGTATTAAGAAACAGGACAATTTCACTAGAAACAAAGAAGAGAGTACTGGATTGCTATGTGATGTCAGTTCTTCAATATGGCAGTGAATGTTGAACAATATCATTGGAGATGAAGGAAAAACTTGAAGTAACTGAAATGTGGTTCTACAGAAGGATGTTTTGAATATCATGGATCGAGCATGTGAGCAATGATGAGGTGTTGGAGAGGATGGAAACGAAAAGGAAATTAATACTGAACATCAGGGAGATACAGCTAAAGTTCCTGGGACATGCAATGAGGAAAGAGGGCTTGGAGAACCTAATACTAACAGGCCAGATCGAGGGGGGAAAGACAGGAGAAAGCAGCGGATAACATTTGAAGAACCTGATCAGGTGGATGACGGAACGAGGGTTGCGTGGTGTAACAGGAGAGCCACCAGGGATAGGGAGATGTGGAAAGCCATGATCGCCTACGTCCATGTGTAGTAACAGTAATATTGGCTGGTGTCAGCCATAAATACAGACTAAGACGAGGACGCCTAGGGCTACGCCTATTCGAACGCTTATAGCATAAGCCTATATCTAAGCATACGACTACGACGAGTACCAGTCCATTATGGCTACTTGCTAGATTGTCCTACTCGGTTACATTGCTAAAAACCACTTAGCTACTTCGAATAATATATACACACACACAATTTCCGTGACATATTCTCTGCCGAAATTTTTAAGAAATCGTGTGTGTATTTGGGGGGGGGGGGGATCCCGACCGTTGATGCTCTAGCACGATAGCCAAACTAAACCTAACCTTTGACTAAATACACATTGAATGATAGTTAAAATGTCAATTGTGGCCGACCGACCAATTCCCGATGTCATTAGAAAATTCATATATAGAAGAAATTATGTACATAATTTATTATATATATATATATATATATATATATATATATACACACACACACACACACTTCCGTGACATATATCTGCCGAAATTTGAGA
The DNA here is from genome assembly GCA_037127315.1 of Ascarosepion bandense. Classification (NCBI taxonomy): domain Eukaryota; kingdom Metazoa; phylum Mollusca; class Cephalopoda; order Sepiida; family Sepiidae; genus Ascarosepion; species Ascarosepion bandense. The sequence continues at coordinate 2,655,268 of JBBBDQ010000923.1, read as the reverse complement.
AAGTGTGTGTGTGTGTGTGTGTGTGTGTGTGTGTGTGTGTGTGTGTATCTTGGGGGTGGGGGAGAATCCCGACCGTTGGTGCCGTAGCACGATAGCCAAACTAAACCTAACCTTTGACATTTTAACTATCATTCAATGTGTATTTAGTCAATTGTGGCCGACCGACTAATTCCCGACGTCATGAGAAAATTCATGGAATCGATAAAAACAATTATTGAATGAAAAAGCCTTGTCATTTATGATATAAAAAAATGGCAACGATTCCATTTTCCCTGCAATTAAAAATTTTGAAAAATATAAGTTTAAATTCCTTAAGAAAATTAGTTGAATTTTGAAAAATATAACTAATTTTCTTAAGGAATTTAAACTTATATTTTTCAAAATTTTTAATTGCAGGGAAATATATCAATTCTTAAACCAAAACATTTTTTTTTAATCATTTTACCCCAATCAAGGTAATAATGTGACTATGACGTAAGGGATTATACTAGGAGTGATAGAGAATAAGACTTCAGAAACAATCTGAAACCCTACCCTAAACTGTGATAATCTTCTCGAGTGAAGGAGTGTGAACCGGGCGATAGATGAACCTATCTACTCCTCCACGAAATAAAAATTTAAGAAAATGAATTTTACCATTCGATCGACATTTACAGAATTCCAAATGTATTTAAATACATTTTGTTTTTCAGGATTTAATCACTCACATGCTTCAAGTTGACGCCGAGGAGAGGTATTCAGCCGCTGAGGTTCTTTACCACCCATGGGTGGCGGTGAGTAGACACACACAATCTTACAATATACAGTGGGGTCCAAAAGTAAATGATTAAATTTATTTGGAGAATACTAATACAATTATTACATTGGCAATTCGATTTGATCAACGCAAAACTGTTTTCCATCACAATTTACCCGGCTTTGAAGTCGTCTACTCACGCTTCGACGCAAGTCTTTGTGTATTAATTTCTTGAAATGTATCTCTTATGTTATTTTTTCAAATCAATAACACTTCTTAGTTTTCAACTATAAACTTTATCCTTGAGTTCTTCGAATAAAAAAAAAATCCATGAGGGGTCAAGTAAGGTGAACGAACCGGCCAATCCATTTATTAGGAAATGGTTAATCAAGATACTTACTGACTATTCTTGAAAAACAAACACCATTGTAATAATATAAGCAATACACAAAACTATTCCACCTACTGACCACTTACTTTGGCACCAACCTGTATGTTAGGTGAGGAGTCAAATTTCGGAAAATGGGTATAATGTCCGTTTTGGGATGGGAACAACTGTCTTGAATATTGTTAAAAGTAAGCCATTTTTTATTTTTTTGTTCGTTTTTGCTTAATTTTAAACTTTTCATGCTTCGACGCAAGTCTTTGTGTATTAATTTCTTGAAATGTATCTCTTATTCTATTTTTTCAAACCACCAACACTCCTTGTTTTCGACAAACTTTCTCCTTGAGTACTCCTAATAATTGAAGCTCTTCGGCCAATCAATTTCTCAGTAAATGTTTCATTAAGATACCCAAGGACTTGTGGATGTGCGTTGTGGTGCAGTGGATATCGCCTCGGAACAAAAAATCGAGGAACAGAGTTCAAATTCCAGTTGAATTTCTTGCATTCACTTATGAGCAAACGCCCTTGGGAAAGGTATTAATCCGTCTCTTCCCTCTCCAGTTATGGGTTAAATAATAAAACAGATTGGGTTCTATAGCCTTGGCTGGCAACCAGTCTACTGCAGAAAGCAATGGCAACCTACAGCGGGATAATCTTCTGCCCAGTCAGTCATGGCTCTTTTGAGACATGATCGCCCAAAGCGTGTATCACGTATAGCACTTAACTGACTGACTGAATATAATAGTTGAGTTGAAGACATGATTAAGGCTTCTACTGGGCATAAATTGGGGGATCAGTTTGATATTGTTAAAAAGTAATAAGCTGATCCCCCACTAATTACTACATAATACAATACATCTCTTCCTCTTCTAGCTATGAGTCAAATAATAGGACAGATTGGGTTTTATAGCCTTAACTGGCAACCAGTCCACCGCAGAAAGCAATGGCAACCTACTGCGGGATAATCTTCTGCCCAGTCAGTCATGTCTCTTTCGAGACATGATCGCCCAAGCGTATTTCACGTATGGCACTTAACTGATTGACCATTTTTTCAGAAAATCTGCTCCGATTAGTAAAGTCAAAAAGGCATTAAAACTACGCTATTTTTAATGTACATACACTTTTAATATAATTTTAGGTATTTTTAGATATATTCTAAAGAAAATAATTTGTTGAATAATCTTTTTAAAGAGTTGTTTTTATTTTCTTTCTTAAACTTTCAAATTTCTTCCAGTTACTCAGTGTTTACGGTTATTAAAAATAGACTATTTACAAATCAAAAACTTCAAGTTGCAAACAAATCATTTAGAATTAAGTTTTCTGAAATAATTTCTAAAAAATGTTTGTTAAACTGCACATTTTCTTTTACTATGAAAACTTATAAAAGACTCGTTAAGTCACATGTTTCAAGAGTTGATGGGAAACTGGGTTATGTCAACTTCTGTCACCATACTTCTAGATGGATAACAAGAGTTGTCATCGCAAGGTCAGACCTTTGTGAATGAAAATTTTTTTTTCTTAACTTCATGCTACAAACAACTAATGTTTCAAATCAGATTAACTTTAAATTTGCTAATTTTCCAAAATAACGAGTGATAGATGTACATCTTATTTTTGCAAGATTTATAAAACCGAGAGTTAACTTGCTTGCACAAAGCATTATTTATAGCATGAAATTTAGAATAAAACTATTTCTTAAGCACAGAGTTGAACTTTGTTTAACCTTTCCACCGTAATTGAAATGTGTTGACAGAGGAGATAAAATAAGAACCGTATGGTGATCACAAGTGACATAATAGTACACTTTTTAAGGTAAGGGGAGAAACCCTTAAATACATGACATGACCTTTTAATGTGCACATAGAAATTACAATACAAAATAAATCTTTAATATCTATCGTATTTAAACTTTTCATTTAGTAAATTGAGTTTTCTCTTTATAACCTGCCAGACTAACGTGTACAAGTCTTGGAAATATTTTTTAAATATTTTTTAATTTTATTTAAACTTTTACTATAAAAAAAAAAACAAAAAAAAAACAATTATTTTAAAATCTCATTAATCGAAGAAAGAATTGTGTGTGTGTGAGAGTGTGCGCGCGCACACACACACACACGATTGCGTTTAACTAATAAAACCATTTTACCTACAAAATTTAATGACTTTACAACAATTATATATATATATATATATATATATATATATATATATATATATATTCTAAACATATGCTGTTAATATAAGAGACAATGAATGTCTGTTTAATCAGGAGCCTTTCTAAACGTCGTATTTTGGCTTTAATTTCAGTTGAAAATAGACAAATATTCTCCAACATTTGGATAATTATTTATTGATTTGCTTCTAAGCTTTCGGCCTAGTGGATATAGAGGTTGTGAGTTCAATACCAGGCTACAGCAGTGGTGAACAAGTAACTTGCAGGGTTAGAGGCATAACTCATGACTTCCAATCGAGGCATTACTACGCAAGGGATGAGAATGATATACCCCAGTGATTGTAATAAGGGGCTCGGTTGGAAATTCCTTGCACCTGAAGAAGGCCGGAGCGTACAACGGACAAATTGTTTACAAATGTGTCGACCGCTAAAAGCTTAAAAAAAAATTTTAAAAAAAGAAGTTCCAATCAATATAATTTCTGTTTGAAAGACACCAGAATATTTTGCTTACTAGAAATAGTAAATTTAATCATTGAGTTTTTTGAAAAAAATTCAATGTAAAATTTAGGTATCGAAAATAAGTGGAGGTACCTTGTGCGTTGTGGTGCAATGGATATCGACTCGGAACGACAAATCGTGGAGCCGAGTTCGAATCCCAGTTGAAGTCATGACATTCACTTACGCACAAATACCGATAACAAAAGGTATTAATCCGTCTCTTCCCTCCAGTTATGGTTTAAATAATAGGACAGATTGGGTTCTAGAGCCTTGGCTGGCAACCAGTCTACCGCAGGATAATCATCTGCCCAGTCAGTCATGATCGCCCAAAGCGTCTATCACGTATGGCACTTAACTAACTAATCTAAATGTGAGGTTGGATACAGAAAAAACGTGGTTTGATCGGAAAATGACCTGGTTAACAACAACAAAAAAAAAAAACACAGTTGAAGCGGGAATTCTGGTTTATTAAACAAAAATGAGGCCACTGCTACTACACTTTTTTTTGAAAAAAAAAGGTACGTAAGTGAACGGTGTCAAATAGTTCTCTCCTAGAAATGCTGACCGGGACGACAGCGAACTGGCCAAAAGGTTCCTCTTGTGTGGCTTTAGGTCCCAACCAAGGAAAAGTAAAACCAAAGCTACCTGATCAAGACTGTTCGGAGAGAAAAGAATCGTATATCACTAAAATGGATCAATCAAATGTTCATGTAACAGCGGGAGTTTGTGAAACGCGTTAATTTTTTCATGTATCAGAAGAATTTCATTAAAGAAAACATTCTTACAATCTTTCTTTTTTTGTTGTTTGGTTTTTGCAGGACGACGCCGCCAAAGATGCCAAATTACACGTTGCCCAGGAACTGAGTAATTATCTAACTCGATCCAAGAAACCCAAAGGAGGGATGGCTGTTATGGCGGTAAGTCTAAGGGTGAAAGCTGACAAGTTTGAGAGAGACAGCCTATTATAATTGCAATGTTTCTGTTCGGTACTAAGACGGGTGGGGAGATGACATTTTAGTTATTTTGGAGCTAAATTTAACTTTCTTACAAAATATTAAAGAACGCAGTTTATGAAAGAAAAACAAAGACCTAGCTCGAGGTCAAAGTCAAAGATGCTGATTTACGAAAGTTAAATTGGCAACACAAACTTTTTCAGGGAGTTAAACTTAATTTTTCTACAAATTTATTTTTACAGAATACAGCACTTGACAAGGGATCCAAGTTTTTCCAGGGCCGCGGAGGTTTCAGCCTTCATCCCCAACAAGATGAAATATTCTAAAAAGTTAGACTAATTTTCCGAAACTTTTCTCGGCATTTTCATATTTTCGATTTCATATTGAACTTTTCTTCGTAAACCGAGTGAATCCATTTTTTTGTCATTTGTTTTTCTTTTCTACGTTTAATAAAGAATTTCTTTGAATTTGTTCATTCGTTTCTTTCATTTTAAACCAAAATTTCTATCATCTAAGCGACGGCAGCGAATGCTGGACAATATCATGGAAAATGAAGACAAAACTGGAAGCAGCGGAAATGTGGTTCTACAGAAGGATGCTGCGGATATCGTGGACTGAGCATGAAAGCAACGATGAGGTGTTGGAAAGAATGGCAACCAAAAGGAAATTAATACTGAGCACCAGGAAGAGACAACTGAAGTTCCTGGGACACGCAATGAGGAAGGATAGCTTGGAGAACCTGATACTGACTGGTCAGATAGAGGGAAAAGAGACAGAGGAAGGCAGCGGATAGCATATTTGCAGGGCCTGGTCGGGTGGATGACGGAACGGGGGTTGCCAGGAGTAACAGTAACAAACATACTAAGGGCCACAAGGGATAGGGAGACGTGGAGAGCCATGATCGCCTACGTCCTGAAGGGACAGGGCACATAGAAGAAGAAGTCAAATAACATAATAGATTAAAGAAAGCAGGCTCAGAAGCCCCTGACGATCGCCATAGAGTTACGAGATTGTATTCTTTTTAAGTGAGTGATTTGTTACAGGTAAATTTCTTCTCGAATTACTGGGATGAAGAGTTCTCATTAATTACACTGTTTATATTAGGAATATTTTCCGAATTTTTGTTATCACAACGTTTCGGTCGTTGTGCTCTCCGGCTATCTTCAGATGTATCTCGATTTGGGTAACCTACAGGGAATTAATTTCTGAGACAAGGAGTTATTTACACTATCATCCTCATCGGTTTTTGTTATCAGAACTAGGGAAACTTACAGGGAATTATGAACTGATCCTTGCCCCTGGTCGAAGGGAGTAAACTTCTTAGAAGGGACAACGGCCGAAACGGTCACAACAAAGGATGAAATACTGCTGCCATATCTAGTCGGGTTCTCCTGCTATCCAACTAGATGTCCTTGACAAAAGCCAACAGAGAATCTGTAATGTGATTGATCCCGACTTGGCAGCTCAGATACAGTCACGGACAACTTCGCGATCTCTTGAATTTCTTCCGGGCCCTTTCCTTTAAGTTGGTAAATGCTGCCATAATCCTTAGCTTCAATTCATCTCTAATGTTACAAGAAGTTTTGTTGATCTCTCGCTCAACTGCACCCTACACAATCAAGAGGGTTGCAGTCTGGGAAGTTAGGTGGTCATACGTAAAAGATAATATGATTGCAGAAATTGTCTGACAGCTTTGACTGGGGTCTGCCTGTGTGGTATGGTGCGGAGTTCTGTTGGTAGAAAGGTCTCCCAGTAGACATCCTCTTGACACAGAGCAGCAGCAGTTTCCGTGTTGAGTCCGTTGGAAGAGGCATAACGTCGTCCCCATTGGTTGCAGGAGATTCCAAAGTCGCCTGGGGGCCAATGGCGACTTTGAATAAATTTACTCTTTAGTATTTCAAGATATTTTTGTGTGATTTTGGTAAAATGATATGTCAGTGTTATTTTCATTTTTTTTGCGTCATTTAGACAATTTATCTATCGCATCCTGAAGAATCGGTTCTTGAAAATTTGGGACGCCATACATATTGGGGTTAGATCAATCAGTTTATAGCTCTTCAAGCTAATTTTTGATCTGTAATGTCCTTGTATTGATCCAGGATATCGAACATTCACGACAATTACGTGAATTGACAAAGAAAAGATTATGTTCAAAATATGTATTTGTTTCATCATTAAATTACGGATTTATTTAGAAGTTAGAATTTGTTAAGTTGTAACATTACTTAAAATTAGGACGCTTTTTTAAATTTCTTTTAGGAAAAAAAAAAAAAAGACACTAACCCAGACAGAGAGATTCCGAAATTGGTTCAACTGGAGGACACTTTATACTACGGATCTTTACAAATAAAATGGTACCTAAAGTTTAAAATTATATATATGTTTTAAATGAAATATCTTTCTCAAAGCTTTTATTTTAGTTTTATTTTCAAGCTGAGAGATTAAATTTAATATTTCAATCCGCAAAATACTTTGCTGTATTTCAAAAACTAAGTTAAATTAAGTGGAAGGAGGCTTGTTTTTAATTTTTTTTTTAAATTCTGTTTTTGTAAAATAGCTGATTCGCACCCCGCTTCTTTCATCTGAAAGTAATTCTCTTTATCATAAAATAAAGTCTTTAAAAATAAAATACTTTTCGAACACTGAGGAATATTAGCTGATTTGCAACAAATATTTAACTGAAAGTTAAAAATATCGCAGAATTGCATTTTTTTAAAACCCGACAGTAGCTGTGTTTGACGAGGTAATAACATATGTGTCGAACATCTGTAAAACATTACAAAAATATGACCTGAACGTTTATTTTATAACATTTTTAAGAACTCAGTCATCTGAAAAATTCAGGAAAATATTTTCCGTACTGTTTTATGTAATTTGAAAAACTTCGGCTTTAAATTATCAAAATGAATTCTAACATTTTATCTCGTACAAACACTTTGAGGATTTGAACTAACTAGACTCGACATTTGGTTTGAAAAAAGGGGGGAGGGGGGACTGATAAAATCAGTTCAATTAATTCTTGTTCATTTCGTCATTGATTTCATACAAAAAAACATTCAACGAAGTGGATTGTTGAACTTATGATCGCTCCAGAAAATGAGAAGGCACATCACCAATATTGACGTTCACCGGCTCGAATTTCAAACACTGAAACAATGATTATGTTTGACAAATGCTGAAATTAATTGAGATAAAATCCAGTATGAAGCGAAGGCGTAAATAAACACCAAATGACAACTATTTCCTGAATCGGAAGGTGAGATTTTGTGCATTGTTCCGGTTTAAAAAATAAAAATTAAAAATATTTAACATTTTTCAACCAACGGGTTACGTTTCCGCCAACATTAAAAATGCTTTAGGATCCCGTTGAAGGGTAATTAAGTAAAGTTTCCAAATAACGGCATATCAACCTCTGTGGGTTTTATAAATGCCAAAAAAGGTTGAATTTTAAGGTATTTTTTCTTAATGTTCGGTTATAGTGAGAACGTTGATTTCACTTACGCGCAAATACCCTTGGGAAAGGTATTAATCGTTTCTTCCCTCCAGTTATGGGTTAAATAACAGGACAGATTCGGTTCTATAGCCTTGGCTTGCAACCAGTCTACCGCAGAAAGCAATGGCAACCTATTGCGGGATAATCTTCTGCCCAGTCAGTCATGTCTTTTTCGAGACATGATCGCCCAAGCGTGTATCATGTATGACACTTAACTGATTATAGTGAGAACGTTGATTTAGTCAGATTTTAATGAATTTCTTTTTGTTTTTATTCTTTTTTATTTTAGAAAACGGAAAATGTCTTCTACTTTTGTATTCAAAAAAGTCTTGCTGGGAATTTTTTTTTCTTGAAAAATGTATTGTTGGTAATATTTTTCCTTCAAAAATGTATATTTTTCTAGAAAAGTCTATTTTTATGTATATATTTCTATAAATATGTATTTTCATACTTTCATAGTGTTTTGACCCCAGTTTGTGGAAGGGGGTTAACTATTTGCCCATAGCTGGGACCTTAACTGGTGCTACCACTCTGGGTCAGGGTGGACCTGAGAACAACAGTAATTAAGAGGTGGTTCCATGCTCCTCACAACCTCCCAATCAGGGACCTTGCTGCCGGATGCAGTTTGCCATCATGCCCAGGACCACAATTGGCAACATGTCACGACTCTCGATTTGTAAGGAAATTCCCTTAAACATTCGTCTGTCTTCTTCACTAAGCTACGTCTTCACACATACGGACGAAGAAATTACATTTATTTCTTTTGATCTTGGAAAAAAAATACAAGGAAACCACTATCCTGACAAATGTAAGAACTTCAACACACACACACTAAGAGAAATTTAGTTATTTTATACTAGCAGTATAGCCCGGCGTTGCTCGGGTGTAATGAAAGCTTTAAGACTAATCCATGGTCCTGGAGCTCAGACTCTCTGGACGTTGGCACGAAAGACTAAAAAGCAATAGTTGTTTCCAGTTAAAGCGAAACCATAGACTGAAAGAAAAATGAATGGATGTAAGTCAAATTTTGGTTTCCTGCTATCGATATCAAATAAGATTTTTCGTCGTTAACTGAATTTTGAAGGCTAAACAAGTCCTCTGAGTAAATAGTATCATGGCTGAGACTAAGAACTACAATTATACCTACTTAGAGCCAAACCCGAAGCAAAAACTAAAATAAAAGGGCTGAAAAACTGATTTTGATCAGACCTGGTATCTTACCTTTTATATGTATATATTATCGATTTTCTGCACTATTGTAAGAACTGCAACCTTGAAATTTCTGAATATCGTTTCTTATGTCTTTGTCTATGAGTGTATCAAATTTGATTAAAATCGGACCGCTTCTTCTATAACTCGATTTTTTCGATTATCAATTTTTGATATTTATCTGGTGTACCTCGACACAAAAGACGCTTATAGTACAACTGTGTAAATTTTCAAGAAAATTGGTTCAGCCGTTTTGAAGTCTATAGGTAACGGATACATATAAAGTTCCATTTATAAATAAGTTTAGATTTAAACAGCTTTTTCTTCGAGATTCAAATCCACAACACCGTCTTAAAGAGTTAGCAGCAGAAGAACGAGCGTTCCTGCCGGAAACAGGCAACAATTGACGCATTTTTCCGTCAAAGACAGATTAAACAAAAGCGTTTGAAATTGTTATTCGCTAATATAAAATGTTCAGTACTATTCAGAAAAAAAAAAAAAAAAAAAGATTTGTTTGGAGTTTAATTGACGGGTAACCACGTCGTTACTAGATTTTATAATGGAAAACTTAATATTACATTACCCAGTTTCTTTATTTTTTTTCCCGGTGACAAAACATTAAATTTGGAAATGCTGGAAAAAAAATTAAATAAAATAAAAACAATTGACGGGTTTTAATGAAATTTTCAGGATTTATTCACAAATGAATTAAATTATTTGTGTAATATTTAAAAAAAATATTGGTAAAAATATATATTTTATTTATTTATTTTACATCTGTTACCCATCTCCACGTAAATTCATGGAATTTTTGTTGCGAAATTGGTTTTGTTAGTTTAATGCACAACTCGTTGAGGAATGTAAATCACGTTTTTTTTTAATGAAGCCTTTATTTCCAAAAATTTGCCACAAATAGTAACATAAAAAATGCAATAAAACTATGACATTTAATTTGATAAGCTCTTAATTGCTTTAATAATATATATTAAGGACATTACAGTCTGAAGAAATTTTTTTTCGACTAATAATGAAGTTTTAAAAGAACTGTTTCCATTAGTTTATAAGCTTAAGTGAAGATTTTCTTTACTAATCAAAAATTGAAAAGTTTAATACATGTCGTTGTGCCATCGAATTTAAAATAATTTTTATTTATTTATTGTATTTTAAGTTTTTTTGTATGATAATTTATATGCGTACATCAAACAGGTCATGTGTTTCGCGGTTTCTTCCTTTTTATTGGAAAAAATTTGTACAATCATGTCACTTGTGATCGCCATACACTTATCTCGCATCTGTCTACACATTTCAGATACGGTGGAAAGGTTAGAAAGTTCAACTGCGTTTAAGAAAAAGAGTCATTCTAAATTTCATGCTATAAATAATATTTGTGTAAATCAGATTAATTTAAAATTAAATTAGCTAATTTTCCAAAAGTAACGTGTTACAGATATATTTTACAAGATTTTTAAAACCGAGAATTAACTTATGTTTACAAATGTGTCGATCGCTCAAAAATGGCCGAAAAATTTAGAGATTAAAAAAAAAAATAAAGATTCCAATCAATATAGTTTGCTTGAAACACACCAGAGTGTTTTGATCGGCAGACTAATGCCGATTATGTGAATGTCCTTCCTCGCAGATCTGCTCATGTTAGTTTAGTGATAAAATCTGCGGGTCGGATGCTTGGCTGAAGAGGCATATAGGAGTGCAGGAGGGGAAAGTAATTTTCAAGACTCTCTAAAAGGTATTTCATGTGTCAAAAGCTGTGCAGGTGCTAGAATGGTTTACGAAGTCATCTATGTGCGTTGTGGTGCATTGGATATCGGCTCGGAACGAGAAATCGGGGAGCCGAGTTCGAATTCCAGCTGAATTCATTGCATTCAATTACGCGCAAATACCCTTGGAAAAGTTATTAATCTGTCAATTCCTTACAGTTATGGGTTAAGTAACAGGACAGATTGGGTTCTATAGCCTTGGTCGGCAACCAGTCTACTGCAGAAAGCAACGGCAACCTACTGCGGGATGATCTTCTGCCCAGTCAGTCATGTCTCTTTCGAGACATGATCGCCCAAAGCGTTTATCACGTATGGCACTTAACTGACTGACTGTCGGCCAATGGCCGCTCATGTCAACGTTCTTCTCTAAAGAACTTGCAGCTATCCATATATATAATTATTAATATTATTATATATGCTCTGTCCTTTCAGGACGTAGGCGATCATGACTTTCCACATCTCCCTATCCCTGGTGGCTCTTAGCACGCTTTCTTTTGTTACAACACGCAACCCTCGTTCCGTCATGTCCTTCAAATATGTTATCCGCTGCTTTCCCCTGTCTCTTTTTCCCCTCTATCTGGCCTGTTAGTATCAGGTTCTCCAAGCCCTCCTTCCTCGTTGCATGTTCCAGGAACTTCAGCTGTCTCTTCCTGATGCTCAGTATTAATTTTCTTTTCGTTTCCATCCTTTCCAATTTACAATTTACTTTTTTCATGATCTGGTGAGCTTCATCTATAGTAATGAGAGAGGGGATTATTATTTCTGACCGCAACGATTATCGTACGACTCTTTCAAGTTCTGATGCAATTTTTCTTGTGCTTAAATTAGAAATAAACAATCAGAAGTCGAACGTTTAACGAAACAAAACCTGGTGTCAACGTTTCTTTCGTTAATTTTTTTTTATATTCAGTCCGGATGTGAAATGCGGGAAAAACTCCCAAAAGCAAAAAGGTTGGGTTTTAATTAAGTACCTCAACTCATTTTCGATTTGTCAATTTTGAATTAATTTTAAAAAAAGTTAAACTTTTATTCTAGCTTTGATTGGAAGCTAAATGATTAAATTTACTATTTCCAGTAGGTAAAATACTCTGGTGCATTTCAAACAGAAATTATATTGATTGAAATTGAGACGTTTTAATTTTTCGGCCATTTTCATTTGTGAACAGTTAATTTTCGGTTTTAGAATTCTTGCAAAAATAAAATATACATTTGTGACATTATTTTTGGAAATTTAGTAACTTTAATGTTAAATTAATACATATAAGTGTATGGCGATCACAAGTGACAATTGTACAATTTTTTCCGGTAAAAGGAAAAACCCTGAAACACATGGCCTTTTAAATTACATTAAAAAATATTTTTAAAATACGACGGCTAAATGATTTGTATTAAACTTTTCCATTAGTAAATAGTCTTCACGGTGTAATCTACCAGCGTAAGGTCTACAAGAATTGGAAATATTTAACAAATTTTGAAACTTTATAAACTAAAAAAAAAAAAAAAAAAAAAAAGTTTCATTATTAATCAGTGTTTTTTTTTCATCAGACTAATGTCTGACATTTATATTATTCATTAAAGCAATTACAAGCTTTTCTAATTAAATAATTAGAGAGTTTTATTGAATTTTCTTTTACTTTACTATTCGAAGCAAATTCTCGGTAAAAGGGGCCAAATGGCTTTAAAAAAATACATGATTTACATTCCCCAATGAGTCCTGCGTTTAATTAAAACCATTTTTTTGCTTAGAGAATTTTATTTTTTAAAATTTCATGAATTTACGTGGAGGAGGAGTAACAGATGTAAAAAAAAAAGTTATCAAGATTTTCTATAAATAATGATTTAAAACAATTTTATTCATTTGTAAATAAGTCCTGAAAGTTTCATTAAAATCTGACAATTATTTGAGTTTTGCAAGAATTTACAAATTAATGTGTTTGCCACTGGAAAAAAGTAAGTTAATCATGGACACTCTCGTAACGATTTGGCTCCTCCGCTAACGAAAATAAAAACAAGATTTTTACCAAAATTTCGAACGTGTCAGAAATAATTAAAAAATGTTCTACAATCAGTGTTTTTAAAAAATGCTTTGATCTTTCCTCTTAATAAACAAAGTTCGTTTTTATTAAGTTTGGGACATTTTTCTTCACCCTATGCTTTTTTTTTTCAGCGATTTAGTGGAGGGGCCTAATTTTAATGGTAACGTTTCACGCAACCAGCAACAACTTTAAGTCAACATTGAATTGAGTGTATGCGGGAGGGGGGTTGCAATAGAATCATTTCAACGCAATAAAATACGGTTAATTACAGTTTTTAATGAATGCATTTTTAAAGCATCAGTTTAACAGGATTTGACACCTAAGTTCAATCACAAAACAAAAATGGATGAAAGCAAACATTCTACTCACAGGTTTCTCTTCTCGTTTCCCTTCTCGTTTCGTGCAAACCAATTCGGAATTTGGTGACATTCGTTTTTTTTTTGGGGGGGGGGGTGCCTTTTTATAATTTCTTTACTTTCGTAATACGTATTTCCAGTTCGACTATTTCATCTCAGATTCGCAAACAATAATCCTTCAAGTAGTCAAGACTTTTCATTATTGTGTGTGTCTTGAAATATTCCACCTGGCATCCAGGGTTTGCCAGAATTATATATATATATATATATATATATATATATATATATATAGGGAATCTCGGGAGGCAACTTGGCATGTCTACTTTTTTTTTTTTTTCATTGTTAAACTGGCTAAAAAAAAAAAAAAAATAGATATTTGGAGGCACGTGTATTGGAATTCAAAATTTAGTGATAATGGATACTGACGAAGGGAGAAAAACCCCCGGATCCAAAGCAGAACGAAGAGACAACGAACTGTGGGCGGAAAAAATAAAAACCACATCCCCATTTAATTAAAATAAAAAATAAAAAAATAAAAAATAAAAAAATAAAAAATACTTTTTTATGAGAAAGCGCCACCTGGTGGCAAAGCATGGACAATACCAATGGTGATTGTCTAAGCGTAGCTTAGATGTGGCACAAGGCCAAAAATGTGGTGTGCTATGGATCAAACTCACTAGTCAATTGTAATTGATCTAGCAAGACAAGCTTGTTAACCATTGCACTATGTCGAAATGCTCATGCACCATGTCAACGTAAAAATAATGGTTTCATTTTCCTCCATTTAGTTTTGTAAGTTCGCCCCCTCTTCTCATACACACCTAGTTAATTAAAATGAGTGTCTCTCTCTCTCTCTCTCTATATATATATATATATATATATATTTCGGGACTAGTTAGGATTTAAATGATAAAGTGCCACTCTTTTTCTGGGATGGACGGGTCTGACTAACATTGCTTATTATTTTAGTTTAAAAAATTGTTGTACTTTTAGTTTGTTTTTTGGGTTCATCCCCCTCCCATCATTTCATCTTTCATTAAATGTTTTAAATTATAGATTATATTGTATATAAATGCATTTTTATTGTCATGGGTTTTTCCCCCTTTTTAGGTGCCCCTTGTAAATATGTGGTATTGTGGTGTCTGAAGGATTGGGTGATGATGGATGCGTTCTTGTGGTGAATGTGAAAATTGTAATGAGTGAAAGGGTCGTGATCGTGTTTAGCTAGGTGTAGGATAATTCAGTGAGGACCAACCTCTACCCCTCCCCTTTTCGGCCTCGTGTCACAATTTTGTAATTTTTATAAAATAAATATTGAGAACGTGTGGTATTAAGGTGACTATAGTAAATATGGTAAGTAAAAATGTTATGTTTTGGTGTATAGAATATTATGACTGTGTCTGGCTAAGACAGCCTTTTCCCATCTCCTCATGGCAATGTGCCACACTTCTTGTATTATAATGGAATTAAGGTTTATTCTCTCACTTGCATTTCCCGATTATGGACATTATTATATTCGGTGATATAACACCGTTTTTCACAGACAGAACGGAATAACTGAAAGGGAAAGAAATGATAAACATATTTTGTTCTAGGGGAGAGTTTTATACTACAAAGACATACACAAAGCTACATATCCATTTTTACATGTATCTCATATAGAGAAAAATATAACATATCTACTCGGCTAGCAGAGTCTAAGAAGGAGGAAAAATACGGTCTTACATATAATATGGATGTTCTTCTGTGTTTCTGTAGAAGTCATGTTTAAGACGGTAGATTCAAATGGACCGGATTTATTTATGTCCCAGTCGAGGACATATTCCACGAATAGGAAAGTGAGTATTGGGGTTTTCCTAAATTGAGAACTGCAAGCCGGCGTTGGTTTCTATATCTGGGAAAGGTATATTCCCAAGAGGAAACGGTGCCATGGACTTATAAAAAAATACTGGGGGTGGCCGAGAGTCCTGAGACAAAAAAAAAAGCAACCGCTCCGTTTTGGCTACTGTAAACCGAACGAATTTCACTGGCCGCTTTCATCATTGTATGAAGTGACGTCACTAGGCGGCCGTTACGTGATTCACGTGACTTATTTCAAGCAAAGAAATATAATCACCTTCTGCTTCCTTACAATATGCTTTATAAAAATAAATATTGCTTTTTCGACCATGAAATATGGGTTCGAATCTCACTGTGAATGATTTGTTACTTCTTGATCAGATCAGACTGGGGAAATGACACCCCATCATGGGGCACCGTTGGGCGGGGGTCTGAGAACACTCCCAATGGATAACCCAAGTCCTGTGAATAAAATTAGACGAAACCTTTTGTATGTCGTCAAGTATTTTACAAGCACGAAGTCACAAGCCCTTAGATACTCTTTAGCCTTGTTTGACAATCTAGCTATAATGCTCTCTCTCTCTCTCTCTCTCTCTCTTTCTCTCTCTCTCTCTCTCTCTCTATATATATATATATATATATATATATATATCTTTATTGTCAGCCAATTTCCCTGACGAGCCGTTAGGCGAAACCGTGGTCGGTTGTTGGCTCTTGCTTAGATTTTCTGTCTTTGTTTGCTCTACTTTCGTATTGAGCGCTTTGGTGTTAGGGTTTTCGTCTTGGGGATTTTTTCTTTCTTACGAGTGCTTGACTTTTGTTCATGTACTTCGTTTGTTTCTTTTTTTACTTCCCCTTCTTTTCCCTCCGAGTTCGTCCTCAGTCGGTTGTTCAAGACGATTTAAATTATAGCTTAAATAATACTAGTTTCGGCAGAGTTAGTTCGGTTACTATTGGTATTGTTGTTGCTATAGTTAATATATATATATATATATATATATAAAAATCACCCATATCCCAGCAACCTAGCCATTTACATGGATTTACAGGTCCAGAAATAAAGTTCATAATGACTGAAATGATTTCCTTTTATACCCCGAAGGCCTTTGACAAGGCGTGGCATCAGGGGGGGGGGCTGTTATACAACACCCCCCGCACTTATGGAACCACAGGAAGAATTTTCTCAGTTATCAAGTTCTTTCTCATTTAGGTACAAGACGTTCGTTGTTAATGGCCAATATTTTTAAAGCCCATTATAATCAATGCAGACGTCCCCCACGTCTCGCCACTTTTTTGCCATATATAAACGATCTGCCTAAGAATCATTCTCAAACCGTTAGTGAATATCTATCCAGATTAAACAACGGTCTGGGGGTACACTCCCAAAATTTAGATCATCACACTCTGGCAGCCGATCTCTCCTCTAACAGCTTGTAAAATTCAGTCCCTCAAAATTGATTGACTCATTTGTTGCGACTCATCAACACTGGCGGACCTGAACGAGACTACCACTACCTTTAAATTTGTTGTTTTTGATATTTTTTTTTACTTTTTTCAGTGCAGTGTTATCGATTATTACATAAAGTTTCTGCTTATAAAAAAAAAATGGAAAAATTTCACTATTTAAACAATTTTAGTGGGGTCTCAGTTTCTCATACAACGTTATAATAAATCGATCCTCCATTTTGAAATCACTTTTTTAACAAGCAAAAAAGTTAATTGTACAGAGCAAGTTGTGTTCCTGTGGGCATGCTATGTCTATAAAGGCAGGTTGTTCAAACTTCAAAACAGATCAAGTTTGCTGGAGATGTTCCAAATGCAAGAAAAGTATGTCCATTAGGAATGGGACATTTTTTTAATAATTCCCCCTCCAAATGACATAAGGTTGTATGAAAAACTGAGCCCTCCCCACCCTACAATTGTTGAAATATTGAACATTTTCCTTCTTTTCTTTTTCTTTTTTTTCAATCGTAAAGTTTAGGGTTTAATCGATAAGATTGCACTGAAAAAAGTAAAAAAAAAAGACAAAAAATGAAAAATAACAAATTTAAAGGTGATGGTACTCTGTAGCTAATCAGAAATTAATTAAAATCAACTCTCTTCTTCACCTTTACAAAAATTCACAACGACGCGTGAAATCCTGGTTTTCCCAAATAGAAAAAGGATTGACCATCTGCTTAACGAAAAAGTCAATCGAAACCAGATTTCGCAAATAGGTGCTAAAATTATTTTTGACCAATAGAAGCGACTTGTAAGACTTGGAAGGACTTGGCGATCCAGTGTAAAATTCAAAAGGACTATATAAATGACCTCGGCGTCAGTCAAGAGTCAGAGAGATGGGAGCAGCGAGAGACACCGCTAAAAATGTAACGGGAGAAGCTTCAAGTTAACTCGGACATTGTCCTCTTTTCTCGTTATCTATTTGAACAATTACTACTACGAACATTTTGTACGAAATCTACCCTTAACTTTACCCTTAACCTCTTAATAATGTTTCTAATTGAACATTAACTTCTACAACTTATGTTATTCCTCCTTTTAATAAATTTCTATTTTAAAATTCAAAATTTATTCCTCTTACGCTATTCCACATAATTCCACATATTCCAACCTGCCGACAACCAACCTTCTGATGAAAACCTTCTGATGATAATTCTGCATAAAACTTGTAAGCTGTAGGGAGTTCGGGTAAAGAAACATTAACCAGCTCCCTACGCTACACTGGTGACTCCCGACCTAAAAAAGCACGCACCCCTATGCGACAAGTCTCCTTCAGGTCCGCATCAACAACACTTTGCAGGTTATTTAAAACCAGAAAATATTTTAGATTGTAAGAATTTTTTTTCGGGGGGTGGGGCGGTAGGAAGATAATATAGAAAAAAAATAAAAAGCCCCCAAACTTGATAAAAAAACAAACCTTTCTCGTCAAAATGTTTATATTGTTATTAAAGTACTTTTTTTAAAATTATTTTATTAAATTTTAAATAATTTTTAGCAAGTTCGAATGGGCCCAAAGATTAGTAGAGGGATTTTTAGTGTCTTTTTTGCAGTAAAAACACATTGTCCTTGAAATATTTGTAAAAATCAAATAATTGATGGGTTTTAATTAAACTTTCAAGACTTAATAACAAATGAATTAAATTATTTTAGATTTTTTTCTTCTTTAGAAAATCTTGGTAAGAATACGTGTTTTTTCATGCTACACCCACTTAATCTAATGAAATTTCGAGAAATTAAAATTTTAGCCTCTTCATATTCGTATTAGCTAAATGCAGGAAACCTTGAAGAATTTAAATCAATTTGTTTTTGTTAAAAAGAATCAGTATTTCCAGAAAATTTGCAAAAATCGTAAAATAAAAATGCAATAAAACTATGATATATTGAATTATAAAAACTTTTAATTGTGTTTATAAGATACATTAGGGGAACTAATGTCTTAAAAACATTTTTTTTTTCATGAATAATGAATTTTTATAGGAATTGTTTTCATTTATTTTAAAATTTATTTATTTTTAATTTTTATAATCGTGTGGGCCCCCAAGCAAGACATTTTACTGCCACTGTTGTGCAGGGGGTTACATAGAAGGAATGTTATAAGAAAAAGTGACAGGTTACAGGGGCTGTGAGGAAGTGGGTAAGAGAAGGATGAGAATACTGATGAGAGTGCAGTGGACGAAGAAAGGAGCATGAGAGAAACTTATGAAAAAGAGTGACAGGTTATAGGGGGTGTCAGGAAGTGGGTAAGAGAAGGATGAGAATACTGATGAGAGTGCAGTGGACGAAGAAAGGAGCATGAGAGAGAGGATGTAAGTTAGTAAGACAGAAGATGATTTTTGACTTTACATTTGAATTCTTGAAGATTGTAGCTGTCGGGAAAGCAAGTAAGCGGAAGGGAATTCCTCAGGCAGGAAGTGCGAGAAAAGAAGCTGCTGGAGTAGAATTTGCGTTTACAATTTATTATTTTCACAGTAAAAAGGTGAGACCTAGTTGCTAATGGCTCGAGTAAATTTATATATAGGGGGCACCAGTTAGCTAAGTTCATCGGAGCAGAAGCTTAATACCAATCATCTAACACCAATTTTTAAAAAGAATTTTCAATGTAGGTGTATAAACGTGCCAATTTTTATAAGTATACGCTTCATTATTAGAAGATAAGAGCAATAACGATAGTAAATTTAGAATGAATATTCCTAAAATTAGATTACAAAGAATATTTTCCTAAATTTTTAAGATGACTGAGTACTTACATTCACTTACGCACAAATACCCTTGGGAAAGGTATTAATCCGTCTCTTCTCTCCAGCTATGTGTCAAATAACAGGACTGATTGGGTTCTATAGCCTTGGTTGGCAACCAGTCTACCGCAGAAAGCAATGACAACCTACTGAGGGATAATCTTCTGCCCAGTCAGTCATGTCTCTTACGAGACATGATTGCCCAAAGCGTGTATCACGTATGGCACTTAACTGACTGACTGAATATAATAGTTGAAAACATGATTAAGGCGTCTACTGGGCATAAACTGGGGGATCTGTTTTATATTGTTATGAAGTAATAAACTGATGCCCCACTAATTACTACTTAATAATATAACACATCTCTTCCTCCTCTAGATATGAGTCAAATAACAGGACAGATAAGGTTCTATAGCCTTGGCTGTCAACCAGTCTACCGCAAAAAGCAATGGTAATCTACTGCGGGATAATTTATTGCCCAGTCAGTCATGTCACTTTCGAGACATGATCGTCCAAAGCGTGTATCACGTATGGCACTTAACTGACTGAATGTATGAGCCCCTTTTTTAAACATTCAGGATTTTAGTCTCTCCCATAAAAAGTTCGTTATAGTAAATTATGTTTTTAGAATAATACTTTTCTCTCCCACTTAAATTTTCTCAATTTTTATTTTTATTTATTTATTTATCTATATTTTTTCGATGAAATAAACCATTCGACGAAGTTTCGGACAAATGCGATTTGCTGCAATGATTGCCACCGCAAAAAAAGTTGTAGTTGTGGATTTCTTTGATGCAATCATTGTAGGCATAAACAAAACCATTTCGATATTTTCGAACTTAATGTAATCCATGTCATGTTTTTATTAATACGTGACACACGAGCAATTGTGGAATTGGTATTGTTGCCAGGGCAGACACCCATCCCCATTGGCTCATACTAATAAGACTAATGGAGCCAAAAGTATCGGGTGTTATTAACCTAATTTGGCTTCTGTTATTCCCAAGGCACATGATAAATTCTAAATTAGATGTTCCAAATGAAACTGGTAAACAGCCAAATATATTTTGTTTCAAACGGAAAATATTCAACAGCAAAAGATAAAAGAAGAAGAAGAAGAAGAAGAAGAAGAAGAAGAAGAAGAAGAAGACAACAACAACAACAACAACAACAACAATAACAATAATAATAATAATAATAATAAGTCGTATAGGAAAGAGTGGTTCAAAATTTTGCCTATAGCTGGTTCTAATAATAATTTAAAGATTTTGGAATAAGTCTGTATATATTTACGTAAACCTTCTCTTTGCCGACAGAAGGATTTTGTTAAGTCTCAACATTTGTTGGGGGGTATTTTATTTAATGTCCCTCACTAATTGTTTACACGCGATTTCTTCCCCCTCGTTATAAGTATTTATGCACTCACACCCTGATTGAGCATTCTGGAAGAATGGTAGACTTTGAAAAAACAGTAGCTACTCTGGCATCTACGCATCGCTCATTCAGTTAAATGAATTAGAGACTGGCTATTGGGCGCGTATAATGACAATATACACGCTAAAATGTCTGCATTCTTTTACCGAACGCCCACAGCTCAGAGGTAGAATCGCCGACTGACGCCAATTCGGTCGGGTTTCAATCCTGGGTTAAAAGCAATCGGAGTCTAACCGTACTGATGAGCTGTGATACAGCGAAACAGATCTGTCTGCGGATGACTATATTTATTTTAACGTGTTTTCCCCCCTTTTTTGCTCTTCATTTTCGTTGCTGTTCTTTTCGTTTGATTTATAATTCCAATGATTTTCTCCTGATGAGATGTTGGACGAAAGGGCCTGTCAATATATTCCTTGCTTTTAAAATAATGTGTGTGTGTGTGTGTGTGTGTGTGTGTGTGTGTGTGTGTGTGTGTGTGTGTGTGTGTGTGTTCTAAAAGAAGACGAAAAGTGCGACACAGAGATCTGAAAGCAAATTGGCATGGCGAAGGAAGCATTCCAGAAGTTGAGTAAAGTATTAAGAAACAGGACAATTTCACTAGAAACAAAGAAGAGAGTACTGGATTGCTATGTGATGTCAGTTCTTCAATATGGCAGTGAATGCTGGACAATATCGAAGATGAGGAAAAAACTTGAAGCAACTGAAATGTGGTTCTACAGAAGTATGCTGCGAATATCATGGATCGAGCATGTGAGCAATGATGACGTCTTAGAAATGATGGAAATGAAAAGGAAATTAATACTGAGCATAAGGAAGAAACAAATAAAGTTCTTGGGACATGCAATGAGGAAAGAGGGCTTGGAGAACCTGATACTAACAGGCCAGATAGAGGGAAAAAGAAACAGGGGAAAGCAGGGGATAACATATTTGAAGGACCTAATCAGGTGGATGATGGAACGAAGGTTGTCTGGTGTCTGGTGTAACAGGAGAAAGCGTGCTAAGAGTCACGAGGGACAGGGAGATGTAGAAAACCATGATCGCCTACGTCCTGAAAGGACAGGGCACATAGAAGAAGATATATGCCAACTGTTCATATGAAATTATAATATGGATAATAAGTGGGGGATCAAATCTATATTATAATCAATATATAAACTGATCCTTCATTTTGTAGCCATGCTAGTTTCTATACATTTATATTCTAGATTTATGGGCTTCAGCTAGTGGATGGTAGAGCGGAGTTTGGGTGGTGTGACAGGAAAAAGCGTGCTAAGAGCCACCAGGGATAGGGAGACGTGGAAGGCCATGATCGCCTTCGTCCTGAAAGGACACGGCACATAGAAGAATCTCTCTCTCTCTCTCTCTCTCTCTCTCTCTCTCTCTCTCTCTCTCTCAATATATATATATATGGATAGCTGCAAATTCCTTAGAGAAGAACGTTGACATGAGCGGCCATTGGCCGACAGTCAGTCAGTTAAGTGCCATACGTGATAAACGCTTTGGGCGATCATGTCTCTTCCGAGACATGACTGACTGGGCAGAAGATTATCCCGCAGTAGATTGCCGTTGCTTTCTGCGGTAGACTGGTTGCCGACCAAGGCTATAGAACCCAATCTGTCCTGTTATTTAACCCATAACTGTAAGAAATTGACAGATTAATAACTTTTCCAAGGGTATTTGCGCGTAAGTGAATGCAATGAATTCAGCTGGAATTCGAACTCGGCTCCCCGATTTCTCGCTCCGAGCCGATATCCAATGCACCACAACGCACATAGATGACTTCGTAAACCATTCTAGCACCTGCACAGCTTTTGACACATGAAATACCTTTTAGAGAGTCTTGAAAATTACTTTCCCCTCCTGCACTCCTATATGCCTCTTCAGCCAAGCATCCGACCTGCAGATTTTATCACTAAACTAACATAAGCAGGTCTGCGAGGAAGGACATTCACATAATCGGCATTAGTCTGCCGATTTTCATATGTCCTTCCATGTCTGGCCAGTCCGGCACGTGACAGAACAACTTCCCGCAGGTGTTAAGCACAAGCTCGCACTGAATATCTTCTGGGATCGAGTCTACATCACCTCTCTCAAGAGCAATTTTCATCATCAGATGTTGACAAAAAGCGATTGCAACCATCTGCTTGGACGAACTTAAGTCACTGGTGCCCCCGCCACTAAAATTTACTCGAGCAACCAGACTGGCAACAAGGTCCCACCCATTTACAGTTTGATCAACCAAATGCAGCCGTCAATTCTACTCCAACAGCTTCTTTTTTCGCACTTCTCGCTTGTGGATTTCTCTTCAGTCTTCTTGCTTTCTTGACAGCTACAACCTCCTGGAATTTAAATGCAATGTCAATACCCATCTCTTATCCACTTGACTCCAGTTATTTCTACATCACACTGTGTATCTTGTTCTATCTTCTTTTTCTTTCTCTCTGCCTTAGCAACTGTCTTCACACCTGTGTTCCCATCCTTCTCTTGCCATTTCTCCGACACCCCCTGTAACTGGTTCATCTTTCTCTTCACTCTCCTCTTGTCTAAACTTTTACTCTCTTATGTAGCCCCCTGCGCACCAGTGGCGGTACCGCTTTGCTTGGGGTGAAACGATTAAAAATAAATTAAAAACTAACTTTTTTTTTTTTAGCCACACTCATTGTCCGCCTCTTTTTCCCATTCTTTGACACTAATTTCAAGATTTGTTTTTAATATCTTTGAATCTTTTCTTGAGGTTTTGTCCGGAACCCTTACCAAGTGCCACCTTCCCGTAAAACAGTTTTCTGATGTGTGTGTATGTGAGATAGAGAGAGAGAGAGAGAGAGAGAGAGAGACAGACAGACAGACAGACAGACAGACAGACAGAGGAAGAGAGAGAGCGCTCTTCAAGAATTCTGGGTTAATATGCGGGGAGCATACCCACAACTGAGCAACAACGCATTGGAAATCCTTATTCTGTTTACCACAACCTACCTTTGTGAGTCAGGATTTTCTACGGAACTCACAAACAAGCCCAGAGCATGAAATCGACTGGAGGCGGAACGTGGCATGTTGTGCGCTTGCCAAAACTAATCCTGATATTGATACACTGGTGCACAAGAAGCAGCATCACCCTTCTCACTAATTTATTTCTGAAGTAGAAGAGCAAACAAAAGTCCTTTTATTTGTTACTAACCGCTCTCTATGGCTATGCTTAGTTGTTACTAACTGCTCTCTATCCACTTTACTCTGTAACTATAAGTTTATCAGTATACTAGCAGTATAGCCCGGCATTGCTCGGGTGTAATGAAAGCTTTAAAACTAATCCATGGTCCTGGAGCTCAGACTCTTTGAACGTTGACACGAAAGACTAAAAGCAATAGTTGTTTCCAGTTAAAGCGAAACCGTAGACTGAAAGAAAAATGAATGGATGTAAGTCAAATTTTGATTTCCTGCTATCGATATCAAATAAGTTTTTTTCGTCGTAAACTGAATTTTGAAGGCTAAATATGTCCTCTGAGTAAATGGTATCATGGCTGAGACTAAGAACTATAATTATACCTACTTAGAGCCAAACCTGAAGCAAAAACTAAAATAAAAGGGTTGAAAAAATACAGACATACAGACAGATAAACAGACACACACACAAACTTCTTGTCTTTATATATATATATATATATATATATAAACAGTTTAAACCTAGCCTAAATAAAATAAATTTCGACACCTCTACTAACATACTTCAATGCCTATAATCGGCGGGAGAGGTCATAGTTATTATACTTACCCCCTACACCATAGTAGCAGCAGTTCCCAGACCAATCCCTCATGCCACTATACACTCAATTGACCAAAAACCCACTATCACCATTCCTTCTCGGCCTACAGCCATGTGCGACACAAAAAATGGACCTGTTTAATTTTCTCTGTATAACTCCACTCTGTTAATAATAATTTAAATGTTCTATGTTCACTGAACATTAAATGTTCATCCTTTGATCATGGCTTATGTAAGCCGAAAGCTCAGACCAGAGAAAAAAAATCAACAATTATTGCGATTTCTTGTCGTCTTTCCATGACAACACTATCAAGCTAATCAGATCATACGAACGGATCTTACCCAAAATAAATAGACAGAACTTGTCTATATTATTCAATGAAACCTGCATTAATATATATATATATATTATCGATTTTCTGTATTATTGTAAGAACTGCAACCTTGAAACTCCTGAATATCGTTTCTTATGTCTTTGTCTATGAGTGTATGAAATTTGATTAAAATTGGACTCCTTCGATTTTTTCGATTATCGATTTTCAATATTTATCGGGGGTACCTCGAAACAAAACCTAGCCGAGAACACTCGCAGACGCTTGTAGTACAACTCTGTAAATTTTCAAGAAAATCGGTTCAGCCGTTTCGGAGTTTATAGATAACGGAAACACACACACACACACACACACACACACACACACACAGAGACAAAGTTCCATTTATAAATAAGTTTAGATTCGTACATTTGAAAAATAAATTAGTAAATAGTCTCAGTGTGTTTTAACTGCTCTTTCTCTCATACACATGAAGGGGGAAATCTGGATGGTTGAACTGGGTGTAGGGGGAAATGACAGAAAAAAGTGTGGGAACAATTGTACTCAAGCAATCTCCTTTACAGGGACTGAACTAACAATTACTCGCCGCCGTTTCCACTGACGCCTTCTATGCGCTGTGTCGTTGGCGATCACGGCTCTCCACAATATCTTGGCCTTTGTAGCTCTTAGTAAATTTTGCCTTTTATCTCTCCTAATCCCTGTTCGGCCATCCATTTACTCAATCTCACTAAGGATCTTGTTTTCCTCTTGCCTTTAATTCGCCCTGTGAGTATCATATTTTCCAAACCTTCTTTCAACTGTCGCTTCCTGGTGTTAAGTATAAGTTTCCAATTTTGTTGACATTTTTCTCTAACTGGAATGTAAATAATGTGAACAAAAACGAGCGAATTTTATGAAACAAAAAAAATCAATATCTAACATAGATCGACTCATCTACGAGTATCTCAGGTAAATGAATGCCACAGGTATTTGAAGGCGAGGAAGATTCCATGACCCCGTGTCCGATATTAGACAGGTCGGCGATGAGTCATTTTCCGTTTCTCTCAAAGGCTCACGTGTGTGCGTGTGTGTGTGTGTGTCTGTCTGTCTGTAAAATCATGTGACGGACCAATATGGAACTTGGCACCACCTCGGAAGCAACTAAATCTGAGTGGCCACGTGATTCGAGAAGAATTGATTGCCGGTAAGAGTTTTGTACAAAAGCAATGCGCGGCACATCGCCAGAGTTAGAGAACCTTTGTACGAGAAGCGAGTCGAGAAAGGCGGGAACGTGATATATATATATATATAGAGAGAGAGAGAGAGAAGAGGAAAAGGAGGTAGAGTTTGAGATGGGTGAAGGAGGAGGAAAAATAAAGATAAGATGAGATAAGAAAGGGAGGGGAAAAAGAGAGAGAGCGGGAGAAGGTAAGAGAAATGAGAGAGGAATGCTGGAAAGGCAAAGCTAAGAAGAAGAGAAAATCAATCTCAAGGAAAGAGAGGACGAATGCGAGAAGAAATTTATAAACAGGGAAGAAGGGAAAAGTAAAGAAGAAAAAAAGGATAAAATAGAAAAATGGAGAAACGAAAAATAACAGAAAAAAAAAAACGAAACAAAGGCAAGACGAAGAACGCTTTTCCGTTTGAGTCCAACAATTTTCATCCGCGTAATAAAATAGGACGAAACGATTGATACTTTTTATAAATCTTACTACGTAAAATTAAAAAAGGTTAACCTCTGACCTAAACTAGTTAATTATTCGACGCAAAAATTATATATTTACGTTAAAAGAAAATAATATTTTTCATTGATTTTGTTTTCTTTTTCCTTTTTGGTTTGTGAATTTTTTTTTCACCCCAAGCAAAGCAATACTAAAAAAAATTATTAAAATTTCATGGATTTACGTGAATTTTTACCTAGATTTTTAAAAAATAATTTCAAAATTAATTTCATTCATTTGTGAAAAAGTCCTGAAAGTTTCATTAAAATCCGACAATTATTTGATTTTTGCGAGAATTTCCAAATTAATGTGTTTGTCGCCGAAAAAAAAAAGGGTGTGATATATTGTAATCATTATGTTTCCCATTGTAAACTGTAGTAACGTTTTGGTTACCCGTTAACTCAAAACAAGATTTTCTGCCAAAATTTCGAACATGTTAGAAGGGATTAAGAAATTTAAAAAAATAATTTAAAATTACTTTGATCTTTCTTTTTAATAATAATATAAACATTTTGATGGAAAAAGATTGTTTTATCAAGTTTGGGACCATTTTTTTTTTCATACTATGCTGATTTTTTTTAGCGATTTAGTGGAGATACCAAATTGGTCGGTAAACTTTTTCTTTTATGAGTTAAACGCAAAACACATTGGGGAATAAATCATCATTTTTTTTTTTTTTAATTTTACAACACAATCCGAAAATCTTCCCCGAGGATTAAAATAAAAGATACAATGAAACTCTTAATTTGATAAGCTTTTAATTGCTGGAATAAATAAAAATTATGGACATTACACTTACAGTCCGAAAAAATTTTTTTTTCGATTTCTAATAAAATTTTTTAAAAATTGTTTACATTTTTTATTATAATTTGTAAAGTTTCAAAAATATTTTCAAAATCTTTAAAAGAACTGTTGGGCTTATATTTTTAGTAAGAATTGATGATTATTGCCTATCAAAAATTGAGAAGTTTAATAAAAATCGTTATACGCGCGTATTTTATTAAAATAATTAAAAAAAAAATTTTGTGCATTTGATGTTTTTTTTTTTTTTGTACGGTAATTTCTATTTGCAAATTAAAATGGTCAGAGTTTCCTCTCTTACCCGAAAGGAAATGAGGACAATTTTGTCCCTTATGAACGCCATACATTTTTATCTCTAACTAGCAGTATAGCCCGGCGTTGTTCGGGTGTAATGAAAGCTTTAAAGCTAATCCATGGTCCTGGAGCTCAGACTCTTTGGACGTTGGCACGAAAGACTAAAAAGCAATGGTTGTTTCCAGTTAAAGCGAAACCGTAGACTGAAAGAAAAATGAATGGATGTAAGTCAAATTTTCATTTTCTGGTATCGATATCAAATAAGTTTTTTTTCGTCGTAAAAGGAATTTTGAAGGTTAAATAAGTCCTCTGAGTAAATGGTATCATGGCTGAAACTAAGAACTACAATTATACCTACTTAGAGCCAAACCCGAAGTAAAAACTAAAAGGGCTGAAAAAAATACAGACATACAGGCAAATAAACAAACACACACATAAACATCTTGCCTTATATATATATATATATATATATATATATATATATATATTATCGATTTTCTGCACTTTTGTAAGAACTGCAACCTTGAAACTTCTGAATATCGTTTCTTATGTCTTTGTCTATGAGTGTATGAAATTTGATTAAAATCGGACCACTCCTTCTATAACCCGATTTTTTCGATTATCGATTTTCGATATTTATCGGGGGGTACCTAGCTATGAACACTCGCAGACGCTTATAGTACAACTGTGTAAATTTTCAAGAAAATCGGTTCAGCCGTTTCGGAGTCTATAGGTAACGGACACACACACAGACACACAGACAAAGTTACAATTATAAATAAGTTTAGATCAAGAACCTGTCAATACCATCTTGATTTACGACGCGTACAGGTCAAAAAGTTCAAATTTGTGATTAAGAAATAGTTTCATTCTAAATTTAAAGGCTATAAATAAGTAATATTTGTATAAATCAGATTAATTTAACATAAAATTTGCTAATTTTTTTAAATATAATGTGTCACAGATGTATGTTTAATTTTTGCAAGATTTTTAAAACCGAGAATTAACTTTTGTTTACAAAAATGTGTCTATCGCTCAAAAATGGCGGCAAATTTAAAAATTGAAAAAAAAAAAAATTAAACTTTAATATTCCAATCAATATAATTTCTGTTTGAAATAAAGCAGAGTATTTTGCTAACTGGAAATAATATATTTAATCATTCTACTTTCAAGTAAAACTAAAATAAAAATTTCAAGAAAACTTTTTATTTTTTAAAAATTTAATTTAAAAGTTAGTTATCGAAAATGAGTGGAGGTACCTACTTTGAACTAATGACCTTGAAAAAGGCATGAATCCATCTTAACTCAGCTTAACGTTAGTGACAGTTCTGAAAATAATGCATGCGGGCTCAATTATATGTGATTCAATTGCTGTTTATTTTCAAAGCCTGTTGTTATTTTTCAATTTAATTCAGCTGTTCAGTCAGTCAAACCGTTTTAATCATTTCACCCCAGCAAAGCAACAAAGCCACTAAGACGCAAAGAATGAGAAAACGAAATATATTAACGAGAAAGAACAACAAAAGGACAGGAATTAAAACGACAGAAGACCGGGATTGCCGTTGCATTTACATTTTCAAAGACCAAATTTTACCGGAGGAGAGTTAAGCAAGCGAGAAGAGCAGGAGAAGAAACTGTCAGCATAGAACTTACAGCTACAACGAGCCAATTCTAACATTAAAATGATGAAACCTTGCCGCCAATGTTACGCAATGATTACAGTCTTGAAGTTTATACGCCATAACGAGATACTCATCAGAACAATTACCATGAAAATATTTATAGAAAAGGCACAGGGAAGCTACATTACGGTGGTGGGAAAGTGACAGAAGTATACTGCGCTTAAATTCATAAAGTCTAGGTACCATAGAGGAAAGATCATCAGAACAATTACCATGAAAATATTTATAGAAAAGGCACAGGGAAGCTACATTACGGTGGTCGGAAAGTAACAGAAGTATACTGGGCTTAAATTCATAAAGTCTAGGTACCATAGAGGAAAGTTCATCAGAACAATTACCATGAAAATATTTATAGAAAAGGCACAGGGAAGCTACATTACGGTGGTGGGAAAGTGACAGAAGTATACTGGGCTTAAATTCATAAAGTCTAGGTACCATAGAGGAAAGTTCATCAGAACAATTACCATGAAAATATTTATAGAAAAGGCACAGGGAAGCTACATTACGGTGGTGGGAAAGTGACAGAAGTATACTGGGCTTAAATTCATAAAGTCTAGGTACCATAGAGGAAAGTTCATCAGAACAATTACCATGAAAATATTTATTGAAAAGGCACAGGGAAGCTACATTACGGTGGTCGGAAAGTGACAGAAGTATACTGGGCTTAAATTCATAAAGTCTAGGTACCATAGAGGAAAGTTCATCAGAACAATTACCATGAAAATATTTATAGAAAAGGCACAGGGAAGCTACATTACGGTGGTGGGAAAGTGACAGAAGTATACTGGGCTTAAATTCATAAAGTCTAGGTACCATAGAGGTAAGTTCATCAGAACAATTACCATGAAAATATTTATAGAAAAGGCACAGGGAAGCTACATTACGGTGGTCGGAAAGTAACAGAAGTATACTGGGCTTAAATTCATAAAGTCTAGGTACCATAGAGGAAAGTTCATCAGAACAATTACCATGAAAATATTTATAGAAAAGGCACAGGGAAGCTACATTACGGTGGTGGGAAAGTGACAGAAGTATACTGGGCTTAAATTCATAAATTCTAGGTACCATAGAGGTAAGTTCATCAGAACAATTACCATGAAAATATTTATAGAAAAGGCACAGGGAAGCTACATTACGGTGGTCGGAAAGTAACAGAAGTATACTGGGCTTAAATTCATAAAGTCTAGGTACCATAGAGGAAAGTTCATCAGAACAATTACCATGAAAATATTTATAGAAAAGGCACAGGGAAGCTACATTACGGTGGTGGGAAAGTGACAGAAGTATACTGGGCTTAAATTCATAAAGTCTAGGTACCATAGAGGAAAGATCATCAGAACAATTACCATGAAAATATTTATAGAAAAGGCACAGGGAAGCTACATTACGGTGGTGGGAAAGTGACAGAAGTATACTGGGCTTAAATTCATAAAGTCTAGGTACCATAGAGGAAAGATCATCAGAACAATTACCATGAAAATATTTATAGAAAAGGCACAGGGAAGCTACATTACGGTGGTCGGAAAGTAACAGAAGTATACTGGGCTTAAATTCATAAAGTCGAGGTACCATAGAGGAAAGTTCATCAGAACAATTACCATGAAAATATTTATAGAAAAGGCACAGGGAAGCTACATTACGGTGGTGGGAAAGTGACAGAAGTATACTGGGCTTAAATTCATAAAGTCTAGGTACCATAGAGGAAAGTTCATCAGAACAATTACCATGAAAATATTTATAGAAAAGGCACAGGGAAGCTACATTACGGTGGTGGGAAAGTGACAGAAGTATACTGGGCTTAAATTCATAAAGTCTAGGTACCATAGAGGAAAGTTCATCAGAACAATTACCATGAAAATATTTATTGAAAAGGCACAGGGAAGCTACATTACGGTGGTCGGAAAGTGACAGAAGTATACTGGGCTTAAATTCATAAAGTCTAGGTACCATAGAGGAAAATTCATCAGAACAATTACCATGAAAATATTTATAGAAAAGGCACAGGGAAGCTACATTACGGTGGTGGGAAAGTGACAGAAGTATACTGGGCTTAAATTCATAAATTCTAGGTACCATAGAGGTAAGTTCATCAGAACAATTACCATGAAAATATTTATAGAAAAGGCACAGGGAAGCTACATTACGGTGGTCGGAAAGTAACAGAAGTATACTGGGCTTAAATTCATAAAGTCTAGGTACCATAGAGGAAAGTTCATCAGAACAATTACCATGAAAATATTTATAGAAAAGGCACAGGGAAGCTACATTACGGTGGTCGGAAAGTAACAGAAGTATACTGGGCTTAAATTCATAAAGTCTAGGTACCATAGAGGAAAGTTCATCAGAACAATTACCATGAAAATATTTATAGAAAAGGCCCAGGGAAGCTACATTACGGTGGTGGGAAAGTGACAGAAGTATACTGCGCTTAAATTCATAAAGTCTAGGTACCATAGAGGAAAGTTCATCAGAACAATTACCATGAAAATATTTATAGAAAAGGCACAGGGAAGCTACATTACGGTGGTCGGAAAGTGACGGAAGTATACTGGGCTTAAATTCATAAAGTCTAGGTACCATAGAGGAAAGATCATCAGAACAATTACCATGAAAATATTTATAGAAAAGGCACAGGGAAGCTACATTACGGTGGTGGGAAGTGACAGAAGTATACTGGGCTTAAATTCATAAAGTCTAGGTACCATAGAGGAAAGATCATCAGAACAATTACCATGAAAATATTTATAGAAAAGGCACAGGGAAGCTACATTACGGTGGTGGGAAAGTAACAGAAGTATACTGGGCTTAAATTCATAAAGTCTAGGTACCATAGAGGAAAGATCATCAGAAAAATTACCATGAAAATATTTATAGAAAAGGCACAGGGAAGCTACATTACGGTGGTGGGAAGTGACAGAAGTATACTGGGCTTAAATTCATAGAGTCTAGGTACCATAGAGGAAAGTTCATCAGAACAATTACCATGAAAATATTTATAGAAAAGGCACAGGGAAGCTACATTACGGTGGTGGGAAAGTAACAGAAGTATACTGGGCTTAAATTCATAAAGTCCAGGTACCATAGAGGAAAGTTCATCAGAACAATTACCATGAAAATATTTATAGAAAAGGCACAGGGAAGCTACATTACGGTGGTGGGAAAGTGACAGAAGTATACTGCGCTTAAATTCATAAAGTCTAGGTACCATAGAGGAAAGATCATCAGAACAATTACCATGAAAATATTTATAGAAAAGGCACAGGGAAGCTACATTACGGTGGTCGGAAAGTAACAGAAGTATACTGGGCTTAAATTCATAAATTCTAGGTACCATAGAGGAAAGTTCATCAGAACAATTACCATGGAAATATTTATAGAAAAGGCACAGGGAAGCTACATTACGGTGGTGGGAAAGTGACAGAAGTATACTGGGCTTAAATTCATAAAGTCTAGGTACCATAGAGGAAAGATCATCAGAACAATTACCATGAAAATATTTACAGAAAAGGCACAGGGAAGCTACATTACGGTGGTGGGAAAGTGACAGAAGTATACTGGGCTTAAATTCATAAAGTCTAGGTACCATAGAGGAAAGATCATCAGAACAATTATCATGAAAATATTTATAGAAAGGGCAGTAGGAAGATCTAGTGGTCCTTGAAAACATCCAACGGAAAATCTGCAATGTGATTGATCCCGACTTGGCAACTCAGATACACTCACTTTATCACCGGTTCAATGTGGCTTCCCTGTGTCTCTTTTACAAATACATTTACGGTTTCTGCTCCAATGAACTTAGCTCACTGGTGCCCCTATATATGAATTTACTCGAGCCGCAAGATAAGGTAGCGGGCCAGACAAGATTCGCTCGAGGGCCGGATGTGGCCCGCGGGCCGGGGGTTGCCGACCGCTGCTCTAGTTTTAGGCCATTATTTTTAGAGCACTTAATATGGATCGAATTCACTGAATGACTACAAGTTATTTAACGGCGATGTGATCCTATCGTTATTTAATGAGCTTATATAAATCTGGCACAAGGTTATAATCAAAGAGCACCCAGTAAAGATCCAACTCTGTTCAACAGTAATAGTCAGCTAGCCTAGCTTCTTAATAAGCGTTTGAATGTCAGAAGCGATGGTAAAACGGTCGTCAAGATTTTTAAAAAAAGGAAGGAAGACTAATGAGAGGAGAAAAGGAAAAAGAGAGGGAGAAGCAGCAGGAAGAAAAAGAATAAACCAGGAAGGGTAGGAGTTGTCGGTAAATTTTTGTTTTGTTCCCCGAAGGCCTTTACCCCGTCAAATCTTTCCTAAACTTCCTTAATTCCGTGCAAATGCACATGCTGAACTCAAATCGATAATTGTTTATTGAAGAAACCTACCTTTTTTCATGTTATCGACCAGAAAAAAAAAATCGGACTATATCTCACCCCTTACCACCGTTCTCATATCTGATTCACCGCTGAATGACTTGAGGCGTAGGATACTTATTTCGGCCTGTGTACTTCCTCTGAGCAAATACTCTGCGATTTGTTTGGGTTCGGAACTCAATTTCCGCGTATTAATTGCAAAAAGGAAGTAAATTGCTCCAAAAATCGGCAAACTACGCGTGTAGTCATTTTGCAGTGAATAACTTTTTTTTTGAAGCGTGGTTACGGCGTGAGATAAACAGCAACAAGAAGTTCGATATTTTTCTGGTTGTAAACGTGAAAAAAGGTAGGTTTCGTCAATAAACAATTATCGATTTGAGTTTAGCATTTACATTTGCATGGAATTAGGGATGTTTTGGAAAGATTTGAAGGGGTAAAGGCCTTCGGGGAACAAAACAAAAATTTACCGTTGTCAAGTACAGATTGAAGTATTTTTCTTTTTCGATCTCACGACGCTTTTCTACGACTTGTAAAAAAAAAAAATGACGTCATTGCCATCAAGCAAACCGGAAATACTTAGCAAAATGATAATCCAATGTGGCAACCGTTAGGTAGATATAAAATGTCGATAGCGCAGAAGAATTGAAACGAAATCGATGAAAAAAAAAATGTCAGAAGTATATTGACACGTTCAAGACGGACGAGTAAAAGAGGTAAACATACGACATGGATATTGCTGTGATATTTTTTCTAATGATTTAAAAACCGGATATATCATTCATAGAAGAAATAAAGGATAATAATAAAATAAAAAAATAAAAAAAAAAGAAGGAGAAAAAAGAAAAAGAAAGGAAAATATATGACGAGAAGAAAGGCAGAAAAAGAAACGACGGGGAAAAAAGAAAGATAAAGAAAAGAAAAATGTAAGAGAAGAGGAAAAAAAAATACGTGTGAAAAAAAAAAAAGGAATGGAAAATATATGAAAAATAAGAGGTAGAAAAAACGAAGTGGGGAGAGAAAAAGAAAAAAGGAATTAATATGGAGAGAAGAAGAGGCAGAAAAAAGAAGGAAAAATATATTAAAAAAGAGGAGATCGAAAAACGAGGATGAGTAAAGAAAAAGAAAGAGGAAAATATATGAAGAGAAGAAGAGGTAGAAAAAATGAGGGGCTAAAAAAGAAAAATATATTTAAAAAAGAGGAGATAGAAAAACGAAAAGAAAAGAAAAAGAAAGAGAGGAAAATATATGAAGAGAAGAAGAGGTAGAAAAATGAGGGGCAAAAAAAAAAAAAAAGAAAAATATACTTAAAAAAGAGGAGATAGAAAAACGGGGAGAAGAAGTGAAACAGAAAGAAAGGAAAATTTATGAAGAGAAGAAGAGGCAGAAAACGAGGGAGGAGAAAAGGAAGAAAGAAAAAGAAAAGAAAAAGATATGAAAAGAAGTGGTGGCTAAAAAAAATGAATCTACTGGGAAGCTGGTTAATGTTTCTTTGATTCGACCTTGTGTCAGACTTAACCGAACTCCCCACAGCTTACAAGTTTTATGCAGAATTATCATCAGAAGATTTTCATCAGAAGGTTGGTTGTCGGCAGGATGGAATGTGTGGAATAGTGTAAGAATAAAATATACATTTTGCATTTTAAAATAGAAATTTATTAAAAGAAAGAATAACAAGTATTCGTAGAAATTAATGTTCAATGAGAAATTAAGGGTATCAAATGTTCGTACAAAATGCTCGTAGAAGTAGCTGTTTAAAGAGATAAGGAGAAAGAATTAAGGGGACAATGTCAGAGTCGCTTGAAGTTACATTTTAGATGTTTCGTCTCGAGGCTCCCATCTGACTCTGACTCTCTCTCTCTCTCTCTCTCTCTGATCGAGACCCTTTTATTGTCATTAGATTTTCGCACTGACTCGCGAAATCCTTTTGGTCATGCAAGTCGCCCTCATTGGTCAAAAATCATTTTAACACCTACTTGCGAAATCTGGTTTGACTTTTTCTTTAAGCAAATGGTCAATCCTTTTTCTATTTGGGGTAAACCAGGATTTCACACGTCGTTGTGAATTTTTGTAAAAGTGAAGAAGAGTTGATTTTAATTCATTTCCTACCCGTTAGAAATAAAGAAAAAGAATAGAAAAAGTGAAGTTAACAAGAGACGAGGAGAAATACAAATGAGAAAGAAAACAGGAGAAGGTGAGAGGAAGAAAAACAAAGAAAGGAAGAAAGAAGTTATAGAGAATGACAGGTAAAAAAAAAAGACAACGAGAAATGGGGAGAAAATATCGAAAGAGAAATAGAAAAGAAAGATGAGAGAAAAATAACAGAAACGGTGAAATACGAAAAGGCATGAATAGAGAGAGAGAAGAAAAATAAGGTAGAAATATTTAGGAGAGAGAGAGAGAGAGAGAGAGAAAAAAAGAGAGAGAGAGAGTGAGCTGTGTGGGGCGGAAAAAGGAAGAGAACGCATGCGAGTAAGAAAAAAATTAAAAAGAAAAAGAAAAGAGGGCGTATTAAAAATTAAAGAGACGAAAAGCTAAAAACCCAAAATAAAGAAAAGAAAGAAAAATATATGAAGAAAAGAGGCGACAGAAAGAAAAAAAAAAAAGACAACGAATTAAGAAAATGGAGGGAAAAGAAAAGTCGAATAAGACAACAACATGGAACACTTCCATGATGCCATAGTTTGTAGCGAGGGCGGACAAACCCCATCAGATGATGAAGATCCGCTCAAATTACCTCCAGCGTTGCAATAGCAGCAAATGGCACCAGTCCGGAACAGACAAACCCAACTCGACTGAAGCAGACGATAATCAATAAGAAAAAGTAAAATGGGCGAGAGTAACTGCTTCGTCGTTTTGTTCTTGTGACGGTCGCCATGACACAAGACTGACGGACAAGAGGATTGACCGATCGACGTTTTCCGTCTACAAGCCAAAAAACATCAAAATACTGTTAACTTTCTTGGGCCAGCAAGACAAAAACTCAACACGAGCTTTGCTCCTAATCTCCGCTATCAAAAAGCAAACGAGTAAGAATTAAAGGGTTAGAGCAACAGACTGTATTCTTTGAGGTCTGAAATTTAGTCCAATTTATTCTTTGTGTAAGAAAATAATAGAAGAGAAAAATTGTGTTCAATGCTTCTTTCATGACTTATAAATCTCTTATGACGCCTTAGAGAGTCACGGTGAGCACAACTTGTGGTGTGAATTTAATCCTAAGCGCTCATTTATAGTATCCTTCTGCCAAACAAGTTTTATATCTAGGTACCTGCCGTAGGAGGATGTGCGTTCGTAGGAGGATGTGCGTTGTGGTACAGTGGATATCGGCTCGGAACGAGAAACCGGGGAGCCGAGTTCGAATTCCACTTGAATCCATTGCATTCACTTACGCGCAAATACCCTTGGGAAAGGTATTAACCGTCTCTTCCTTCCAGTTATGGGTTAAATAGCAGGACAGATTGGGTTCTATAGCCTTGGTCGGCAGAAAGCAATGGCAACCTACTGCGGGATAATCTTCTGCCCAGTCAGTCATGCCTCTTTCGAGACATGATCGCCCAAGCGTGTATCACGTATGGCACTTAACTGACTGATGACTAGCAAGATAGAGAAGTGTAGAGAAACAATTAGGAAGTCAGTGGCAGGGAATTGATGGTGGTCGGACAGCCGGCAGCGATTAGGGGGACGGTCGAATGGCCGCTAGTCACGAGTAGGAGAATGGACCGGCGAGTAGATGGATGATCAGGCGGCGCCGATAGCGAGTGGGGGAACAGGCGGTTGGCCGGCAGTCACAAGTAGCAGGGATTGGATAGCCGCTGTTAAGGTCCGGTTGGCCGGCAGTCACGATTAGGCGAACGGACGGATAGCAGCTAGCTGCGAGTAGGTGGGTGGTCGCTGGTCATAAATCGAGGGACATCGGATGTCTGCTGGCTGCTAGTAAGGGGACAATTGAATGGCCGCTGTTAGAGGTACGGTTCAATAGCCGTTGGCGGTCAATAGCGGTACGGTCAGATTGGCGCTGATGGCGGATGGATGGATGGATGGATGGCCATTTTTATGAATGAAAGTGAGGGTTTTAAAATGACTAATATTTTAACCACTCATTTCAGTCAGTTAAGTGCCATACGTGATACTTGGGCGATCATCTCTCGAAAGAGACATGACTGACTGGGCAGAAGATTATCCCGCAGTAGGTTGCCATTGCTTTCTGCGGTAGATTGGTTGCCAACCAAGGTTATAGAACCCAATCTGTCCTGTTATTTAACCCATTACTGGAAGGAAGAGACGGATTAATACCTTTCCCAAGGGTATTTGCGCGTAAGTGAAGGCAATGAATTCAGCTGGAATTCGAACTCGGCTCCACGATTTCCCGTTCCGAGCCGATATCCAATGCACCACAACGCACATCCAACTCATTTAGCATTCCATAAGACGGGAGTTCGACTCAATCACTCGTGGTATCCGACTTGGTAAAACGTAAACACAATTATTTTACTATTCATTTTCTTAAGGCTTGAAAAGTTTTATATTTTACATGTATATTTTGTATCAACCCGTCTATAATATTGGGTTTCCCAATGTTTTCAAGGCATAAAGAGTAATGGCTTGGCATGCAATGTGAATCCAGAGATGTTTTCTTCCTATACTAACCAGTATGGGAAGAAAACAACTTTGAATTCAAATTGCATGCCCTATCAAGGCCACAAAGCTTAGTCTTCTCTATTATTTTACTGATAGCTGGAAGAGAAAGAAATGAAGATATGAATTTTTCAAGATCATTAATGTAAAGCGAACATAACAGTTTCATACGAAATTTGAACTCAGCCTAACAATTCCATTTCCTACACGAATAACCATCACGCCACCCAAAGAACATTGACAAATGAAGGGGACTATTACAAATTTTTTTTATGACTGCCGATACTGAACCAATGAATACACATAATCTAAACTTCTTGGGTATCTCTTTTTGAAGTTCTGTATCTGGGACGGATCCCCGGTACCTAGCCAATTTACTTAATATGAACAAGAGCTAAAAACTCAACTTTGGCACTGGGTTGATTAATTTGTTTTCTGTGTCTTATAGAATTCTGCTCCCTACCAGACTCGCCCCTTCTTGTTTTATATTAACGATTTGCCTAAGAAGCATACTCAAACCATTAGTGAATATCTATTTAGATGATACATTGGCTTAGAAGTCAGTCAGTTAAGTGCTATACGTGATACATGCCTTGGGTGATCATGTCTCGAAAGAGACATGACTGATTGGGCAGAAGAATATCCTGCAGTAGGTTGCCATTGCTTTCTGCGGTAGACTGGTTTCCAACCAAGGATATAGAACCCAATCTGTCCTCTTATTTGACTCATAGCTAGAAGGGAAAGAGATTATTATATTATTAAGTAGTAATTAGAGGGGGATCAGTTTATTAACTTTATAACAATATGAAACTGATCCCCCATTTTATGTCCAGTAGAAGTCTTAATCATGTTTCTAACTATTATATTCAGTCAGTCAGTTAAGTGCCATACGTGATACACGCTTTCGGCGATCATGTCTGGAAAGAGACATGACTGACTGGGCAGAAGATTATCCTGCAGTAGGTTGCCATTGCATTTTGTGATAGACTGGTTGCCAACCAAGGCTATAGAACCCAATCTGTCCTATTATTTAACCCATAACTGGAGGAAAGAGATGGATTAATACTTTTCCAAGGGTATCTGTGCATAAGTGAATGCAAGGAACTCAATTGGAATTCGAACTCGGCACCCTGATTTGTCATTCCGAGTTGATATCCACTGCACCACAAACACCTCAGGCTTACAGCATATCATGTTGAATACACTGGTTCTCGCTCGATCACCGAAGTTAAGCAATGTTGAGCCTGGTCAGTACTTAGATGGGTGACCGCTTGGGAATACCAGGTGTTGTAAGCGTTTAGTGATGGATGTGCGTTGTGGTGCAGTGGATATCGGCTCGGAAAGAGAAATCGGTGAGCCGAGTTCGAATTCCAGTTGAATACCCTGCATTCACTTAAGCACTGGTACCCTTGGGAACGGTATTAATCTGTCTCCTTCCTCCAGTTATGGGTTAAATAACAAGGGTAGGACTTGGGGACTCTGCCCTTAAAAACAAATCCCAATGAATCTTGATATTCAAAAAGAAAAATGTATTATGAGACACAAAACTTATATAAAGACAACAATAAATTGTTGAAAGAAAAAGGTATTACCAGTAATAAATAAATAAAAGTTTAGTTGGCAATAAATGACCCCCACCCCGAGGTTGATTTGCCATAAAAACAAACACCTCCAAAAATCTAGATGACTACACCCTGGCAGCCTATCACCTCATCTAACAGCTTGTAACATTCAATACCTCAGAATTGATTCATTAATATTTTATGGATTATCAACCCTTTGCAGGTCAGGTTATTTAAAACCAGTAAATATTTTTAGATTGTAAGAATTGGGTGGGGGGGCGGGGTGGAGATAATAATGATTTAATGATACAGTTAGTTAAGTGACATACGTGAAACACTTTGGGCGATCATGTCTCAAAAGAGACATGACTGACTGGGCAGAAGATTATCCCGCGGTAGGTTGCCATTGTGTTCTGCGGTAGAGTGGTTGCCAACCAAGGATATAGAACCCAATCTGTCTTATTATTTGACTCATAGCTAGAGGGGGAAGAGATGTAAGATTAAGTAGTAATTAGTGGGGGATCAGTTTATTACTTTATAACAATTTAAAACAGAACCCCACTTTATGCCCATTAGACGCCTTAATCATGTTTTCAACTATTATATTCAGTGAGTCAGTTAAGTTCCATATGTGAAACACGCTTTGGGTGATCATGTCTCAAAAGAGACATGATTGACTGGGCAGAAGATTATCCTGCAGTAGGTTGCCATTGCTTTCTGCGATAGACTGGTTGCCGTCCAAGGCTATAGAACCCAATTTGTCCTGTTATTTAACCCATAACTGGAGGAAGGAGATGGATTAATACTTTTCCCAAGGGTATTTGTGCGTAAGTGAATGCAAGGAATTCAAACTCGGCACCCTGATTTGTTGTTCCGGGTTGATATCCACTGCATCACAAACACCTCCAAAAATCTAGATGACTACACCCTGGCAGCCTATCCCTCATCTAACAGCTTGTGACATTCAATACCTCAGTATTGATTCATTAATATTTTACGGATTATCAACCCTTTGCAGGTCAGGTTATTTAAAACCAGAAAATATTTTTAGATTGTAAGAATTTTGGTGGGGTGGGGGGATAATAATGATTTAATGATATTCCTTCCTGTTATTTAACCCATAACTGGAAGGAATAGACAGATTAATAACTTTCCCAAGGTATTTGCGTGTAAGTGAATGCAATGAATTCAGCTGGAATTCGAACTCGAATGTATCTTTAGATACAGAGCTGAAAGACCAGACCGGATGTGGGAGCAATATTCTATAGCTGGATGACTGGCAGATTTATAAAGGTGTAAAATAGACTCTGGCAAGAGAAATGAACTGACTTTCCAAGCAGCAGACCTAGCAATTGATTCAGTATAATCATCCCACTTCAAGTCAGCGGAAAATGTTGAAAACGTCGCAAAAATAGATTACCTTAAAAATTATATTCTTAAAGCATAAAAGACAAAATACAGGAAAGGGACATTGGAACCATACGACAAACAAGTTTGTATCCTGCCAGTGGGAAGAGCAGAACTGACTCCCCAATCCCAAGAAGAACTTGGATAGATTTCTGGTTTTGTTTTTGCAACTTGTCATTATCATAAAGACACTGCCACCTGGCGTCACCAATGACCTACAGGGTGGCAGCCCTTGTTAGGGGCTCAGTTATAGGAAAATAGGGATCTCACCAAAGACTACGAAAGCATAAAAATAACGGCAATATATTTTATATCAAAATGCAAACAATACATTTTATAGCAAAATGACCAACAATACATTTTAGGTACCTCCAAAAAGTTGCTGAAAAAAAAAAACAGCATAGTATGAAAGAAAAAGACCCCAAACTAAATAAAAACAAAGTTTTATTGGCAAAATGTTTATATTATCATTAAGAGGATAGATCAAAGCATTTTTTTAATTATTTTTTATGTGATGTCAGTTCTTCAATACGGCAGTGAATGCTGGACAATATCATCGAAGATGAGGAAAAAAATTGAAGCAGCAGAAATGTGGTTCTGCTGTGGATATCGTGGACCAAGCATGTGAGCAACGATGAAGTGATGTAAAGAATGGTGACGAAAAGGGAATTAATACTGAGCATTAGGAAGAGACAACTGAAGTGCCTGGGACATGCAATAAGGAAGGAGGGCTTGGAGAACCTGATACTGACAGGCCTGATCAAAGGAAAAAGAGACAGAGGAAAGCAGCAGATAACATATTTGAAAGGCCTAAGCAGGTGGATGACGGAACGGGGGTTGCGAGGTGTAACAGTAAAAAACATACTAAGAGCCACCAGGGATAGGGAGACGTGGAAAGCCATGATCGCCTACGTCCTGAAGGGACAGGGCACATAGAAGAAAAAGCAGAAATCATTTAAATAGTACTAAGATACTTGTGTCCCAAGACATTTGCGTCCTTAAACAAATGGATAAGTGAATACCTCAGATAATTTTTTGGAACCTTTAAAAAAAATTTAACAAATTTTGAAAAAAAACCATAGGTAGTAATTTTTTAAAAAGAATTAAATTATGAGCTTATTTTTGTTATAAAGGCAATGACAGATTCAGTCAGTCAAGTGCCATACATGAAACATACTTGGACAATCATGTCTCGAAAGAGACATGACTGACTGGGCAGAAGATTATCCTGCAGTAGGTTGCCATTGCTTTCTGCGGTAGACTGGTTGACAGCCAAGGCTATAGAACCCAATCTGTCCTGTTATTTGACTCATAGCTAGAGGGGGAAGAGATGTATTATATTAAGTAGTAATTAGTAGGGGATCAGTTTATTACTTCATAACAACATAAAACTGATCCCCCACTTTATGTC
Source organism: Ascarosepion bandense (assembly GCA_037127315.1). NCBI lineage: Eukaryota > Metazoa > Mollusca > Cephalopoda > Sepiida > Sepiidae > Ascarosepion > Ascarosepion bandense. Next base: position 2,612,202 of record JBBBDQ010000923.1, on the reverse strand, counting down.
CAGTAGAAACCTTAAACATGTATTCAACTATTATATTCAGTCAGTCAGTTAAGTGTCACACGTGATACATGCTTGGGTGATCATGTCTCAGAAAAGACATGACTGACTGGGCAGAAGATTATCCCACAGTAGGTTGCCATTGCTTTCTGCAAATATTAATAGTGTTTAAAAAAATATATCAAAAATTGAAAATAATTGTAGTCTCGCAAATTAGTCAAAAGTTTGTGAATTTTGCGAGTTATCCCTTGTAGTAAATTGATCTTGTTTTCAGGAATAAAATTACTTAATACGAGTTTTATTGTTGATAACAGTTGTTCTTTTTCAGAATAATAAAAAGTTGGTTTGCAATTAGCAAATCTTAAGAAAATAGAGTAACTTCAAAAAATTACCAGCGGTACAATTATCCAGGGACAATTGTTCAGTACACAACTGTCCGTACACCCATTTAAATCAACCCCAAAATAATTGTAGAGAATTTTCATTACATGCCATATACACAGAGGTATTTATGTTATTGATGACAATAGCGTAGATTTCAAATGTGCAATTAGCTTGACCAATCAGAGTGTTTAATGCAATTATCATAGCTAATGACTTTATTGATATTTCAATTTTTATTAAGCAGTGGACAGTCCAGCGTGTGCTTATTTGATGGTGGGCAAAGTATTGGATCGTATAAAAAAGAAGCAAAATAGTTTGCTTTTTCATTTTTTTGATCATTCAGTCAGTCAAGTCTCATACGTGATACACACTTGAGTGATCATGTCTTATGAGTGACTCGGCAAAAGATTTTCCCGAAATAGGTTGTCATTTCTTTCTGCAGTAGACTGGTTACCAACCAAGGCTACAGGACTCGGTAGATCCTGTTATTCAACCCATAGATGGGGGAAGAAGAAATTTATTCATACCTTTCCCGAGAGTATATGCATGTAAGTGAATGTAATGAATGCTGACCAGAATTCAAACCCGGTCGTCTGATTTCTCATTCAGAACTGCTATCCACTATGCCACCTGCACAATCCTTAATCATATTTAAATATCGAAGGCTGCCACGAACTGCTAAATTCAAACTAAATCTGATTAATTATGCAAAAAGCAGAATAAGAGGCTAGAAATAAAACTGACAAAAGACATTTTGTTTTTCCATCAAGAGAAAAAAAAATTGATTTGTCATTGGTGCGATGAAAAACGAGAACTAAAAATGATTAAAAGTCATAAACACAATTTCTGAGAGGAAATCCCATGAAGGGACGTCTGATACCATTTCACGTAAGTGTGAAAACAACAAGGATTTTGTAGGGTTTGAACCAATAACATTTTGTTGCTTTTCCGTCACTGTGTGAGACTGCCAGATCCATGAAGTTGCAAATTCTGCCCGAAATTTTTAAATTGTTTTCCTCTTTTTTTCGGTAACAATCCCAGTTTAATAAATCATGTAAAAAGTTGGGTCGGGAGTAAAATATTCAACACAGAGTTTGGCCTGAATTTCTGGGAGTCATCTTTATTTACAATCAGACTAATGTCCTCACCTTTGTTGTTATTATCACAATGCTTTGTCTTTATGGGATGAAAGTGTAATCGTTATTTACAACCAGACTATTGTCTTCATCTTTGTTGTTATCATCACAATGTTTTGTTTTTATGGAATGAGGGGGTTATCGTTATTTACAGTCAGACTATTGTCCTCATCTTTGTTGTTATTATCACAACATTTCTTTTTTTTTTGGAATAGGGAACCATTATATAGAGTCAAACTAATATCCTTGTCTTTATTCTTACCATCACTACAAAAAAAGTTAAGAGGTGACAAGAGTTTAAATGTTGCGATAATAACAACAAAGATGATGATACTAGTTTGACTGTAACAACCAAACTTATGTTTAAATATTAAAAATATAATAAAATGTACAGAAAGTTTTAATAAACATGCAAACATGTTTAAAAAAGAAAAAAAAATTTATTTGTAAAATGTTGAAGTGCCATCACATTAAAAATTGAAAAGGTTTTGAAACTCTTCACCAAGAACTGAAATCTTTGAATCCGTAAGAGCCTTTCAGTTTCTTCCTTTCAGAATCGGAACCGGCTGAAGTCAATTCATCCTGGGCACGTTTGCTGAAAAACAGACAGAAGAGTGAATCACTTCACTGGCCAACCTCCTAGAGTAAAATTAATAAGCACAGTTTTGTCTGGTATAATCCTGGAGCACCTAGTGAAAAATGAACACAGATTGATCGATAAGTCCATAGTCTAACACGTGCATTTTTATCAGATAATTTCACTGAAATAATATTTGATCTTTTGTGATTAACTCCCTCCGTCATTACTATAGGGGGGTTCAAACAACCCACAAAATGTATTTCCTTAATATTTAGCAAGTGGCAATTCAAATTTTCATGTTTAGTCAAGTTGGTTTCTGAATAACTCAGTCCAGGAACTAAAATAAATTTCATATATATATATATATATATATATATATATATATATATATTCTATTTTTAAACGAGTTATTTCGCTACCCAGGTTTCTACCATGAGTGGTGTCTTCAGGCAATTTTTAATAATTATAAAAAATCACCTAAAGACACTACTCCTGGAAGAAATGTGGGTAGCGAAATAACTCGTTTAAAAATGGAAAATATTCAAAAGTTCTACAATATAATTGTATAGAACACTTTTTAACTTTTTAATACAAATATGTACTGGTCTAACCCTATTATTACTAAAAACTAAGTATTAAACAATCAATCAATATATATATATATATATATATATATATATATACACACAGAGGGTGGACAAAATAATGGAAACAACTTGAAATTTCAAGCCAAATTTGTTTCAATATAGGGTAGATCTGCCTTCAACAGTAATTACAGCTTGAAATCTGTGTGGGATCAACTCCTACAAAGTTTGAATTGTTTCCAGAGGAAATTTTTTTTTTTAACTCAAACAGTTTCCAATTCTTTCAATGATTATGGTGGCAGAAATTAACTCCCCACTTGTTTTATTAAAACAAACCATAAATGTTCAATGACATTGATATTTGGGGTCTGTGGTGGCCAGATAAGATGTTCTACTTCACTAGAATGTTTCTTGTGCCATTCAGCTACAACTTTAGCAGTATGAATGGAGGGCATTAATGTCCTGAAAGATGGCATTTCCCTCCAGAAACAGTTACTGAACCAGAGGATGAATTTGATCACTTAAAATTCTGAAATAGTTGTGACTGTTGATTTTAATAAACTTAGGTCAATAATATTTGTAAAAAAAAAAAAAATTAAGTAATACTAATATTTAATTAGCAAACAAAAATAGACAAGCTTTTTGACAGTTTAATCAAATTTTCCAAATTATGCTATCATGGTACGAGAAGTTTCAATTATTTAGTCCATCCTCTCTTTCTCCATATCAATATCCACATTCATATTTATATGGGCTCTATCTCTGATATTAATCACTTTAACTAATGTGTGTGTACACACATTTTATTTTCCTGTGAATGGATGGCCTTTTTTTGACTTCTGCCAGTATAAAATCTTTTAATACATTTGAATTTGAGTAAATAAAATTTTCATTTCACTGTTGCTGGAGAAGCGAGGATTTCCTCGTAGAAATGGCTATTCAACGGATTTAAATATCAAAATTTTTGTTTTTATATATATATATATATATATATATATATATAAATGTAAACTTATCATGTTATACTCGTTTCGAAAAACTCTCCGAGCACATACGCAGAAGGAAAAAATGGTGATAAAAAAAAACAAGCTAAGCACTTGAACATCAGTCAAAGAACGCAGCCCAAAGAAAACAACCCGAGACGAGTAACCTAAAACAAAAAGCGCTCAATACGCAAGTAGAGCAAACTAAGTAAATAACTAACCTAGAGAGCCAACGAAACTACCAAGGTTTTCATCAAATTGGATCTTCAGGCAAAGTTGGCCAACTTTCCCTGAAGATCCAATTTGGTGAAACCTTGGTAAGTTCGTTGGCTCTCTAGGTTAGTTATTTATGATATATATATATATATATATATATATATATATATAAAGAGACGCTGGAGTCATAGAAAGTGGCCTGCTTGGACAAATTGGAGAGCTGAGTTTGAATTCCATCAGCTGCCTTTTGAGAAAAGTATGAATCTATCTCTCCTTCCCCAAGATATGGGTAAATAGCAGGACAGACAAGGTCCAATAGCCTTAGGTGGCAAACTGTCTAAGAGGACGACAATTTTGAATTGAAAATCTGCAGAGGGTCATCTACGAAACTTGTGGCATAATGTGCATCAGTTCTTTGTACTTCGCTCTTCCAAAAAAAAAAAAAAGTGAGGTTGGTTCTGCACAAGTCTTCATCATGATAATCAAATGTGCAGGAAATCTGGCTATTGCTTCTAAGAACAGAGCTGTTTGACTATTATATGTTATATAGTGTGTGTCAAAGTGCTGAACATACACCACTTACTTGCTAGGTTCTGTTTTTTGACATATTATCAGACTAGCAGTATAGCCCGGGGTTGCTCGGGTATAATGAAAGCTTTAAAACTAATCCATCATACTGGAGCTCAGACTCTTTGGACGTTGGCACGAAAGACTAAAAAGCAATAGTTGTTTCCAGTTAAAGCAAAACTGTAGACTGAAAGAAAAATGAATGGATGTAAGTCAAATTTTGATTTTCTGTTATCGATATCAAATAAGTTTTTTCATCGTAAACTGAATTTTGAAGGCTAAATAAGTCCTCTGAGTAAATGGTATCATGGCTGAGACTAAGAACTACAATTATACCTACTTAGAGCCAAACCCGAAGCAAAAACTAAAATAAAAGAGCTGAAAAAAATACAGACACACAGTAGATAAACAGGCACACACACACAAACATCTCTCTTTATATATATATATATATATATATATATAATTGATTTCCTGCACTATTGTAAGAACTGCAACCTTGAAACTTACATATCGAGATCCATTTGTCTTTCTGACAAATCATTTCTTATGTCTTTGTCTATGAGTGTATCAAATTTGATTAAAATTGGACCACTCCTTCTATAACCCAATTTTTTCGATGATCAATTTTCGATATTTATTGGGGGTACCTCAACACAAAACCTAGCTAAGAACACTCGCAGACGCTTATAGTAGAACTGTGTAAATTTTCAAGAAAATCGGTTCAGCCGTTTCGGAGTCTATAGGTAACACACACACACAAAGTTCCATTTATAAATAAGTTTAGATTTAGATACACAGTATTTTTGGCTGTCAGAAAGACAAATGGATCTCGATATGTAAAGTCGCAAATTTATTTGCCTGAAAAGAGTCAACTTTAGACTCGAAACATGCGTAGTGACACAAATACCATTATGTGTACTTAGTATATGATACAAAAAGCATGTTAATAAAAATAGCAACAATAAATCTACTCTTTAAATAAAACATTTGTGGCTTTTTGCACTTTTTGTTATATATACATATACATATTCATGTACATAAAAATGTAAGTAATGTAAACTATATTAATTTTAAATAAAAAGCAAATATATATATAACCAGAAATGGGGGTTGTTGCCAACGAGAGAAATTGGTATAGAAGAAAAAGTGCGAGAAGTCGTGAACATTTTGCTTAAAGTGTAGATTTATTGTTAATATTATTTGCTTTTTGTATGATATATTAAGTGTCCATAATGGTTTTTGTGTCACTACACATGTTTCGAGTTTAAACTTGACTCTCTCCAGCCAAATAAACTTGTGACTTCACATATTGAGATTGGTTTGTTTTTTGATGGCCAAGGTATCATGTATAAATAAATAAGTGGTGAGCAGGTCAGAAATTTCAAATGTATGCACAGAAGTAACATTAAACTAGCCAATAACAGGAAACTGTACATTTCCCAACACTTACACGAACACAGTGGATGTAAATTCAGAGTAATGCCTATCTACCAAAATGCAGATTATGACACACTCATGATGCAGGAAGAAATATTTATAAAAAATACAAGCCTTCCCTCAACAAAACAACATGAAAAATCTAAGACACACACAGACACACTTAACACACTAAATTCAAATAACATTTCAAAAACAATAAAAAGTACTTGATGACCCATAAAGTAGACTTGAATGAAAATCTCAGAAAACAATTTTAAAGTATAAAGATGAAATCAAATTTCGCAAGTCAGTGAAAAATTTTTTATAGCCAATAATAAGTGACGAGAGAGATTTAATGTGTGAATGCGAATAAAAAACCCGGCACACACACATGAACTTTCTGACCTGCTCACCACTTATCTATTTATAAATGATACCATGTAGCGATGCAAATACCATTATGAACACTTAATGTATCATAGAAAAAGCAAGTAATATTATTAATAACAACAATAAATCTACACTTTAAACAAAATGTAAACGGCTTCTCGGACTTTTTTCTTGTGTGTGTGTGTGTGTGTGTGTGTGTGTGTGTGTGTGTGTGATGAATAGAATAAGTAAAGAACAGGTAGAAAAAAGTGTTTTTAATCTAACATGTTTCACTTTAACAAGCTTCTTCAGAGATTTTTTGAAGACAAATGATTTTAAAAAAATCAAGAGACAGTATGTTGATTGAAGTATTTAAATATTCAAGTGAAACATGTTAGATTAAAGACACTTTTTTCCTACTTGTTCTTTACTTATTCTATTCATCTTGTTGGATTCTGATCCATATTCAACTTTTATATATATATATATATATATATATATATGAAAAAATGCCTTCCCAGATTTTTTAACAACCATAAGCAATGTTAGTACCTAAAATAAAAATTAAAACAAAAACAGTTTTTAATATGCACCCGATGATTGCGTAGTGCATGAAACTCTGATTTGTGCCTTAAATCTAGGATTATATATATATATAGTCATCCACAGACAGTCTTGTTTCACTGTATCACAGCTCATCAGTATGGTTAGATATTTGATTGCTTCCAGCCAAGATTGAAACTTAACAAATTTGATATCAGTCAGAGATTCAACCTCCAAGCTATTAGCGCATGGTGGAGGAAGACAGATTTTAGCACATTATATACACACTGTAAACACACGTCAGTAGCTGCGAATGTTCAAATTCATTACTGAATGAATGATATAGTGTTTTAGTGACACCAAACTTAATGAGACATTATTGTTTCAGTATGTGGTAATGGTTAGCATATTAGTCCGGGTGACTATGACTGAAATGTCTTGAATTTGATTCTCACTTGTTACTCTACACTCGTGGCCCTTCAAAGCTTTGTGCTTTGCCAGAACTGGAGCAGTAAAAAAGCATTGAAAATCTTCTTACATCAAAGAAGGGTTAATGTATTTGCCAACTCCTGACTTGTAAACTTTCGGCGCCTGATCAACTTTCTTTTGGCGAATGGCAGACCTCGCTTCAGCTTCTGCTCGTTTCTTTTCTTCTTCTTCTTCACGGTCCTTCTTCAACTGAAAAACAAGCAAAAAAAAATATCTTTTGGATTCATTTCAACCATAAAATAGAGAGTAAAAGTTAAAATCTATACACAGGTCGAACCATCATCCTACACCAGACTTAATTGATTATTTTGTTTGTCTGGCTAAAGGTCATAATAACAGGGGACTCAAAGATTTTTATGAATCGCAATATGCAGTCATAAAAATATTCAGGCTGCAAACATTAAAACTTTAAAAAAATATTTCCCAATGTAAATGATTACCGAAAGACGAATCCATTGATAAAAGTTCCAAATACAACCCTACCGACACAAATCCTGCCAAATGAAAAACTTTGCAATGACATAAGAAACAAAGAATAAATATAGAAAAGAAAAAAGGGAGAAACCTTGGCAATAACCTAAAGTGCTCAATGCAAATAGCAAATGAACCTAGAGAAGAGCAGTTCCATTATAGTGAAGTGTATTTGTGTGTTGAAACAGATTAACTGAATTTGGCCTTGTTAGAGGATAGACCACTATAAGTGGGGTATAAAACAAGAAAATCAATGTATAGAAACAACATTTATATATATATATATATATATATATATATATATATATATCAAGGTTTTTTACAAAAAAAAGTAATGTCTTTTGGTTGGTACAAAGGTCATTAAAAATGTTCATAGCAATTGCTGAAAAGAGTTTGTGTGCACATATGTGTGTGCGTTCATTTGTTAGGAGTGTCTTTGAAGTCTCTGCTCAGTTCTTCGGATAAATGGCTCAGTGAACAGTGAAGAAGAAGATGAGAGAGACAGGAGAGGCAACATAATATGATTACTTGACGTGGTCAAGGGACGTGTTAATTATGCTCGTATTTTCTCAACTCCCAATTGCTTTCTTGTGTTGTCCTTTTATTTAGTTTTTAAGGTCTCCGAACACCCGGATTTAATTCTGGGCTTCCCATTGAACGATAAACAAAATTCATGTCGGCTCTTGAAAAGGGTCCATAAAAAGAATTTGATATTTATTTTTGGTTTACCTCCGGAACTTCTGCGTGGAGCCCAGATGCACAAAGACCAGTTTTGATCATTTGCTATCTGGAACTCTGAGGGCAAACATCTGGTCTCTCGCTTGCTCAATATCACCACAACACTTACCAATGAAGACAACACAAAGAGACTAAGTCCAAATTGTTACTCCAAATCTCATGTAATGCAATCACTAGACCAGGGGTTTTCAAACTTTTTGACTTACTGACCCCTTTATAAAAATTTATCCATGGGTGACACTTGCACCCTGAAAAAAAAAGTAAATTTGAACATCAAGCTCTTGAATGTGTAAAATAATTTTTTGTATAAATAACGTTGACATTTAATGGACGATAGTGCAAGCTTTTGTCATTTGATAACATTAATAAGTAAAAATAAATATCCAGACATTGAAAATTTATACTTTGAATTTTACGTGATGAGTTAATCCACGGATCCCCTATCTTATCCTTGCGGACCCCCTGTGGTCCGCGGACCACAGTTTGAAAATCCCTGCACTAGACAACAAAAACTGTTTGTCATCTGACAATCGCATTGCAAGAAACTTGGAGTAATAATTTACACCTTATTGGCTAGTGATAACAATTTACATTTGGACTCACCTGAGTTGCTATTATAACAATGTTTCAATTGGTATCTCAATATGGTCCAGTACCCCTGATGTTTACCTGGAGCTCCTTGATAAAATCTAAACAAGAATCAGCAATATTATTGGTCCTAAGCTGGCAACCAGGCTTCAGTCACTTTTCCACTAACATAATGTTGCTTCCCTGTGCTTTTCCTATAAGTACTTTCATGGTAATTGTTTAGATAAGCTCTTTGTTATGGTACGGAGATTTTATGAATTTAAGCACAGTATTAGACTGGTGTCAAAATCTAATAAATTTACAGTAGAGCTGGCTAGAGGTAGCCGGAAGTTCTATGCTAAGAGTTTCTTCTCTCACACTTCTTGCTTGTGGAACTACCTTCAGTTTCATGTTTTTCACTCAACTTTAATCTGCAAAAATTTAAATGCAATGTCAATCGCTACCTACTGTCTCCTGATTACTCTTTCTGTTTCCCGATCATCATTAATGTTTCTGTTCCTAATTCTTCCACATCCTGTAATCCCTTGTGTCTTAGTGTCTTTATTGCCTTGCATGGTGTGATACGAATTAAAAATAAAATTTAAATGCAATGTCAATTACTAACTACTGTCCTCCTGATTTTCCTCTTTCTGTTCATCATTAATGGTTCTATTTCTAATTCTTCCATGCTCTGTGACCCTTTGTGTCTCAGTGGCTTTCCTGCCTTCCATGGAGTGATACCAATTTAAAAAAAGATAAAAGTGTGATAATTTCTATCCAAATTTCTGGGATAAAGAATTATCATTATTTACCTTCAGACTAATATCCACATTTTTGTTGTTATTGTTCATTTATTAAATTTTTTAATCATCTCAACCCAAGCAAGGCAATAAAACCACTAAGACGCAATGGTTACTGAATGGGAAAGAACATGAAATAAAGAAAAAGGACAATAAAAGAATTGGAATTTAAAGAGACAGAAGATAATGATTGATACTGAATTCAAATTTTTGGACATGCAAGTTGATTTGAAAGCAAGAAACATGAAGAGAGTTCTATGGGTAAGAAATGTGAGAGAAAAAACTGTTAACATAGAACTTATGATTATATCTTGCCATTTCAACTGTAAAATGCACATAAACACATTTCAAAGATGAAGAGGTACAAATTATTTCTTGCATTTGTTCCTTCAATATTTTCTTTGGGATTGAAGGCAGGCCACCTGAACAGACCCCATAAGTGCTCACACAGTTAGAAAACCTCTTTGTAAAATGGCAAGTAAAATGTCCTGATGAAAGACAAACTTTTTCTTTCTCCTCAATTTATTGGTAGCTTGTGGCAGACATGAGATACAACCTGGGACGAGCACAACTGTTTGCGCTTGCCTTGTCCCCACCAAAAAAAAGTCCATATTTGCTTAGTATTTAAAGCTACTGCAGTTAAAATGAAGGAGAGAAAAAAAATGCACTTACCGCTCTGCCGTAATCCGTCCTCGGCCAGATAACGTAAAAGAATAAGGGGGACTTGCATTGCATTTTTATACAATAAAAGATGCAATGCATTATGGGACTGCAGGAAGACAAAAAGGATTATGGGTATATGGACAAATATAAAAGCAACAAATTTTTCCCAGTGCAGGGCGAGTGGAGCAACATTCACAGTTGGCAGCTGAAATGGCTGTTAGTGCGATTTTGAGACAGAACTCGAGAAGGAATGACTCTGGATTGGAATACCGGCTGGGAAAGCCACAATTCACTCGTTGGTTGCTGTTTTCACTTTATTTTGCCACATAGCTTTAGGGTGAAGCTGTGTTCGAGCATCTCTCTGTCTTTGAGTGCTGCTAATGTCCCATTCTTAATAATAAGGCAGCAGAGTCCACAGATAGTAAAGTCAATAACTGTAGTAGCCGGGCAGGTTCTGTCCAGATCACGTTTTGTAGACGTCACCTGAACAGGACCTGAAGAACTTTGAAGACACTGGCATTTGGTATATTCTTTGTGGCATTTATGGAAACATTGTTTTACTTCGATTGTGCCAGTACAACAGTAGAAATACATGCCATACCAGGTTTATGGTTTGTGCGACACTTTTCCTATGAAGAATTTCTTATAATATTTCTTGAGAAATTTTTTATAGCATGCTAGAGGAAGCTAAATTCTTTACCTTAAAAAGGATAACTCAAAATGCAATTGAATTACTTTCTTTGTTTGTCAAGACGAGGGAGCCACTTCTGAATTTAAAATGGCAACCAGCTGATGCAAACACAGATTCATTGTTTCAATCCATACGATCTTTGCTGTTCTCAAACCGTGAATGAATAAAAGTTGTTTATTTATTTGTTAAAATACACTTTAATTTTCATTCATTTTTCTTTTTTTTTGTTCATACCAATAGCCTAAGATATAACATTAAATTCTTCAATTTTCATTCATTTTTTTTGTTTGTTCATACCAATAGCCTGGGATATAACAGCATTTCTAGAGGAATTTCCTGTAACAATTCTTGACAAATTTCTATAGCACTTTTTTTGAGGATTTTTTTATAGTATTTCTTTAGGAATTTTCTACAGACTCTCTTCATTTTTTGACAACATGAATTCATGCTTTGCCATAAGCATCAGGATTCTTCAGACAGTTGCAGATCACAATCACAGACCAAGACTTTTTTGAAGAAAAAAGTTTTGCAGAATCTGAAGAGATCATGCAATATCATCGCTGCACCCTCCCAGCTTTCCTTTTTGCTTCTGATCCAAGAAACAAACGAGGAGAACACACTGACTTTTTTCACTATTAGTCGGGAACTGCCCTGAAATACAATTTCAATCATTCTGGAAAAATTTTAAACCGCCCAGAAATAAGAATGTTTTTAATTTTTTTTAACTTTATAATTGTTTATATAAAGGGTGGTTTAAAAGTAGATGGACAGTAAATGATAACATTTATTTTGAGATAACATATACAATTATATTTACTAATACAATTATTACATTGACAAATATATATATATATATATATATAGAAAGAGAGAGAGAGAGCTTATAAAGGAAAACTCAACACGTCATATTAGTTATAAACTATAGTTCATTTCAATGAGCTTAATTAGCTCATATCATCAGACTCTTTTACAACATTCATGCCGGCAGAAATTTTATGCCAGATGGAGGAAATATTGTAAAAGAGTCTGATGATACGAGCTAATTAAGCTCATTGAAATGAAGTATTGTTTATAACAAATATGACGTGTTGAGTTTTCCTTTATAAACTTCATATCGCTCTGGTTAACACCCATCGAGCTCTCTATATGAATTTACCTATTAATAATTTATATTAAGGAAATCTTGTTGGATTATTCTCACCATTTACAGACTGACAACTATACATATATATATATATTTACAGCGTGGTTCAAAATTAGGTGGACAGTAAATGATAACATTTATTTTGAGATAACATAAACAGTTATATTTACTTATACAGTTATTACAATTTTGTTGTGTCCAATAATACAAAAGTGCTTAAATATTGAGATTTTCAATACTCTTTTAAAACCCATTTTCTTTTATTAGTATTTAAATTATTTGTCATTATGGATCCTCTGAATTATCTAAAAAAGAAAAGAAGCTGATTAAATTTAGATAAATTTAGTTATCTAATCTAAACTTATTTATAAATGGAACTTTGTCTGTGTGTGTGTGTGTGTGTGTGTGTGTGTGTGTGTGTGTTTATCCGTTACCTATAGACTCCGAAACAGATGAACCGATTTTCTTGAAAATTTACACAGTTGTACTATGAGCGTCTGCGAGTGTTCTTAGCTAGGTTTTGTGTCAAGGTACCACCAATAAATAATGAAAATCGATAATTGAAAAAATCGGGTTATAGAAGGAGTGGTCCAATTTTAATCAAATTCGATACACTCATAGACAAAGACATAAGAAACGATACTCAGAAGTTTCAAGGTTGCAGTCCTTACAACAGTGCAGAAAATTTGATATCGATACCAGGAAATCAAAATTTGACTTACATTCATTCATTTTTCTCTCAGTCTATGGTTTTGCTTTAACTGGAAACAACTATTGCTTTTTAGTCGTTTGTGCCAACGTCCAAAGAGTCTGAGCTCCAGGACCATGGATTAGTTTTAAAGCTTTCATTACACCCGAGCAATACCGGACTATACTGCTAGTAAAATTTAAAATGATATAGTACAACTACGATAGTTATAAGGAACACCATTGTATTAATATGACCAATACACAAATCTATTTCACCTTCTGTCAATCTACTTTTGGACCACCCTGTATGTTATTAACTCAATAAAAACACCATTAAAATGATTAGGAAATACATTTTAAAAAAGTAAAATATTAAAAATGAATAAATGCAAAAACAGTTTTAATTATACTCTGGTTTTTTAATTAAATCACCTCAAATAATTTTGCATTCAAATGTTCGTAATTAATTTTCCAGCTGAGAGTAACCATAATCAGATTTCAAAACGTGTGCTCATGACGTTTATTTTCGATATAAAGAATATTTAGTGAATTACAACTATACGCCATCAAAAAGAGATTTTTAAGTTTTTATTCAAAATAATTTTAATTTCAATTAAGTGCTTTAATTTTAATTAAAATTTTTGTATTATCCAACAATGTCTGAAAAAACCTAACCAGTCGCTCGAAATGACTGCTCTATCATTTCTGGGACAATGTTAATCTCAAGTTCTGTAAAGAAACTAAGATTTTTCAGAGAAAACAGAGAGCTTATCAGAGTTAAAGAAATCCACAGGTGTCTCTATAATTGTTAGACATCTAGAAATGAGTTTTAATTATGAAATTCACCTCCTTTGACAATTGAAATTTAACTTTGTGAAGGTGATATTGTTTGAAAGACCTACTGCAGGATAATCTTCTGCCCAGTCAGTCATGTCTTTTTCGAGACATGATTGTCCAAAGTGTGTATCACGTGTGGGACTTAACTGACTGACTGAATATACTAGTTGAAAACATAATTAAGACATCTACTGGACATAAAGTGGGGGATCAGTTTTATATTGTTATGAAGTAATAAATTGATCCCCCACTAATTACTACTTAGTAATATAGTACATCTCTTCCCCCTCTAGTTATGAGTCAAATAATAGAACAGATTGGGTTCTATAGCCTTGGCTGGCAACCAGTCTACCGCAGAAAGTAATGGCAACCTACCGCAGGATAATCATCTGCCTAATGAGTCATGTCTCTTTCGAGACATGATCGCTCAAGCGTGTATCACGTATGGCACTTAACTGACTGACTGAGTTCTACCTGGCATGGCTAGTGCAAAGGAGATCACTTCTACATATCTAAAGAGTATAGATGAAATATATAAAACCACATTTCACATATTATGATGTTAATTTTTTTTTCCCCACTTTTAATAAAACATTAAAATTTTTCAAAGGTTTTGATCTGAATTTCTAGGATGTGGAGTAAACATTATATACACTATTCTGATCATCTTTTTTTATTGTTATCACAACGTTTCGGCTGTTGTGCCCTCTAACCGTCCTCAAGTGTATAACAATCTGGGTAATGTACAGAAGATTCTGAACAGAACTCTTTATTCAATTCATGGGGTTAGACTGTTCTCATTTCACTGTCCCTGTCAAGAATGACGCCTAGTTTGTATTTTTATTTTAGTATTGTTCGCCTGTTTCCACCAAGAACAAATGCGCACTACCTCAGGGATTGAACTCACAAACCATTAAAATTTCCATCACGCATGATGAAGGCCCCTTAGAAAATTTTCACATTTCTAGTCATTCAGAGCCACTTTCCAATTTAGTGGTAAACCGTACATGAGCTCGTCCGAAACATTAGTTTAGACGCAGAATTTCAGGGAATTTTAGCTAACAATTTGGAATCCAGGCACTCTCTTTTGATCCATAACCAATTAGCTGTTCTTTCTGCTGTTTCGGTTATAGACTTGAGTGCTTTTCTTTTTTTTACTCCCACTATCCCAATATCTGTTAAGGCTTTGCATAAGGACCTTGATTTGTTCATATCTATCTATCTAAATCTATTCATATCTATCTATTCATATCTATCTATCTATCTATTCATATCTATCTATCTATCTAAATCTATTCATATCTATCTATCTATCTATTCATATCTATCTATCTATTCATTCATATCTATCTATCTATTCATTCATATCTATCTATCTATCTATTCATATCTATCTATCTATCTATTCATATCTATCTATCTATCTATTCATATCTATCTATCTATCTATTCATATCTATTCATTCATATCTATCTATCTATCTATTCATATCTATCTATCTATCTATTCATATCTATCTATCTAAATCTATTCATATCTATCTATCTAAATCTATTCATATCTATCTAAATCTATTCATATCTATCTATCTAAATCTATTCATATCTATCTATCTAAATCTATTCATATCTATCTATTCATATCTATCTATCTATCTATCCATATCTATCTATCTATCTATATCACTGATGACACCCTCTCGCGCCGCCCCCCTCATTACGGTGCGTATGTTTGAAATCAGACGGGACTGACTGAACATTGGTTCGAGAAAAAAAGTTAACAGAAAAAATGAAATTGCCGACTTACCTGTTCAGTTGCTTCTTTGAAAGGGTCGACAAACACAATACAATTTTTTAACTGAATTTCTTCCTGTAAAACAATTAAAACCACTGACATTATAATTATTAATGATACAAGATTTACAGTAACTCAGCTGGAAGGGGATTTTGAGAAAAAAAAAAAATTTTTTTAAATGGTTATTTTTTCTTGTTCTGAAATTCTAAATATTTATGCAGAAATAAAACACTTAGCGAGTTATCAAAAATAAAACCTTGACATTAGATTTTCACAATGACTGCAGATGAGTATGGCTTTAATTAAAAAAATGGCACTCCATACAACTTCAACAGTTGTAAGAATTCAAAAGTGTTTTTTTCAGTTCAAATAACAAGGTCTTCCTGTTCAATACATTTTGCCAGATTATGAACCAGATGTACATCTGGATCAAATTAATGTAAAAAAAACTCTCCAAAGTTTATGTTTTTGTTTGAACTGTTAGAATTATCCAGAACTTATACGGGAAAGCAAATCACCTACATACAGATAGAAAATGAATTCAGTCAATACACAACGATAGAAAAGGGTGTAAGACAAGGATGTGTCTTCTCACCAGACTTATTTAACCTCTACAGTGAGGCAATCCTGTGAGAATTAGAAGTTCTACCAAGATTCATTATTGGAGGAGGACTGATATTATGTAACACTTCAGTACTCTTTCTTTTGTTTCTAATAAGATTTTCCTGTTTCTTAATACTTTATTTGCCTTTTGAACGGCATCTTTCAATATCCCAATACACCTTCAGATTTTAGAAGTTCTCTGAAGTGTTACATAATATCATCCTCTGTGGAAGAGGACATAACCTCTTGCGCTTACTGCACCATATACAATGAACTCTGGGTCTCTTGTTGGGTTGACCTCATTTTTTGGTACACTGAATATGAAATGACAAAGTTTTATAGAAAATGGAAACAAAATGGACACTTACATTTAACATCAGGAAGTAAGTTGAAAATTTTAAGGTAAATAATGAGGAAATAAGGCTTAACAACTTTAACATTCTTTTAGAGTGAATCTTTAGCAACGTTTATTAATTATAAAGTGATTATTCAGTCAGTCAGTTAAGACATGTGACACACGCTTTGGGCGATCATGTCTCAAAAGAGACATGACTGACTGGGCAGGAAATTATCCATTGCTTCTTGCTGTAGACTGGTTGCCAGCCAAGGCTATAGAAACCAATCTGTCCTATTATTTAACCCATAACTGGAGGGATGAGGTGGATTAATACCTTTCCTAAGAGTATTTGTGCATAAATAAATGCAAGGAATTCAACTGGAATTTGAACTCAGTTACCCGATTTGTTATTCCAAGTCGATATCCACTGCACCACAATGCAGATCTGCACAAAGTGATGATTAAAATTGTAATAAAACCTAAACCAGTGGTTTCCAAACAGTGTGGCATGCTTGATATGTACGGCAGAAGATGATAGCCGATGATGTGGAATGATTAAAATACAATCAATGATTTAGAAACAGTTTTAAAAGTTCACATGCCAAAAATAAATATGATTTCAAATTTCCAAATCTTATTAGGGATTACTTATATTGCATGCATTAATCCCAGTATAAATCATTATTGACTTATTTTATTATTGTGATATTTTTGTGTTATATCAAGTATTAAGAATTTAGTAAATAGGGTCTGCAAATTGGAGAAGAGAGTTAACAATGATAATGTTCTGATTTTGAATCTATGGTTATCTTCCTTTAACCCTCGTTGTTTTTTATTTTTAAATGTACTTTTTATCCCGTAGAATTTGGTGAGATGCAAGCAGAGTTTTATTTAAAAAAAGCTGCCCAGAGAAAAAGTTTAGGAACCACTCCAAGACATATGATGAAAGTGAATTTAGATATTTCCTTTGTTCTTGAGAATTGACAACCAAAATAATAAACACAATTTATTAGTATTTGTGTATATTTTTCAGATGAGGTAGTATTTACATTATTTAGATTATTGTCCTCATCTTTCTTGCCATTTGTACGACGTTTCAGCCATTGTACGCTCTGGCCTTCT
The DNA here is from genome assembly GCA_037127315.1 of Ascarosepion bandense. Lineage (NCBI taxonomy): Eukaryota > Metazoa > Mollusca > Cephalopoda > Sepiida > Sepiidae > Ascarosepion > Ascarosepion bandense. Next base: position 2,594,474 of record JBBBDQ010000923.1, on the reverse strand, counting down.
TCAGGTGCTAGGAATTTTGGACCGAACCCTTTATTTCAATCACTGGGGTTATTTACAGTATTTACATTATTTGGACTATTGTTCTCATCTTTCTTGCCATTTGTATGATGCTTCAGTCATTGTATGCTCTGGCCTTCTTTAGGTGCTAGGAATTTCGAATCAAATCCTTTATTACAATCAGTGGGGTATATGAACTGCATTCCTTGCCTAATGCCTCTTCTAAAAGTCATGAATTATCTCCTTAAGGAAACATGGCCCAGTGGATATCGATGTTGGTTAGTTTCTGTGACTTGACACAAAATGAGTTGTGAGTTCAATACCAGGCTACAGCAGTGGTGAACAAGTAACTTACAGGGTTAGTGGGAGATAACTCAGGACTCCCAATCGAGGCTTTACGCAAGGAATGGAGTTCATGTACCACAGTGATTGTAATAAAGGGTTTGATTCGAAATTCCTAGCATATCTGAAGAAGGCTGGTGTGTACAACATCCAAAACGTCAAACAAATGTCAAGGACAATAGTCCAAATAATGTAAATACTACAATTTATTAGATTCTTTATTTACACTATTATTGTCTACGGGATTGGTGGTGGGAAAGTGACAGAAGTATACTGGGCTTAAATTCATAAAGTCTAGGTACCATAGAGGAAAGATCATCAGAACAATTACCATGAAAATATTTATAGAAAAGGCACAGGGAATCTACATTACGGTGGTGGGAAAGTGACAGAAGTATACTGGGCTTAAATTCATAAAGTCTAGGTACCATAGAGGAAGGATCATCAGAACAATTACCATGAAAATATTTATAGAAAAGGCACAGGGAAGCTACATTACGGTGGTGGGAAAGTGACAGAAGTATACTGGGCTTAAATTCATAAAGTCTAGGTACCATAGAGGAAGGATCATCAGAACAATTACCATGAAAATATTTATAGAAAAGGCACAGGGAAGCTACATTACGGTGGTGGGAAAGTGACAGAAGTATACTGGGCTTAAATTCATAAAGGCTAGGTACCATAGAGGAAGGATCATCAGAACAATTACCATGAAAATATTTATAGAAAAGGCACAGGGAAGCTACATTACGGTGGTGGGAAAGTGACAGAAGTATACTGGGCTTAAATTCATAAAGTCTAGGTACCATAGAGGAAAGATCATCAGAACAATTGCCATGAAAATATTTATAGAAAAGGCACAGGGAAGCTACATTACGGTGGTGGGAAAGTGACAGAAGTATACTGGGCTTAAATTCATAAAGTCTAGGTACCATAGAGGAAAGATCATCAGAACAATTGCCATGAAAATATTTATAGAAAAGGCACAGGGAAGCTACATTACAGTGGTGGGAAAGTGACAGAAGTATACTGGGCTTAAATTCATAAAGTCTAGGTACCATAGAGGAAAGATCATCAGAACAATTACCATGAAAATATTTATAGAAAAGGCACAGGGAAGCTACATTACGGTGGTGGGAAAGTGACAGAAGTATACTGGGCTTAAATTCATAAAGTCTAGGTACCATAGAGGAAAGATCATCAGAACAATTACCATGAAAATATTTATAGAAAAGGTACAGGGAAGCTACATTATGGTGGTGGGAAAGTGACAGAAGTATACTGGGCTTAAATTCATAAAATCTAGGTACCATAGAGGAAAGATCATCAGAACAATTACCATGAAAATATTTATGGAAAAGGCACAGGGAAGCTACATTACGGTGGTGGAAAAGTGACAGAAGTATACTGGGCTTAAATTCATAAAGTCTAGGTACCATAGAGGAAAGATCATTAGAACAATTGCCATGAAAATATTTATAGAAAAGGCACAGGGAAGCTACATTACGGTGGTGAGAAAGTGACAGAAGTATACTGGACTTACATTCATAAAGTCTAGGTACCATAGAGGAAAGATCATCAGAACAATTACCATGAAAATATTTATAGAAAAGGCACAGGGAAGCTACATTACGGTGGTGGGAAAGTGACAGAAGTATACTGGGCTTAAATTCATAAAGTCTAGGTACCATAGAGGAAAGATCATCAGAACAATAACCATGAAAATATTCATAGAAATGGCACAGGCAAGCTACATTACGGTGGTGGAAAAGTGACAGAAATATACTGGGCTTAAATTCATAAAGTCTAGGTACCATAGAGGAAAGTTCATCAGAACAATTACCATGAAAATATTTATAGAAATGGCACAGGGAAGCTACATTACGGTGGTGGGAAAGTGACAGAAGTATACTGGGCTTAAATTCATAAAGTCTAGGTACCATAGAGGAAAGATCATCAGAACAATTGCCATGAAAACATTTATAGAAAAGGCGCAGGGAAGCTACATTACGGTGGTGGGAAAGTGACAGAAGTATACTGGGCTTAAATTCATAAAGTCTAGGTACCATAGAGCAAAGATCATCAGAACAATTACCATGAAAATATTTATAGAAAAGGCCCAGGGAAGCTACATTACGGTGGTGGGAAAGTGACAGAAGTATTCTGGGCTTAAATTCATAAAGTCTAAGTACCATAGAGGAAAGATCATCAGAACAATTACCATGAAAACATTTATAGAAAAGGCGCAGGGAAGCTACATTACGGTGGTGGGAAAGTGACAGAAGTATACTGGGCTTAAATTCATAAAGTCTAGGTACCATAGAGGAAGGATCATCAGAACAATTACCATGAAAATATTTATAGAAAAGGCACAGGGAAGCTACATTACGGTGGTGGGAAAGTGACAGAAGTATACTGGGCTTAAATTCATAAAGGCTAGGTACCATAGAGGAAGGATCATCAGAACAATTACCATGAAAATATTTATAGAAAAGGCACAGGGAAGCTACATTACGGTGGTGGGAAAGTGACAGAAGTATACTGGGCTTAAATTCATAAAGTCTAGGTACCATAGAGGAAAGATCATCAAAACAATTGCCATGAAAATATTTATAGAAAAGGCACAGGGAAGCTACATTACGGTGGTGGGAAAGTGACAGAAGTATACTGGGCTTAAATTCATAAAGTCTAGGTACCATAGAGGAAAGATCATCAGAACAATTACCATGAAAATATTTATAGAAAAGGCACAGGGAAGCTACATTACGGTGGTGGGAAAGTGACAGAAGTATACTGGGCTTAAATTCATAAAGTCTAGGTACCATAGAGGAAAGATCATCAGAACAATTACCATGAAAATATTTATAGAAAAGGTACAGGGAAGCTACATTATGGTGGTGGGAAAGTGACAGAAGTATACTGGGCTTAAATTCATAAAATCTAGGTACCATAGAGGAAAGATCATCAGAACAATAACCATGAAAATATTCATAGAAATGGCACAGGCAAGCTACATTACGGTGGTGGAAAAGTGACAGAAATATACCAGGCTTAAATTCATAAAGTCTAGGTACCATAGAGAAAGTTCATCAGAACAATTACCATGAAAATATTTATAGAAATGGCAACAGGGAAGCTACATTACGGTGGTGGGAAAGTGACAGAAGTATACTGGGCTTAAATTCATAAAGTCTAGGTACCATAGAGGAAAGATCATCAGAACAATTGCCATGAAAATATTTATAGAAAGGGCAATAGGAAGCTACATTACGGTGGTGGGAAAGTGACAGAAGTATACTGGGCTTAAATTCAAAGTCTAAGTACCATAGAGGAAAGATCATCAGAACAATTACCATGAAAACATTTATAGAAAAGGCCCAGGGAAGCTACATTACGGTGGTGGAAAGTGACAGAAGTATACTGGGCTTAAATTCATAAAGTCTAAGTACCATAGAGGAAAGATCATCAGAACAATTACCGTGAAAACATTTATAGAAAAGGCCCAGGGAAGCTACATTATGGTGGGAAAGTGACAGAAGTATACTGGGCTTAAATTCATAAAGTCTAAGTACCAGAGGAAAGATCATCAGAACAATTACCATGAAAACATTTATAGAAAAGGCCCAGGGAAGCTACATTACGGTGGTGGGAAAGTGACAGAAGTATACTGAGCTTAAATTCATAAAGTCTAAGTACCATAGAGGAAAGATCATCAGAACAATTACCGTGAAAACATTTATAGAAAAGGCCCAGGGAAGCTACATTACGGTGGTGGAAAGTGACAGAAGTATACTGGGCTTAAATTCATAAAGTCTAAGTACCATAGAGGAAAGATCATCAGAACAATTACCATGAAAACATTTATAGAAAAGGCCCAGGGAAGCTACATTACGGTGGTGGGAAAGTGACAGAAGTATACTGGGCTTAATTCATAAAGTCTAAGTACCATAGAGGAAAGATCATCAGAACAATTACCGTGAAAATATTTATAAGAAAAGGCACCAGGGAAGTTACATTACGGTGGTGGGAAAGTGGGACAGAAGAAGCCAGTTTAAATCATAAAAGTCTAAGTACCATAGAGGAAAGATCATCAGAACAATTGCCATGAAAATATTTATAGAAAAGGCACAGGGAAGCTACATTACGGTGGTGGGAAAGTGACAGAAGTATACTGGGCTTAAATTCATAAAGTCTAAGTACCATAGAGGAAAGATCATCAGAACAATTACCATGAAAACATTTATAGAAAAGGCACAGGAAGCTACATTACGGTGGTGGGAAAGTGACAGAAGTATACTGGGCTTAAATTCATAAAGTCTAAGTACCATAGAGGAAAGATCATCAGAACAATTACCATGAAAACATTTATAGAAAAGGCACAGGGAAGCTACATTACGGTGGTGGAAAGTGACAGAAGTATACTGGGATTAAATTCATAAAGTCTAGGTACCATAGAGGAAAGATAATCAGAACAATTACCATGAAAATATTTATAGAAAAGGCACAGGGAAGCTACATTACGGTGGTGGGAAAGTGACAGAAGTATACTGGGCGAAACTACAAAGTCTAGGTACCATAGAGGAAAGTTCATCAGAACAATTACCATGAAAATATTTATAGAAAAGGCCCAGGGAAGCTATACATTACGTGGTGGGAAAGTGACAGAAATATACTGGGCTTAAATTCATAAAGTCTAAGTACCATAGAGGAAAGATCATCAGAACAATTACCATGAAAACATTTATAGAAAAGGCACAGGGAAGCTACATTACGGTGGTGGGAAAGTGACAGAAGTATACTGGGCTTAAATTCATAAAGTCTAAGTACCATAGAGGAAAGATCATCAGAACAATTACCATGAAAATATTCATAGAAAAGGCACAGGAAGCTACATTACGGTGGTGGGAAAGGACAGAAATATACTGGGCTTAAATTCATAAAGTCTAAGTACCATAGAGGAAAGATCATCAGAACAATTACCATGAAAACATTTATAGAAAAGGCACAGGGAAGCCACATTACGGTGGTGGGAAAGTGACAGAAGTATACCAATAAATTCATAAAGTCTAGGTACCATAGAGGAAAGTTCATCAGAACACCACTATGAAAATATTTATAGAAAAGGCCCAGGGAAGCTACATTACGGTGGTGGGAAAGTGACAGAAATATACTGGGCTTAAATTCATATAAAGTCTAAGCTACCATAGAGGAAAGATCATCAGAACAATTACCATGAAAACATTTATAGAAAAGGCACAGGGAAGCTACATTACGGTGGTGGGAAAGTGACAGAAGTATACTGGGCTTAAATTCAAAATCTAGGTACCATAGAGGAAAGTTCATCAGAACAATTACCATGAAAATATTGCGATAGAAAAGGCCCAGGGAAGCTACATTACGGTGGTGGGAAAGTGACAGAAATATACTGGGCTTAAATTCATAAAGTCTAAGTACCATAGAGGAAAGATCATCAGAACAATTACCATGAAAACATTTATAGAAAAGGCACAGGGAAGCATTACGGTGGTGGGAAAGTGACAGAAGTATACTGGGATTAAATTCATAAAGTCTAGGTACCATAGAGGAAAGATAATCAGAACAATTACCATGAAAATATTTATAGAAAAGGCACAGGGAAGCTACATTACGGTGGTGGGAAAGTGACAGAAGTATACTGGGCTTAAATTCATAAAGTCTAGGTACCATAGAGGAAAGTTCATCAGAACAATTACCATGAAAATATTTATAGAAAAGGCCCAGGGAAGCTACATTACGGTGGTGGGAAAGTGACAGAAATATACTGGGCTTAAATTCATAAAGTCTAAGTACCATAGAGGAAAGATCATCAGAACAATTACCATGAAAACATTTATAGAAAAGGCACAGGGAAGCTACATTACAGTGGTGGGAAAGTGACAGAAGTATACTGGGCTTAAATTCATAAAGTCTAAGTACCATAGAGGAAAGATCATCAGAACAATTACCATGAAAATATTCATAGAAAAGGCACAGGGAAGCTACATTACGGTGGTGGGAAAGTGACAGAAATATACTGGGCTTAAATTCATAAAGTCTAAGTACCATAGAGGAAAGATCATCAGAACAATTACCATGAAAACATTTATAGAAAAGGCACAGGGAAGCTACATTACGGTGGTGGGAAAGTGACAGAAGTATACTGGGCTTAAATTCATAAAGTCTAGGTACCATAGAGGAAAGTTCATCAGAACAATTACCATGAAAATATTTATAGAAAAGGCCCAGGGAAGCTACATTACGGTGGTGGGAAAGTGACAGAAATATACTGGGCTTAAATTCATAAAGTCTAAGTACCATAGAGGAAAGATCATCAGAACAATTACCATGAAAACATTTATAGAAAAGGCACAGGGAAGCTACATTACGGTGGTGGGAAAGTGACAGAAATATACTGGGCTTAAATTCATAAAGTCTAAGTACCATAGAGGAAAGATCATCAGAACAATTACCATGAAAACATTTATAGAAAAGGCACAGGGAAGCTACATTACGGTGGTGGGAAAGTGACAGAAATATACTGGGCTTAAATTCATAAAGTCTAAGTACCATAGAGGAAAGATCATCAGAACAATTACCATGAAAACATTTATAGAAAAGGCACAGGGAAGCTACATTACGGTGGTGGGAAAGTGACAGAAGTATACTGGGCTTAAATTCATAAAATCTAGGTACCATAGAGGAAAGATCATCAGAACAATTACCATGAAAACATTTATAGAAAAGGCACAGGGAAGCTACATTACGGTGGTGGGAAAGTGACAGAAGTATACTGGGCTTAAATTCATAAAGTCTAGGTACCATAGAGGAAAGATCATCAGAACAATTACCATGAAAATATTTATAGAAAAGGCCCAGGGAAGCTACATTACGGTGGTGGGAAAGTGACAGAAGTATTCTGGGCTTAAATTCATAAAGTCTAGGTACCATAGAGGAAAGATCATCAGAACAATTACCATGAAAATATTTATAGAAAAGGCACAGGGAAGCTACATTACGGTGGTGGGAAAGTGACAGAAGTATACTGGGCTTAAATTCATAAAGTCTAGGTACCATAAAGGAAAGATCATCAGAACAATTACCATGAAAATATTTTCAGAAAAGGCACAGGGAAGCTACAGTCGTGGGAAAATGAGTGAAGCCCTTTTCTAAACAGTCTACCCAGGAAGGCTGTAAAATGGATCAGAAAAAATGTAGTGTTGACAAGCCACTGACATGAAGAAATTCAGATTTTAAAAAAATTTGGAATCACTCACCAATGGTTTGTTACTAGCATCTGTTTCTATCTTTTCCATTTTTTCCAAAGTGTCCAGACCCCCAACAACTCTGCAAGCAAAAAAAAATTATGAACATTATAATTAGACACAATTTACTTTGTTCAAATTGTTGTTCTCATCTTCTGATCTACATTAATGATCTCCTCGATACCATAATATCCCAAGTAGGTATGTACGCTGATGACACCACAGTTTACTCTCGCCTCAATCAAAAATCTGGTGTGGGCGACAAAGCTAACCTTGCAGCCGAGCTTGGAAAGGACCTCCAATCCATAGTGGACTGGGGTAAGAAATGGATCGTAAATTTTAATGCTTCTAAAACGAAGCTACTATCAATTAACCATCATAGACAACCGCACCTACCTCCCATTAGCATGGACCAGGCTTGCCTCACAGAGAGTAAAACACTGCGCCTCCTTTCAGTGGACCTCAAGTGGAATGACTATCTCGAATCCATTGCTAAATCCGCTGCTATGAAAGTCGGTTCTCTGTGCAGGGCCCAGAGGTTTTTTCCATCTGAATCTATCCTGCACATTTATAAATCTACCATCTGCCCATGCATTGAATACTGTTGTCATATCTGGTCGGGTGCCCCTGCTATTCTCCTTGGGCTTCTAGACAAGGTACAGCAGAGGGTCTGTAATGTGATCGATACCGACTTAGCAGACCGCCTGCAGACTCTCTCTCACCGGTGCGACGTGGCTTCCCTGTGTCTCTTCTATAAATACTTTCACGGCTTCTGCTCCGATGAACTTAGATCACTGGTGCTTCCTAGGTTCGAATTTGCACGAGATACTAGATTAGCAACTAGATCCCACCCTTTTACAATGAAACCGATAAAATGCAACCACAACTTCTACTCCAACAGTTTCTTTTCTCGCACTTCCCGACTGTGGAATTCTCTTCCACATGACTGCTTCCCTGATGGCTACAATCTCCAGGAGTTTAAATGTAAGGTCAATAGACACCTCCTAACACACTAACTCGCTCCCATTCTTTCAAACACTCTTCCCATCCTCCCAACTACCTATCACCCGCCTTCTGACATTTCCTATATCTAACCACTCTTTCTATTTAACTTCTCCTATGTAGCCCCAAGCGCAATAGTGGCAGTGGAATGCCTTGCTTGGGGTGAAACGATTAAAAAAAAAAAAAAGAAAAAAAAAAAAATTTACAACGTTCTGGCCTTCTTCAGGTTATATATGTTGGAATTTTCAACCAAACCCTTTACTTAGTTCAGTTAGGTAGATTGTTCTAGTTCCACATGCCATGCCTTTTTTGTTCACCTCTACTGTGGCCAGGTATTGAACTCACAACTCTTTGTGTCAAGTCACTGGATTACTTCAGCCAATGCTTTTATCCACTGAGCCATGTGTCCTTAACGATCTTCAAATTTTATTTTGCCTCTACTATGGCCAGGTATTGAACTCACAACTCTTTAGGTCAAGTCACTGGATTACTTTAACCAATGCTTTTATACACTGGGCGAAAGTAAAAACTTTGAAATTCCAATGTCTATCACCTGAAGAAGCGTTGTGAATATTATAATAAAGATGAGGACAATAGCCAAAATAATGTAAATAGTTACAATACCTCATCTAAGATATGTAGACAGATTATAATTCGAGTTCAAAATTCACGATTATTCACCATTCTTGTATCTCGTCAGGTCAAAGATACATTTACTTTTAAGACAAAAAATATCTAAACTTATTTATAAATGAAACTTTGTCTCTGTGTGTCTGTTACCTATAGACTCCAAAACGGCTGAAACCGATTTCCTTGAAAATTTACACAGTTGTACTATAAGCGTCTGCAAGTGTTCTTAGCTAGGTTTTGTGTCGAGGTACCCCCTATAAATATCAAAAATCGATAATCGAAAAAATCGGGTTATGGAAGGAGTGGTCCGATTTTAATCAAATTTGATACATTCAGAGACAAAGACATAAGAAACGATATTCAGAAGTTTCAAGGTTATAGTTCTTACAATTGTGCAGAAAATCGATAATATATATATCTAAAAGGCAAGATGTTTGTGTGTGTGTCTGTTTATCTGCCTGTTTGTCTATTTTTTTCAGCCCATTTATTTTAGTTCTTGCTTCGGGTTTGGCTCTAAGTAGATATAATTGTAGTTCTTAGTCTCAGCCATGATACCGTTTACTCAGAGGACTTATTTAGCCTTCAAAATTCAGTTTACAACGAAAAAACTTATTTGATATCGATATCAGGAAATGAAAATTTGACTTACATCCATCCATTTTTCTTTCAGTCTACGGTTTTGTTTTAACTGGAAACAACTATTGCTTTTTAGTCTTTCGTGCCAACGTCCAAAGAATCTGAGCTCCAGGACCATGGATTAGTTTTAAAACTTTCATCACACCTGAGCAACGCTGGGCTATCCTGCTAGTAAGCATTTAAATTTGGAAAAATTGTCAAGCAGAGGGGAGTCTACCACTTATTGTTTTATTTATTCAAGTTTTATTGATTTGAATAAAAAATATTCCAGTAAATAAATGAAAACATTATTCAGAATAAAATGAATTAAACCATCAAAATAAAGAACAATTTGGTCTTGTGCAAATAGCTACCAACAGTGTGTCAACAAAAGCTAAATGATCCTGATTCATAGGCTTTTGAAGTTTTGCAGTTTGACTTTAGGTTCATAGGCAACTTGTTAAAATAGGAAAGAGCAGGACTGAGTGAAAGTCGTCAGTACGTCACCACTCCAAAACTATTGAGTGCAACTTACACAAAAACTATTATCAAGTCTTGACTAGTTAATGTATCAGATATTGCTAAATGATTTCTCTATGAAATGCAGAAATCAGACGTGAAGAATTTTTTTTTTAAATTACACTGAGACTTGGAAATAACGTCAGCCACAAGAACATGAGATGAATTTTTTATTTTATTTTATGAAAACTAACACATTTTCAGTGTGGGCACAGTATGCACCTCCATATTGAATGTGATCATCTTTTCAGCAAGGCATATTGGATGGGACCCTGCTTTTCAGCAGGGCATACTGGATTCCTCTCCACTTTTAGCAAGGCATATTGGATGAGCCACTATTTCTTTAGGGCATATTCAATGTGCCCCACTTTCGTTTCTGTAAGGCATTTCATTTTTTAGGTGGTTATATTCAATGTACACGAGTCCATCAACATCATCAAATTAATTTCTGTTGTTATTAACTCTTTTAAGGTCAAATGTAATAAATTTTATGAAATACATGAGTTCCATTTTTTTTGCCAGACCTGAAGCAGACTACCACCACGTTTAATTTTGTTGTTTTTCATTTTTTTTTTTTTTACTTTTTTCAGCGCAGTCCTATCGATTGTTACTTCAACTTTCTGATTATTAAAAAACATTTTGAAAAATTACAATATTTGAACAAATTTGTTGGGGGGGGGGGGGGGCAGTTTTTCATACAACGTTAAAGTAAATCGATCCTCCATTTTCAATCCACTATAAAGTTGCATGAGAAACTGGTCCCCCACCAAAATTGTTTAAATATTGAAATTTTTGCAAATGTTTTTGTCATTCTTAAAGTTTAAGGTGTAAAATATAATATTGCATTAAAAAAAGTTAAAAAAATTGATAATGAACAAATTTACAGATGTCAGTAATGTCGTACCGGCGACTGGTTTTAAAATGGAGGCTCGATTTACTATAATGTTGTATGAGAAACCGATCCCCCCGAGAAAATGTTTAAATATTGAAATTTTTCAAAATTTTTTTTGTCAATCATAAAGCTAAGGGGGTAATCGATAGGACTGCACTGAAAAAAGTAAAAAAAATATGAAAAACAACGAAATTAAACATGATGTTAGTCTGCTTCAGGTCGGCCTTTTATTTTTTTTTTTACTCTGAACTCAAAAAAAAAAAAAAAAAAAAAAGTAAAATATCTGTTCACTCAGGTACAGTATGGTTATTTTTGATTGTTTGCCAAGTTATAGAAAGCCCATGCAACCAATTCTTAAAAAAGACATTCCATACAGATCTCATGCATGTAAGGAAGCGTTGTTTAATTTAATACAAGACCTCCACTATTTAACCAGTTCTCTAGGCTAACACGTGCACACATTTAGTCCTTTAGAACTTAATTGGACTAAAGTGATGTTTATGTTGATGTGGTTACATATGTGTATGAAGGAGAGGGGATGCTGAAATTTAAAAGAATTCTTTTTTTTCTGAAATATGTGTTTGGTTATATAGTCTAACGGATTTCATTTAGTTTCTTTCTGTTATGTTTTTATAAATTTTATTATTAAATATCTGACATTTTTATAATGGAAAAACTTGTTCAAATGAAAAAAACGTGTTCTTTTTAAAAAAGAGAGATTCTACATTGGATTAACTAAAATTATATTGTATTTTAGAGGAAAAAAAATTATTAATTTTTTATTAAAACAATTTTAATGCTACCTCAAATGTTTTTTGAACACGACTCCACCTTTGATAAGAAAATACCATCCTTTAGATCCAACAGTAATGAATAACTCTTGCTAAATTCTTTTTTATTCAAAAAGATATTCCATTCTTAACATAGTTCAACCATCCCATTAAATAATGCATCATATAGCATAGCCAAGATAACATAACAAAAAAGGATTTCAGCATCTAAGGCTCTTGGATGAGGCAGTTTGTGACAAATGTTAGAGTATACAAGGCCTTTTTTTCCTTTTTTTTTTTTTAATCATATCACCCCAAGCAAGGCGGTAATGCCACTGATGCGCAGGGATCTACGTAAGGGTAAAAAGAATGGAAAAGAGAAAGCCGGAAACCACATCCAAAACAGGAAACAAGGGATGAGCCTCTTCACCTGTTCAATAGATGTGGGTGGAGTGCGAACCGGGCGACAGTTTAGTCTATCTACTCCTATTAGTTTAGTCTATCTACTCCAATGCCTGCTTTGAATCTTATCACAGATTATTTGAAACTAAACTGACAACAACAGCCAACAAAATAGTTCACTTTCACACACATAAACCATGAAAAACACTGAGTTAGAACATTGAAGTCATAGTAAATTTAGAATTTAGTAATAAACTAGAGTTGAAATTGATGTCAGTAGCTCTTGATCAAGACAACATAGACAAACCAAATAACATTATCACATGGTTATTAGCTGAAGCACATGAAACCTTTCCAAGAATACCTCGAAAAGAAAACAATACACTCATGGGACGCCAATCCTGAATTTAAAAAAACTGATACAAGAAACCAACAGAAGAGAAAGAAAAATGAAAATAATACCAAACAATTAACAAAGAAAATTTTTAAAATCTTGTTAATTCTGAAAAACAAATTGGAAGTAAAATTGATAAAACCAAGCAGTACAGACAACGTGTTAAAATGTGGAGAAAAACAACGACAGTAACATCATACAATCAAAACCAGCACAGAAGAAATGTCCTGGTCTCAAAAAAACACGAAGTCACCTTTCAATTCTGACCACACTAACGATACCTGCAGAAATAGAACATACACTGATATATTTTCAGTCATTACAAAGTCCGTCTCTAAACATAAACAATAATGAACCTAGAAATGAGATGTGTGTTGTGGTGCAGTGGATATTGACTCGGAACGACAAATCGGGGAGCCGAGTTCGAATTCTAGTTGAATTCCTTGTATTCACTTATGCACAAATACCCTTGGGAAAGGTATTAATCTGTCTCTTCCCGCCAGTTATGAGTTAAATAATAGAACAGATTGGGTTTCTTTAGCTTTGGTTGGTAACCAGTCTACAGCAGAAAGCAATGGCAACCGACTGCAGGATAATCTTCTGCCCAGTCACTGTCTTTTTCGAGACATGATCGTCCAAAGCGTGTATCACGTATGGCACTTAACTGACTGACTGAATATAATAGTTGGAAACATGATTAAAGCTTCTACTGAACATAAAGTAGGGGATCAGTTTTATATTGTTATGAAGTAATAAACTGACACCCCACTAATTACAACTTAATAATATAATACATCTCTTCCCCTTCTAGCTATGAGTCAAATAATGAAACAGATTGGGTTCTATAGCCTTGGCTGGCAACCAGTCTACCGCAGAAAGCAATAGCAACCTACTGTGAGATAATCTTCTGCCCAGTCAGTCATGTCTCTTTTGAGACATGATTACTCAAAGCGTGTATCACGTACGGCACTTAACTGACTGATTAAAAAAGCTAAGCAATAGTAAAGCACTTCTCGACATTCAGGCAGAACTTTTGAAAATGGCTGACTCTTTCTGTATTCAATAACAAGTTTCTCAAAGCTTTTATTAATCCACCTCAGTCACAGAATAACACAACTGTAGAGCCCACAATGAGATACAAATCCATTAGACTAGCAAATTAGACTTCCAAAACGAAGCTGCTATCTATTAACCATCACAGACAATCACTCCTACACCCCCATTAGCATGAATCAGGCTAGTCTCCTTGAAAGCAAAACACTGCACCTCCTCGGGTTAACTCTCACAACAGACCTCAAGTGGAATGCGTATATAGAATCCATAGCTAAATCCGCTGCTAAGAAAGTCGGTTCTCTGTGTAGGGCCAGGAAGTTTTTCCTGGCTGAAACAATCCTGCACATATATAAATCTACCATCCACCCATGCACTGAATACTGCTGCCATATCTGGTCGAGTGCTCCTGCTATCCACCAAGGGGTTCTTGACAAAATTCAGCAGAGAATCTGTAATGTGATTGATCCTGACTTGGCAACTTAGATACAGTCACTTTCTCACCAGCACAATGTGGCTTCCCTGTGTCTCTTCTACAAATACTTTCAGGGCTTCCGCTCTGATGAACTTAGCTCACTGGTGCCCCCTATATATGAATTTACTCAAGCCACAAAATTAGCAACTAGGTCCCACCATTTTACTGTGAAACCAATAAATTGTAAACTCAAATTCTACTCCAGCAGCTTCTTTTCTCGCACTTCCTGCCTGTGGAAATCCCTTCCATTTACTTGTTTTCCTGACAGCTATAATCTCCAAGACTTTAAATGTAAAGTCAATGGTCATCTCCTATCTCACTAACCTGCATCCCCTCTCTCTCATGCTCCTTTCTCCGTCCACTCCACTCCACTCTCATCAGTATTCTCATCCTTCTCTTACCCACTTCCTGACACCCCCTATAACCTGTCATTCTTTCTCATAACTTTCCTCCTATGGAACTCCCTGCACACTAGTGTCAGTAAAATACCTTGTTTGGGGCAATATGATTATAAAAAAATAATTTCTATACATTTATATTCCAGAGAATGTAAATAAATCTAAAAGACATGCATGTGTAGCTAATCATTATTTCATTGATTGATTGATTTGTGTTCTACAGCTTATCAAATGACAAGAAACTATGTGTATACAAAGTGGGGATCAATTCCACATAACAATCAATATATGAAATGATCCCTCACTTTGTGGTCACACTAGTTTCTATACATTTATATTCCAGAGAATGTAAATAAATCTAAAAGACATGCATGTGTAGCTAATCAGTATTTCGTTGATTCATTGATTTTTGTTCTACAGCTTATCAAATGACAAGAAACTATATCTATACAAAGTGGGGGATCAATTCCATATAACAATCGATATATGAAATGATCCCTCACTTTGTGGTCATTGATTGATTGATTCGTTTTCTACAGCTTATCAACAGACAAGAAATTATGTAAATATAAAGTGAGGGATCAATTTTATATTACAACCAATTTATAAATTAATCCCTCACTTTATGGCCACAGTCATCTTTTTCTTATCCACTTCCTGACACCCCCTATAACCTGTTACTCTTTCTCATAACTTTCCTCACATGTAACCCCCTGCAAAACTGGTAGTAAAATGTCTTGCTCAGGGTTGAGTTTTCAAATGTAGAAAAACATTTCTGGGTCAAGTTTTCAAATGTAGTAAAACTTTTGGGGTCAGTTTGAGTCCTGAGTAGCCTACTGTACGTATTTTTGGCAGCGGTCAACCTATACATTAAGTATTAGCCTAACTTTGAGCTAAAATCTTGAGGTTGACTCACACGACAGATTGACTTGTATGTCAAAATTTGCAGTATATTAACAAAAGGCATCCACATCAACGTGTACAGGTGGGGGGGGTTGTAATGAAAGTGCCTTACCTTCCAAAAACTGAATGCTTTCCATCCAAATGTCGACAGGAACGAAATGTTATAAAGCTAGAAAATAAAATCAATAAAAAAAAAAATCATTTTCATCAGGTTAAACTGAAAAGTTAAGATAAATTATGGAAAATGCTAAAGGACATAATTTATGATCTAAAAAACAAAAGTGACTTAAAATTTTATAAAACCAATACTATTTTACTTTGATTTATAAATACTTGTAAAATAAAATCCTTACATTTACTTGATACAGTCCACCAGAGGACGAAACATGTCAGCTAAGATAAGTTTTCCTTAATATAAATATATATATATATATATATATATATGAAATTATTTGTTTGAACATTATTTTTGATCGATACTCGTATTTAAGTAGATATTATGTTTATAATCAAACAGTATTATATATTTATTTCTACCGGCCTGATTATTTACGATAATGATCATGTTACGGAAATTAACGAAGATTAACGAAACTGGTTATAAACAACCGACAATTTGAAATGATTTGTTTGAACATTATTTTTTATCAATATTCGTATTTAAGTAGATATTCTGTTTATAATCAAAACAGTATTATATATTTATTTCTACCAGTCTGATTATTTATGATAAATTTTTGTTATGAAATGCATGTCATTCAGCAGGATTTGAACCTGTGACCCCTATCCACATGGGGAAAGCCACCAATTGATCTGGCATGTCTTAGACCTTTCGACCATGAATGACAAACAGTCTAAATGAAGTCAAATCAAATCTATATAACACAATTTTCGATTCACTATAAATAACCATCTCTGCACTGAAATGTATCATTATGTTAACAAATGTAAACATGTTACAGAAATCAACGAAGATTAACAAACAACCGACAATTTGAAATGATTTGTTTGAACCTTATTTTTAATCAATACTCGTATTTAAGTAGATATTCTGTTTATAATCAAACAGTATTATATATTTATTTCTACCGGCCTGATTATTTACGATAATCATCATGTTACAGAAATTAACAAAGATTAATGCAACTGGTTATAAACAACTGACAATTTGAAATGATTTGTTTGAACATTATTTTTAATCGATACTCGTATTTAAGTAGATATTCTGTTTATAATCAAATAATTAAATAAATCCTGCCGAATGACACACATTTTCGTAACAAAAATTTATCGTAAACAATCAGACCGGTAGAAATAACTGCAGAATTCAGCAAGACTATATCAAATCCAAGCAACATTATTTCGTGATTGTGTTATCTTCATTCAATGCAATAAAGACATAAAAGTAACATTAAAATCTTTTAGAATATTATATATATATATATATATATATATATATATATATATATATATGAACTCGTCATCCACATACAAGCCTGTTTCGCTATATCACAGCTCGCCAGTGTGGCTAGACATACACTAGTCTCTGGTTGGGATCAAAATTTGACCGATTTGGTGTCAGTCGAAATTGCTAACCCCTAAGCCATAGGCACACAGAATCAGAGAAGGGAAATTTTAGCATGTTATATATAAGCGGCGTATACGCATGGCAGTCACCGAAAGAACTCAATTCATTGCTAAAGAATTATGCATATAGTGCCAAATTGGTAACTGCTTTTTAAAAATTTTCCTCTCTAGAGTGCTCAATCGTAATGAGAGCATAATATTTGTCATCCACATACAAGTGTGTTTCACTGTATCACAGCTCATCAGTGTGGTTAGACATCTACTTGGATCTCTGGCCGGGATCGAAACTCAACCAATTTGGTGTCAGTTGGAGTCGCTAACCCCATAATATATCTAATCTAAATTTATTTATAAATGGAACATTGTCTGTTTGTGTGTGTGTGTCCGTTACCTATAGACTCCAAAACAGCTGAACCAATTTTCTTGAAAATTTACAGTTGTACTATAAGCATCCGCGAGTGTTCTTAGCTAGGTTTTGTGTCAAGGTACCCCTGATAAATATAGAAAATCGATAATCAAAAAAAATCGGTTCTAGAAGAAGTGATCCAATTTTAATCAAATTTGATGCACTCATAGACAAAGACATAAGAAATGATATTCAGAAGTTTCTCAAGGTTGCAGTTCTTACAATAGTGCAGAAAATCGATAATATATATATATAAAAGGCAAGATGTTTGTGTGTGTGTGTCTGTTTATCTGTCTGTATGTCCTTTATACAAACCCACAATTATAGCTGGGCTATACTGCTAGTATATATATATATATATGAATGATAGAATAAAGAAAAAAGAACAAATGGAAAATGTATTTCAATCTAACATGTTTCACATTAATAGAAGCTTCTATATAAAAAAAAAACAAAGAAACACAAAATACTGGTATGTGATGATTTTTGGGTTCGTTTTTATTAGTAGGATATGTATCACTTGTATTAAAGCAATAGACCATTTTTAAATAATAAAATGACTAACAATGCATTTTAAAGCAAATATATTTCGAATGCAGTTGTAAGCCTTCAGGTATAGATAAAATATGTTACTTGTCATAAGTAACATATTTTATCTGTACTTGAAGGCTTACAACTGCATTCGAAATATATTTTGTTGAAGCCATAAAATTGTGGTAAAATTACTTAGATTGCGTCATTGAAATAACCCATAAAGGTTGATGTGTGCAACTAAACCAAATCAACCAACCAACAAATAAAAAAAGTTTTTTAAAAATAATCAATCTGATCAATTCTTAATTTCTTTGTAATTCGTTAAGGTCACTTTTTATTTATGTATATTTTTTGATAAAATCGTTAATTCAGGTGCCAACATTTCTCGAGCAGTGACGACTGAACTTCAATAATAATCTGAGAGGTGTGAAATGATTTTACTTACAATTGAGATTTGTTAGTGTTTGGTCCTGAATTGGCCATACTGAGAACTCCACGGCCCGAATGGGTTAAGTTGGGCTTGAATTCATCCTTAAATGGTGGACCCCATGTCGATTCACCGCCTACAACAAGAAGCAAAAAGTCAAAGAAAAAGAAAAAGAAAATATACCAAATAATTCTAAACAGATGTTTACATAATAAAAACCTCGGGAAGTGTGGGTGGGGGAGAGAAACAGAGACAAGTTCCATAAATAAAATTGTGATTAAATTTTCCTGTTTACAATTTATGTAAATTTCCGACACTAAGGTCAACACCCAGCAGCGACAGTTTATTTCATGTATAAACACAATGTTTAGGCCATTTGTGTTGTTTTCACGAGACTATATATGCTGGTCAATTGTGCATTATGGGTAGTAGGATCTATTGTGTTGTCCTAATGATTATTGGATAGGCAGTTACATTTACTGGCTTGGCAGGAACGGGCATGTTTCAAATTATTCTCAAGGCTATTGAGTAGAAATAATTGTGGATCGGAATCGGTCATTTGGAGGAATTTTATATAATGCAGGCAAGAGAGGCGCCTGAATACTTTCCACGTGAGAAGTATCCAACATATATTGGGAATCTCATGGCAAGAGAAGGTGCCTAACACTGAGGCCCTTTCTCGAGCTAGTCTACCTACTCTGTTCACACTCCTTAAACAGCGCAGACTTTACTGGCTAGGCCATGTTCACCACATGCCAGATGGTCGCATTCCAAAAGACCTCCTGAATAGAGAGCTGGCCCCTGGAAGAAGACCCACTGGGTGGCCACAACTGCGGTATAGTGACATCAATAAAACGTGATATGAAGGCTGTGGGCATAAACAGGGAGTTATGGGAGAGCGTAACAGTCAACTGGTTCAAATGGAGAGGAATCCTGGCCCAACAATTTAAATCAAGAGAGAAGCAACTGACACAAGTCACCATTGTGGATTGGTTTTCCTTATTGGCCAATTCACATTCACTTTTTCATTTGAAGGTGCTGGAGTTTGTTTACATCAAGTCTTGCAGACCTTCACTGTGTAAACAGTGGGAGTGTTTGCTGGGCCTTGCTGTGATCAGTCTCTAGCAGTTCATTCCCCTTTCTCACCATTGACCATTTCATTTTTCACAACTCTTCCATTAAGTACTCCCAATTACAAAACTTTGACGAGTGGGAGGGAAACCAGTTATTTTCTTTTTTATGTTTATCCTCATTATGCCCTGTAACATAAAAATTATGACTTTTAAAGCAATATATATATATATATATATATATAGAGACACACACCAGTAGCTGAGCGTGTTCAAATTCATTACTGAATGAACGATGTGTAGATACGTGAGTAGCAAATGTTTTTCAAAGTATACCATTCCTTCATAGTGCTTAATCAGGGTGTGAGAGCGTAGTCATCCACAGACACATTTGTTTCGCTGTATCACAACTCATCAGTACAGTTAGACATCCAGTTGCTTCTAGTCAGGATTGAAATCCAGTCGAATTGACATCAGTCAGCAATTCTACCTCTGAGCTATGGGTGCTCAGTAGAGGAAGGCAAACTTTAGTATGTTATATACAATGTAGACACACACCAGTAGCTGAGAGTGTTCAAATTCATTACTGAATGAACAATGCATAGATGCAATGTAACGTGTTATGACCGGATTTAAAGGTGATTTTATTAAGTGTGGGTTGTTTGGATTTAATGTACATGGCCTCCAACATCTGAAGGTTCTTTTTTCTTTTTTTTTTGCATTTGAATACATGGTTCTGTTGTCATTTCGCACTATCACGTGGTGTGACATCATAGAACCGCATTGCAAATTTGCAAACTACGTTTGTTATTTTTGGTAACTATTGCCGTTGCCTAGCGGAGTTTTATGTCAACACAAAATAAAATCATTGGTGATTGTGGATGTTACTGTATTACCATCTTAATAACCTCTCTGAAGATGGCTCATGTGAGCTGAAAGCTTAGAAGCAAATTAATAAAAAATTATCCAAATGTTGGAGAATTTTTGTCTTTATTTTCACTTGAAATTAAAGCCAAAATACGACGTTTAGAACGGCTCATGATTAATCAGTATATATCTCAAACATGAAATAAAAAATGTTCTACAAAGAAATGATGATTCAATTTTCCTCTTGCCAAAAAAACCAAAAAAGATGCTGATATCCAAGGGGGGGGTTATAAAAAAATATAATAATATTAATTAAATAGTGAACAAACAAATATTGTCAGTCCGAAACGTATCCAGCTATTTAATATGAAACAAAACTAGCCTCAGTAAGAAATTTTCAGCACCCCTTCACCATTAAAGTTGATCAATTATAACCCTGCACATCTTGCAGGCCATTTCTAGTACGTTTCATCTTCATTGGATGTCCCACTTTGATAGCATTAGGTAAACCTACAATAATATGAAAATATCCAGGACACTTTCCCCACCTTTTCCAGTGCCTTCCGGATCTCCTCCTTGAATCTGAAATTTAAAAACAAAAAAGAAAAACATTACAGATTTATCACCTACAGGTATGATTTGTAATCAAACATTATTCTAATTTAATGCCTCTTAACCGGGGTGGGGGGAGGGACATGGCCACAAGGGAACCCTGGTAAATTTTATGGGAGCCACAGAAAAATTTTTGGATTGGTATGGTCAAAAGTTTAATGAAAAGAGCCACAGGACACATAAAAAGGAAGGAGAGCTTGGAGAATGTAACACTCACAAGATATATTGAAAGTAAGAGGAACATAGAGACTCACCTGCCTAACGAGCTTGTGTTAAGGGGTGGAAGAACAGGAAATGGGAATAATAACAAAAAGACACATATTGCTTATAGCAGAGGTTCTTAACCGGGGGGCCACATGGCCTCAAAGAGTGGTGGGGGTCTGGTAAATTGGGGAGTTGGGCACAGAAAAAAAGTTTCGGGGTTGGAAGGGCACAAGTTCAATGAAAAAGACCACAATTCTACAACCCTGTTGCCCCTTATATTTTAGTTGTAAAAAAATTAAATTATGTAATAAAATAATTTTCAAGTGTTTTTTATATTTCTAATTTGCATTTATGTAAAATTTATGTGTAGAACTTTTTCTATTGTGCAGAACTTTTTTTTTTTTATAATTGGTAGAGCTTTCTAAAGTTGTGTGTGCAAATATTATATGCAGAACTACTTTTTTGGGCTGAAACAAAAATTTATTTCATTTAACTAATGCGATCAATACCAACTTGGCAGACCGGCTGCAGTCACTCTCTCACCGGCATGACATGGCTACCCTGTGCCTCTTCTATAAATATTTTCACGGCTTCTGCTCCGATGAACTTAGATCACTGGTGCCCCCTAGGTATGAATTTGCATGAGATACTAGATTAGCAACTACGTCCCACCCTTTTACAGTTGAACCGATAAAATGTAACCACAATTTTTCTTCTCCAACAGCTTCTTTTCTTGCACTTCCTACCTGTGGAATTCCCTTCCACATGCTTGCTTCCCCAACAGTTACAATCTCCAGGAGTTTAAATGTAAGGTCAATAGACACCTCCTAACACACTAACTCGCATCCATTCTTTTAAACACACTTCCCATCTGCCCAACCCTCAGCCTCGGTATCCTTACCCATCTATCACTCACCTGATATTTCCTATATCTAACCACCTTCCCCTATGTAACCCCCTGTGCAATAGTGGCAGTGGAATGCCTTGCTTGGGGTGAAATGATTAAAAAAAAAAAGCGTTTTTTTTTTTTTTAAAGCATTTTTGAAGTTTTTATGGAGAAATATGATTGTTTATTTGTTCTGGAATTTGTAAAACAAGATTTTGTTAAAGTAAACGGCCTGGGGGAGGGCACTGAAATAATCATCAATCAAAAGGGGATAATGAATCAAAAAAGGTTGAGAACCATTTTTCTAATTCCTAGCCTCAAAGAAGTGTCGGCATCCAAGTAACACTTAATATTCTCAATTTTGGCTGAAAATATCAAAGTGATTTTTTTCTCTAATTAGGTGATCACCATTAAGTAATATTTGGTTTCAGAGAAATTATGTTAATTTTCAAAGTTATTAAGACAAAAAAAAAAATATAAGATTCTACAGAGGGCCTGCCTAGTGAGTGAGATAGTTGCGTATTTACTACCTTTGTCCAAGTGTGAAATTTGAACATGGAAAAGAAAATCATTTTTAAGTTCTTCAATCTTAACTGATTGACTCTATACAATTTTCCTACCTTGCTTTGGCTTAGTTAAGATTGGTAAATAACTAGCAGTATATCCCCGTGTTGCTTGGGTGTAAAGAAAGCTTTAAAACTAATCCATGGTCCTGGAGCTCAGACTCTCTGGATGTTGGCACGGAAGACTAAAAAGCAATAGTTGTTTCCAGTTAAAGCAAAACCGTAGATTGAAAGAAAAATGAATGGATGTAAGTCAAATTTTGATTTCCTGGTATCGATATCAAATAAGTTTTTTTCATCGTTAACTGAATTTTGAAGGCTAAATAAGTCCTCTGAGTAATTGGTATCATGGCTGAGACTAAGAACTACAATTATACCTACTTAGAGCCAAACCCGAAGCAAAAACTAAAATAAAAGGGCTGAAAAAAATACAGACATACAGGCAGATAAACAGATACACACACAAAGATCTTGCCTTATATATCCATATATATATATATATATATATTATCGATTTTCTGCACTATTGTAAGAACTGCAACCTTGAAAGTTCTGAATATAGTTTCTTATGTCTTTGTCTATGAGTGTATCAAATATGATTAAAATCGGACCACTCCATCTATAACCCGATTTTTTTGATTATCGATTTTTGATATTTAGCGGGGTACCTCGATGCAAAACCTAGCTAAGAACACTCGCAGATGCTTATCGTACAACTGTGTAAATTTTCAAGAAAATCAGTTTAGCCATTTTGGAGTCTATAGGTAACGGACACACAGACAAAGTTCCATTTATAAATAAGTTTAGATATTGCTCTGGATAATATCCATTGAGCTCTCTATACAGATCTCTATCTTTAATATTTTATATTAAATATATCATTTTCGATTTTCCTCTCTGTTTGTGGACTTGGCATCATTACCTATATATATATATATATATATATATATATATATATATGTAATTATGAATTAATTTTACATTGAGACACGGAAATTTCTATGTAACAAGATAGGCATCAAGCAATGTTGGTTGTGAAAATGATTTACATTTAAATACAAAAAACCATGGTTTGCTACTTATGTATGTGGGAAGATATAAAATTTACCTGTGTTTCTTTTAATTAATCAGAGTAACTTTAGAATTTGGCCATTAGTTTCTATTTTTAGGGAATACATACTTACTTTTTTTTCCTTCCGTTTTCTTTCCTTTCCTTTCTTCTTTCCATATATATATATATATATATATATAATTCCAGGTGAAGAGGACTCAAGGTTTTACTATTTTGAGTGCCTCTGCATTTAATTTATTATGAACAGTGCTCAATATAATAAATATTATAGAGCTTATAGTAATTTCCATGTCGCAATGTACAATTAATTCATAACTATATATATATATATATTTTCTAAACATATACTGTTAAATATAAGAGACAATGAATGTTTATTATGTTTAATCATGAGCCGTTCTAAACGTCATATTTTAGCTTTAATTTCAGGTGAAAATAAAGACAGAAATTCTCCAAAATTTGGATAATTTTTTATTAAGTTGGTTCTAAGCTTTCGGCTCACATGAGCCATCTTCAGAGAGGTTACAAGGATGTTAATATAAAAACATCCACCATCAGCGACGATTTTATCTTTTGTTGACATAAAACTTTGCTAAGCAACAATAACAGTTACCAAAAATAGCAAACGCAGTTTGTAAATTTGTAATGTGGTTCTATGTCGTCAAACCGCATGAGAGCTCAAAATGCTAACACAACCATATATTTAAATGCAATGTAATGTGTTATGACCAGATTTAAACGTAATTTTATGAAGTGAGGGTTGTTTGGATTTAATGTAGATGGCCTCCAATATCTGAAGGTTCTTTTTACTGTGTGTATGAGTGAGGATTATTGTATTGTTGACTAAAATCTGTCTGATATTAGATATAAGCTTAGAACCAACTTAATAAAAAATTATCCAAATGTTGGAGAGTGTTTGTCTTTATTCTCACCTGAAATTAAAGCCAAAATACGATGTTTAGAACAGCTCATGATTAAACATAATAGACATTCATTGTCTCTTATATTTAACAGTATATGTTTAGAAAATTATCTGCTGCATCGATACACTATATATATATATATATATCCCCAAAAGGAAGCAGCTTTCAGGTAAAATCCCAAAAAGATCCTCTTAATATCAATTATTAAAAATGAAATATTAAAACTGATCCAGCCAGAGGGCTCAATGTAATTAAAAGTATTCATTTACAGAGCCAAAATACATATGAAAAAATTCCAATTTTCTTAGATCATACAGTATTTGAATGCGTGAAACCAACACCTGCATCATCGGTGATCACAATCATTATGGTAAAATACAATCATTTGTTAGAGTGTGTGTATGGGTTAAGAAAACAGAAGTTAGGGTAGCAAAAAGAAAAGGAAAAGGAAGAAGGAAAAAGGAGAGGAAGAAAGAAAAAGGAGGAAGAGGAACGGAAAAAGGGGGAAGATGAGAGGAAAAGGGGGAAGGGGAGAGAGAAAAGGAGGAAGAAGAGAGGAAAAAGGGGGAAAAGAGAGGAAAAAGGGGGAAGAGGAGAAGGAAAAAGGGGGAAGAGGAAAATGAAAAAGGGGGAAGAGGAAAAGGAAAAAGGGGGAAGAGGAAAAGGAAAAAGGGGGAAGAGGAAAAGGAAAAAGGGGGAAGAGGAGAAGGAAA
Source organism: Ascarosepion bandense (assembly GCA_037127315.1). NCBI lineage: Eukaryota > Metazoa > Mollusca > Cephalopoda > Sepiida > Sepiidae > Ascarosepion > Ascarosepion bandense. The sequence goes on along the minus strand of JBBBDQ010000923.1, from coordinate 2,568,941 downwards.
AAGGGGGAAGAGGAAAAGGAAAAGGAGGGAAGAGGAGAAGGAAAAAGGGTAGCAAAAAGAAAAGGAAAAGGAAGAAGGAAAAAGGAGAGGAAGAAAGAAAAAGGAGGAATAGGAGAGGAAAAAGAGGGAAGAGGAGAGGGAAGAGGGGAAGAAAAACAAGGAAGAGAAGAGGAAAAACGAGGAAAAAGAGAGGAAAAAGGGGGGAGAAAAAACGGGGAAGGAAAAAGCATATTATTGGCTGATGAAATAGAAAAAGATGCAAACTAAAGGCAGGAGAAGTCAAAATAGAATAAATAAAAAATAAGAAAATTTTTTTTAAAAATATAATAAAATGCATATAGAAATGAAAGATGTCAAGCTTTTTTCAAAAAAATTTTCTTTTTCTTTTTAATCATATAACCCCGGGCAAGGCGGTAAGGCCACTGGTGTGCAGAGGGCTATGTAAGAGTGAAAAGATTGGAAAAGAGAAAGCCAGAAACCACATCCTAAACAGGGAACAAGGGATGAGCCTCTACACCTGTTCAATAGACGTGGGTAGAGTGTGAACCGGGCGATAGTTCAGTCTATCTACTCCAATTGAAAAAAAAAAAAAAAAAACAAAGTGAAAAGATTGGAAAAGAGAAAGCTGGAAACCACATCCTAAACAGGGAACAAGGGATGAGCCTCTACACCTGTTCAATAGATGTGGGTGGAGTGTGAACCAGGCAATGGCTTCCATCCAATTTATCTCTAATGTGCTGCAGTGCAGTGGATATCGGTTTGTAATGAGAAACCGGGGAGCCGAGTTCAAATTCCAGTTGAATTCTTTGCATTCACTTACGCGCAAATATCCTTGGGAAAGGTATTAATCCGTCTCTTCCCTCCAGTTATGGGTTAAATAGGACAAATTGGGTTCTATAGTCTTGGCTGGCAACCAGCCTACCGCAGAAAGCAATGGCAACCTACTGTGGGATAATATTCTGCCCAGTCAGTCATGTCTCGAAAGAGACATGATCGCCCAGATGTGTATCACGTATGGCACTGACTGATACGGCAATTGTCAACATCAGCTGAGTGCCTCTTGAGAGTCAGTGCTGAACAAGGGTCTCAAGTTCGCAGCAAACATCAGGCAGATACCTTACTTAGACATCATTGCCCGTATTGAGGAAATAGCTTTGAGCATCCCTCAGGCTCAGGCGGATGAGCTCAGATGGAAAGTGAGACAGACATTGGAGAAAGCCAAGTCACCCAAACTAACCATCCTGAAAGAGGAGGAGCTGGCAATCAGGACCCTACAGAGGAGCTGGCAATCAGGACCCTACAGAGGAATGAGAACGTCATCAGCTGTTAAAGGCAATGCAACTGTATTGAGGGACAAAACTGAATACACCAAGAAACTGGAAGACCTAATTGGCAGGTATAACAAGGAAAAGAAAGACCTCTTGTTAAAAACAGAATGACAGCCGTCACAGATACTAATCAAAAACAAGGATCACTTCATGCCTAGGTCATACAGGCAGTTGTCTCAACGTTACAGCAAGCTACCTCACATTCGTAAAGATGGTATTCTGCTTAGGCTGATTGATAGCAGCCTTGGCTCAGTGTGCCACCCTCTGAGTTGCTTCCTTGTAGATATAATTAACCCACTGATAGAAAAGTCACCGTCATAAGTTCAAAACCCTGGCAGCTTCATAGAACTTATCAAAGATGCTTCCATCCAATGCAACCAGATGGTGAGCTTGGATATAGAGAGAGTGTTCACCAAGGTACCCACGGTGGAGGCACTGTCAGTAGTCAGGGACAGACTGGCTCTCAGACTCATTCCTAGGAGAACGTACCAATATTCTACGAGATAAACTGATGGAAATGCTGACTCTCTACACATAAACAACACACTTCAGATTGGGATCAGACATATATCGGCAGGATGAAGGCTTAGCAATGGGCTCACCATAATCACCATCACAGGCTAACATATACATGCAATACCTTGAAAAGATGGTATTAGAATCCACAGCTCTAAAGCCAACTCTATGGCTGAGATACATTGATGACACCTTCATACTCTGGCCACACCAGTGGACCATGTGAACTCAATAAGATCATTCATAAGATATGGAAAAAGAGAAGAGAGTGACAACAAACTGGCATTTCTGGATGTTCTAATAACTCAAACAGAGGTGGGGTTCAAGACATCCGTATACTGCAAGCCAACATTCATCGGACAATACCTCATCTTCAACTCCCACCATCCATACAATGTAAAAGGGATCATCCGCTGCCTGCAACATCGAGCAAAAGTCATAAGCAGTGACCCAGAGACATACAAACAAAAAATGGTCAGTATAATCAGTACTCTGCAACAAAACAATTATTCAGGGTACATGATAACAATTATCCAGGGTACATGACAACAATTCCAACATACATGGAAGGGAGGGTGCATGAGGATAACGACTCTCAGAAAACAGCCTCGGTCTGTCTACCCTATGTGAAGGGATAATCATAGAAAATACAAAGGATCTGTGGTCCATATAACATCAGGATGATCTTCAGAAGTGGTTCTACACTTTGCAGGTACCTCTCCCGAGTAAGACCCCCAGCAGAGGAGGACATGACCAAGGACCATGCGTACACCATTCCATGTAGCTGTGGAAAGAAATATAAAGGAGAAACGGGCCGCCCCCTTAAGGTAAGGCTACAAGAACATCGTAAGGCTGTAAAACGAGAAGAGATAAAAAAAATCAGGCATAGCTGACCATATATGGAAGGGAGAAAGGGAATCACCGCCCCCAATGGGATGAAGTTGAAATAATAGAGAACACCACTGGAAACTACGTAAACTTAAGGAATCAGTGCATATGCTAGGCTTCAAAAATCTCCTAAGCCAACCAAGCATAGAGATGAATACAATATGGGAACCAGTAATACGGAGTGCCAGAGAAAATCATTAGTATTGAAATTGCAATATGAGCTCTGGTAAAAAATACTAGAGAAAACCATTGATATCAAAAATTACAATATGAACTCTAGGAAAAAATAGATACTGAACATTAGGTTTATAAGTCACAGAAATTCCGTTATTCTTGTTCTTAAAGACATAATGGATATAGACATTGGTTAGTTCCAGTGACTTGACCCAAAGAGTTCAATACCCGGCTATAGTAGTGGTGAACAAGTAACTTAGAGGGAGATAACTCATGACTACCAAAAGAGGCTTTACACAAAGAATGAGAATGATATACCCCAGTGATTGTAATAAAGAGTTTGGTTTGAAATTCCTAGCACCTGAAGAAGGCCGTAGTGTACAACAGCTGAAACATTGTACAAATGGCAACAAAGAATAGAAAAATAAAAAAAACAAAAAAAAACAGGCAAAGCAAACAATATATGCAAGACAAAAGTCAGCAAATCAACAGCAATAAGGTCAAAAGTTTGCAGACTAAGAATGGTGTTAACGCACAAAAAGGATACAGTCAAGTGATTATAGCTTTCTGACTTCAAGAGAAGAAAGAACAAAAATATGGCGGATAAGACGGAGATGTAATCGATTTTCATTGGTTAAGCAGAAAACTTAGCATGTGTCTGTAGGATCTGTCTATAAATTTGGGGAGGGAGAAGGGAGACCATTTTTACAGTCAATTAGAATCAACGCATAATAAATAATAATAACAACTATAATAAAAATGTAGGAGCCGTCTTGATACTTCTTGCCAGAGCCGATATGATGTTTAAAAACCTGAAATCGGCAATGAAGGCAGGACATCACTGAAGAGCTCCTGTAAGCACCAAAAATGTATTTATGGACTAGCACTTTCAACATTTTATTCCACCACGAGAATGTCAGATTTAAACAGTACAAGGGAGATAAATTTTGGAAAACCTTACAAATAGTCCCTTGATTAAATTTACTCTTATTAGTATGATGATTGTTTTAACATCTTCTCTACAAAGAAGAAGGATGTTCTACCTCTTAAAATAAAAATGCTGACATGTTCCAAGCCATCATTCTTCTTTTATCTAGTTGCTGGTCACAACAAATCAGCTTTTTAAAGTGTGAAACTAAACATGACAATTGTGAAGAAGTTGGTCTGAATTTGAAAATGAAAATTCCAGCAGAGATCCTTGGAAATGGCAAAACAAATTCCTTGGAAATGGCAAAACAAATTCCTTGGAAATGGCAAAACAAATTCCTTGGAAATTCCTTGGAAATGGCAAAACAAATTCCTTGGAAATGGCAAAACAAATTCCTTGGAAATTCCTTGGAAATGGCAAAACAAATTCCTTGGAAATGGCAAAACAAATTCCTTGGAAATTCCTTGGAAATGGCAAAACAAATTCCTTGGAAATGGCAAAACAAATTCCTTGGAAATTCCTTGGAAATGGCAAAACAAATTCCTTGGAAATGGCAAAACAAATTCCTTGGAAATTCCTTGGAAATGGCAAAACAAATTCCTTGGAAATGGCAAAACAAATTCCTTGGAAATTCCTTGGAAATGGCAAAACAAATTCCTTGGAAATGGCAAAACAAATTCCTTGGAAATTCCTTGGAAATGGCAAAACAAATTTGGTGATAATGCTGCTAAAGGTAAATCAGTAAATATATTTATTAATTTTCTCAATAGAATAAAACATTTGTTCTCTGGAGACTGTTTTGTGGAGGGGAGAATGTTTAACTGCCAAGGACATTACATGTATTGTAGTCATAACAGTAGTGGTGTGTCTAGAACAAGATAACCTATAGGTGTTGGTTAAGCATAATTGGCAAAAATGATTGGTTCAGCATAATTGGCAAAAATGATTGGTTCAGCATAATTGGCAAAAATGATTGGTTCAGCATAATTGGCAAAAATGATTGGTTCAGCATAATTGGCAAAACGCTTTGGTTCAGCATAATTGGCAAAACGTTTGGTTAAGCATAATTGGCAAAACGTTTGGTTAAGCATAATTGGCAGAACGTTTGGTTAAGCATAATTGGCAAAACGTTTGGTTAAGCATAATTGGCAAAACGTTTGGTTAAGCATAATTGGCAAAACGTTTGGTTAAGCATAATTGGCAGAACGTTTGGTTAAGCATAATTGGCAGAACGTTTGGTTAAGCATAATTGGCAGAACGTTTGGTTAAGCATAATTGGCAGAACGTTTGGTTAAGCATAATTGGCAGAACGTTTGGTTAAGCATAATTGGCAAAACGTTTGGTTAAGCATAATTGGCAAAACGTTTGGTTAAGCATAATTGGCAGAACGTTTGGTTAAGCATAATTGGCAGAACGTTTGGTTAAGCATAATTGGCAAAATGTTTGGTTAAGCATAATTGGCAAAATGTTTGGTTAAGCATAATTGGCAAAAACGGTTGGTTAAGTATAATTGGTAAAAATGATTGGTTAAGTATAATTGGCAAAAATGATTGGTTAAGTATAATTGGTAAAAATGTTCAACAAATGGAATTGACAAGGTTCCCAATAAATAAGAAGGAAGAAAAAGATCCAGGCAAAATAATACTAAGCAAACAATATACGCAAGTCAAAACTAGACAAAGCAACAATCAGTCAGTTAAGTGCCGTACATGATACCCGCTTGGGTGATCAAGTTTCTTTAGAATCATGACATACTAGGCAGAAGATTTTTTAGCAGGGGACTGCCGTTTCTTTATGTGGTAGACTCGTTCCCAACTAGTTTTATTGAACACAGTTCGTGCTGCTAGTAAACCCATAGCTGGGGGGTGGGAGAAGAGATGGATTCATTCCTTTCCCAAGAGTATTTACGAGTAAGTGAATGCAATGAACCTGACTGGAATTAGAACTCTGCTCTCATATTTCTCATTCCGAACCAATATTCATTCCACCAGAATGCACATCAACAGTAATAAGACAAATGGGTTACAAGGTAAGAATGGCGCCAACATGCAAAAAAGGATACAGTCAAGTGATTATAACATTCTAACTTCAAGGCAAGAAAGAACAAAAATATGATGGATAAGACTATGAAGTCATCCATTTTCATTGATTAGGAAGAAATCCCAGCATGCATCTGTAAGCTTTTTCTATAAATTTGGAAAGAGGATGTTCTTAGCAGTCATTCCTACAGATTGCAACCAACATCGCCATTGGCCGAGATAGAACTCACTATACCCCTCCAGTTTTGTCGCGAAATTCATAATCTTGTCAAATAGCTGAATACTTGATGCTTCGCCAGGGCTACCAAGGTGTTTTTTTTATTGAGACACCAACACTAGATGGGTTGACTCCAGGCCCATCCTGTTATTTAACCCATAACTGGAGGGAAGTGACAGATTAATACCTTTCCCAAGGGTACCAGTGCTTAAGTGAATGCAGGGTATTCAACTGGAATTTGAACTCGGCTCACCGATTTCTCTTTCCGAGCCGATATCCACTGCACCACAACGCACATCTGTCACTAAACTTTTACAGCGCCTGGTATTCCCAAGCGGTCACCCATCTAAGTACTGACCAAGCTCAACGTTGCTTAACTTTGGTGATCGAACGAGAACTGGTGTATTCAACGTGATATTCCGTAAGCTCAACAACATAGCCCGTGTGAGTATATCTCTCTTCAGGTTGCTTTTGAATTCATAGTTTTCCTTCATTTTTTTTTTTATAATCATTTCACCCCAAGCAAGGCAGAAATGCCGCTATTGAGAGAATAAAAAAAGTACAAGGGATGTTGAAGGAAACATAAAGAGATAGATGGAAATGAAGTAGATAAAAGATGGCAGTTGATGTTGCATTTAAGCTTTCGGACATTGTAGCTATCAGGGAAGAAAGCAAATGGAAGAAAGTTCTGCAAATGGGAAGTGTGAGAAAAGAAACTGTTAGAGTAGAAGAGAGGGTTATATTTAACTATTTTGACAGTAATAAGGTGGGACCTAGATGCCAATCTAGTGGCACACATAAATACATGTGGTTGAGGTACCAGGAAAAAAAAGCTTGTCAAATTGCCACTTGAAGGCAAGAGAGCCCAGTCAGCCCTGTTATTTAACCCATAACTGGATGGAAAAGACTGGGATTCATATCTTTCACAAATTACATGTAACCTTAGAATATTTAAATTTTTAATCTTGTTATTAAAAAAGTAGTAACTTCAATTTATAAGATTTAATTCCTATGAACATGGAGCGAATTTAAATTCAAGTCTATTAAACTGTCAGTTTGAAATATGCAACTGATAACTGCATAATGCATGAAACTCCAAGTAATGCTATAGACATAGAATTATATATATATATATATATATATATATATATATATATATACAGCTCTGTTCATATATTGAACACTTTTTTATTAACAACTCTATGTATATCGAACATGTGCACCCTCATATGAATATTTATTAATTTACGTCACTATGTGTGTATATATATATATATATATATATATATATATATATATATATATATATATTGTCCTATGTCGATGGCACAACTCAAAATTTCATGCGTTATGCAATCATCAGGAGCATTTTTCAAATTGACAGTTTAAGAGATTTGAATTTAAGTTATAAATCTTATAAAACTAGATTACTGTTTTTTCTCACACCGGCGTGATGTAGCTTCCCTGTGCCTCTTCTACAAGTACTTTCATGGCTTCTGCTCCGATGAGCTTAGATCACTGGTGCTGCCTAAGCACGAATTTACACGAGATACTAGATTAGTAACTAGGTCCCACCCTTTTACAGTTAAACAAATAAGATGTAACCGTAAATTCTACTCCAACAGCTTCTTTTCTCGCGCTTCCCGCCTGTGGAACTCCCTTCCACAAGTCTGCTTTCCCGACAGTTACAATCTCCAGGTGTTTAAATGTAGGGTCAATAGACACCTCCTATCACACTAACTCCCAACTATTCTCACAACACTCTCATCTACCCAACCCTCATTCTCAGTATCCTTACCCGCCTATCACCCACCCTCTGACATTTCCTATATTTAATCAGCCTTTCTCCACTCTACGTAGCCCCCTGCACAGTAGTGGCAGTGACATGCCTTGCTCGGGGTGAAACGCTTATAAAAAAAAAAAAAAAAAAAAAAAAAGTAAAAATTTAAATATTCTAAAATTACATGTAGATAAAAAATTTAATTTAAAACTTTAATTAAAATTAAAAATATTCAAAAATATTAAAATGCAAGGAAATGAAATTAACGGGGCATAATTCATTATAATTGTACTTGTTCCTTCCTTAGTTACTTAGTTTGTCCATCCATTAAGAGACTTACTCTTTATACAAGCTTTTCCTTCCCCTCTATCTCTTTAAACACTACTCTCCTCATCCTTTCTCTCACCTTTGCCAAACAGAAGGGTAGTAAAGACAGAGAGTAGGAGGAGAAAGTCTTTACAGTAGCAGCAGCAGCTTCAGCTGTGTGTATATGCATGTGGACTGTACAATATAGTAAAATTAGGTTTGTTGTCGTATGCCGCGACCTAATAACAAAATTTCAGGCCTCTTTTACGCCCTTGGCCATTACTCAGGTGGTCTTTTCTGCTTACAATGGACACAGGAGCCTTAAAGTAACTTTAATTAGTTTTGAAAACTTTTTAATCCCTTGTAACATTTTCAAAATTTTGTCAGAAAGTTTTGTTTTGATTTGAGTTAGCGGCTAAAGAAATGTTACCACTGTTTTACAATGGAAACGTAATGATTGCATCACCCACTTTCTTTTGGTGACAAACACCTTAATTTTGAAATTCTCACAAAAATCAAATAATTGTTGGATTTTAATGAAACTATCAGTACTCATTTACAAATGAAAGAAATTATTTTTGAAATTATCATTTTTTTAAAAATCTTGATAAAAATATTTTTTTTACCTCTGTTACCCCCTCTCACGTATATCCATGAAATCTTAATAAATTTTATATTGATGGCTAACTTTTGTTTTATTTGTTCAACGCAGGACTCATTGGGGAATATAAATCACCTATTTTTTTTATTTTAAGTTTGCAAACATTATCCGAAAATCTTCTCTGAATTGTAAAATAAAAAATGAAATAAAACTCTGATATAATTTAATTTTATAAGCTTTTAATTGCTAGAATAAATAATTACTATTAAGGACATTATACACTGAAGAAAAAAAAATTATCGATTTAAGCTCAGCATATACATTTGCACGGAATTAAGGATGTTTCGGAAAGATTTGATGGAGTAAAGGCCTTTGGGGAACAAATCAAAAATTTACCAATTTATTTTATTTATTAAGACGTTACTATCATTTGTAGTATGACAAAGTAAAATTTTTCCAGGATGTCATAATTATCCTTGCGTGGAAATTCTATGGGTTCTGCTAGTTATTATTAATAGTAATTTTTTTTTTTTAAAACATATCACCCCGAGCAAGGCAGTAACGCCACTGATGTGCAGGGGGGCTACATAAGAGTGTAGAGATTGGAAAAGAGGAAACCTGAAAAAAAATATTGGGGGGGGGGGAGAAACAGGGAAGTAAGGGTATGAGAAAGAAAGGTAAACGTATAGAGGAATCTATTTCAATTGTTGCATGAGAATTTAAATAAGTATTTTTTCTATGGTAGCATGTGATCATTAAATTGCTTTTTATGATGATTACATAACCCATAAAACTCCAGGTTGTGTCATCAACACAGGACTATATATATATATATATATCCTTTGAGATTTGAAGAAAGATGTCACTCAATCAGCAGTCAAAAATTTACTCGCCCCAAAATCATTTTACTCGACTGACTCCATTTTCTTAATAATTGCCTTATGTAAACATAGCGTGAATCACTGAGGGAAAGAAAAAAAATGAAATTTTAATTAAAATTTTGAATGTGTTAGAAAGGATTAAAAACATTAAAAAACTAAGAACAAAATTTAATCTTTCCTCTTAATAATAGCATAAACATTTTAATGATAAAACTTAATTTGTATTAAGTTTGAGCCTTTTTAACATCATGATATGCTGTTTTTTTGTTTTGATTTTTTTTTTTGACAGTTGAGTGGAGGTACCTAAATTTGTAGTTTCTTTCTTCTGTTTGATTACAACCTCCATCTTATAGACATAAAAAATAAATCTGATTTTCTCAACAATTTTCTATAAAAAAGATTACTTACTTGTATAATTTGTTTTTCAGTGTGTGGTTGAAAGAAGTATACGGACATTTTTTTCTTTCTTTCAAATGTTCATTTTTACTTTTCGTAAGCAATCTGGGTGACCGAGACATTTTGACTCCACTCTGGAAGCGTTAATTAAATGAATGTTTACACTGACCAGGACGATAAAAGCGAGATCAAAGAGTTCAATAATGTCATTGTAGGTCATTCTAAGTAACATCGTCAGTGGCATACTTTTGGGTTGTAAAAGTTGGGTTTCTATATGTTTCATTGCTAGATTTTTAATCGACTGCAGGCCGAGTAAAGAAATAAACTTTAATCGCTCAATTAAGTTTTTAAACGTCTGAGTCAAGTGAAATCTCAAAGGCTGTAATATATATATATATATATATATATATATATATAAATTAGCTCTGTTCATACTACATTGAGCACTGTTTTATTCATATCTGAATAATAATACTATACATCTGTGTACCGTCATGAGTATATTTATTAATTCACACAACTCCATATGTGGTGGACTCTCTTATCATAAATAATAAATGAGGGTCAGCCATGGAAGGTGCCCTTCATCTTATACTCATGCTTGGGATTTCTGTCCTGCATGCACTTGTGTTGAACTATTAGCCAACCAGCTACCAATCAACCTGCACTAAGTTTGAGTTTTGTTTAACACCATATCAACACTTCTGTGGGTTATTTAATGCCAAAAAGGTGGGGGTCTATGGTATTTTCTTTAATGATCATTTCTTTTTTGTTTTTTCATAGCGTTTCACCCAATGCAAGGTGGTAACGCCACATGTGCAGGGGGCTACATAAGAGTAAAGGATTAGATAGGAGGAGTGTAACGAGAAAGACGAACCAGTTACAGGGGGTGTCAGAGAAAGGAGCATGAGAAGGATGGGAATACAGGTGTGATGACAGTTGCAAAGATAGAGAGAAAGGAATAAATATACAGGGTGATGTAGAAAGGACGGGAGTCAAGTGGATAAGAAATGGGTATTGACACTGCATTTCAATTCCTGGAGGTTGTAGCCATCAGAAAAGCAAGAATATGGAAGCGAGTTTTACAGGTAGGAAGTGCAAGAAAAGAGGCTGCCAGAGTAGAATTGTCGTTTGCATTCGGTTGATCTAACTGTGAATGGGTGGGACCCAGTTGCCAGCCTAGTTGCACGAGTAAACTTCTGAGGCTGGGACACCAGTGATTTAAGTTCGTCAGAGCAGAAGCCATGAAAATATCTATAGAACAGACAGATGGAAGCCATATCCGATTGGTGAGAAAGTGGAGTGAAAAGGTTGATCTAGTCAGATTTTGATGAAAATTTTTTAATTTTTTTTTTATTTTTATTTTAGAAAACTGAAAAGGTCTTCTAGTTTTGTATTCCAAAATGTATTTCTGGTAATTTTTTTTTTTTCTTTCAAAAATGTATTATGGCAATAATTATTTTTCTTCAAAAATGTATATATTTCTATAAAAGTCTATTTTTATACTTTCATAGTGTTTTCACCCCAGTTTGGGGGGGGGGGGGGTTAACTATTTGCCCATAGCTGGGACCCTAACAGGTGTTACCACTGCGGGTCAGGCTGGACCTGGGAACAACAACAACAATTAACAGGTCGTTCCATGCTCCTCACAACCTCCCAATCAGAAGCCTTGCTGCCAGATGCAGTTTATCATCGTACCCAGGACCTCTGCACTAAAATTTGTTTAAAGTGGTCAGTTGCTTGAGAGGCACAAAGCACACTCTCTGCATCAAAACAACATAGCCATACAGGTACACTGTGCGCCACGGATTAGGTGTTTGTGATGATCCCATGTTATATTATAATGGAGTTTGACATTATGCTTTATGTAAATATATATATATATATATATATATTAGAAAGTGTTATTTATAACAGTATGGATTGCAAATATGGAATGCACTTGACCAGTCAGAAAGTTTGATACAATTAGTGTTGATAATCAACTAATTGGGATTCAATTTTCATTAGATACTCAGTAGTTTACTACTTGCTTACTGTTGGGGGATCACCTCTTTTATTGCACAATCAATGGACTTGTCTAAGGTGTACATATAATCCTGCCTAAAGAGAAGGGCAGTGAGTGTGTGTTAGAGAGAGTGTGTAGCAAGAGTTGAGTAGTTGAACCGCCGCTTAGCTGGTCAGTAAGAATATAGACTCATTACTCGGACTTACTTCTTCTCTACAAGATTGTATATATTGATTCCTACTAACAGTATTCCTGAATTTACTAACATGTGTTCCAGGTTGTATATATTTTTGTTCAATATAACTTACATTTTATCTTTTCATATCTGTTTTTGTTATTATTTTCTGTGTTTTCTAAACAAGAATCCACAAAATGATGCTTATCAAGATGGATGTGTCACCTAAATTTGAAGTATTGTATTTTAAGCCTAGAAATCAAAATAGCTTGTTTCTTTATGTTTAATCCTATTTCTTTTGACCCCTTAAATACCAAAGACTCCCATGCACAGCTAAATTCAAATCAAATCTGATTAATTATGCAAGAAGCAGAAAAAGAGGCTGGATATGGAACCATCAAAATACATTTTGTTTTTTCATCAAGAGAAAAAATATTATTTGTTGTTGGTGAGAAGAAGAATTGAAAATGATTAAAATTCATAATCACAATTTCTGAGTGGAATCACATGAAGGAATGTCTGATAGATTTCACACAAAAGTGAAAGCAATGAAGACTGTGTAGAGTTAGAACCAAACTAAATAACAGGAAACCATTTTTTTTCGACTGCTAGTATTTTCCAAAACTTTTACTAGAAACAAAGAAGAGAATACTAGATTGCTATGTGATGTCAGTTTTTTTAATATGGCAGTGAATGCTGGACAATATCATCGAAGATGAAGGAAAAACTGGAAGCATCTGAAACGTGGTTCTACAGAAGGATGCTGTGGATATCATGGACCGAGCATGTGAGCAATGATGAGGTTTTGAAAAGGATGGAAACAAGAAGGAAATTAATATTGAGCATAAGGAAGAGACAACTGAAGTTCCTGGGATATGCAATGAGGAAGGAGGGCTTGGAGAACCTGATACTAACAAGCTTCTTCTTTTATATGCCATGTCCTTTCAGGACGTAGGCAAACATGTCTTTCCATGTCTCCCTATTCCTGGTGGCTCTTAGCATGCCTTCTGTTACACCATGCAACCCTCGTTCCATCATCCACCTGATCAGGTCCTTCAAATTTGTTATCCACTGCTTTCCTCTGTCTCTTTTTCCCTCTTTAGGAACTTTATTGGTCTCTTCCTGATGCTCAGTATTAATTTCCTTTTTGTTTCCATCCTTTCCAAAACCTTGTCATTGCTCACATGCTCGGTCCATGATATTCGCAGCATCCTTCTGTAGAACCACATTTCCACTCCTTCAAGTTTTTTCTTCATCTTTGATGATATTGTCCAGCATTCACTGCTATATTAAAAAACTGACATCACATAGCAATCCAGTACTCTCTTTTTTGTTTCTTGTGAAATTGTCCTGTTTCTTAATACTTTACTCAACTTCTGGAATGCTTCCTTCGCCATGCCAATTCGTCTTCGGATCTCTGTGTTGCACTTTTCGTCTTCTGTTAGAACATTTCCCAGGTATTTAAATTTTTGTACCTGCTTTATTTTAGTGTCCCTCACCTGTATTTGGCATTTTGGGCTGTCCTTTTTGCTGATGACCATGTATTTGGTTTTCTTGCAGTTTATTTGTAGTCCTTTCTTATCACTTTCTTCAGCTACCTTCTGTAGGAGGTCTTGTATTTCCCTTTTAGTGTTTGCTATCAGCACTGTATCATCTGCATACCTTATATTATTTAAAATGTGGCTGCCGATGACAAATCTTGGCATAACTTCAAAGATTTTTTTTAATGTTCGGTTATAGTAAGAAAGTTGATCTAGTCAGATTTTGACGAAAAAAATTTTTCATTTTATTTTAGAAAACTGAAGATGTCTTCTAGTTTCATATTCAAAGATTTATTGCTGGTAATTTTTTTTCCTTCAAAAATGTATATTTTTCTATAAAAGTCATATATATATATGAATTGGAGTAGATAGACTAAACTATCGCCCGGTTCACACTCCATCCACATCTATTGAACAGGTGAAGAGGCTCATCCTTTGTTTCCTGTTTAGGATGCGGTTTCTGGTTTTCTCTTTTCTAATCTTCTCACTCTTATGTAGCCCCCTGCACATCAGTGGCGTTACCGCCTTGCTTGGGGTGATATGATTAAATAAATATATATATATATATATATATATATTTCTGTAAAAGTATTTTTCATAGTGCTTTAACCCCAGTTTGGAGTTAGCTATTTACCCATAGCTGGGACCCTAACAGGTGCTACTACTCCGGGTCAGAGTGGACTTGGGAACAACAGCAATTAAGAGGTGGTTCCATGCTCCTCACAACCTCCCAATCAGAGGCCTTGCTGCCGGATGCAGTTTACCGTCATACCCAGGAACACGTCCTGAAAGGACAAGGGACATAGAAGAAGAAGTATTTTCTCATTTTGATTTTTTCAGTTCTTTTTGCTTAGAACAATTCATTTTTTAATCCATTCACCCCAAGCAAGGCAATAAAGTCACTAAGACACAAGAAAAGACTGAATGCTAAAGAATATAAGAAAATAAACTATTAAGGAGAGGGAAAAATAAAAGAACAAGAAATAACAAGAAAACTGATAAAACAGGATCTTTGCCAATAAATTGAGTGACAACACTTCACTGGTCAATTGAAATATTTTCACCCTCAGGAGAAATGTCTGTAAACGTAAATAATGTCTAAAGGCTAAATCCACTTTGGCAGGAAGGGAGACAAGATACTGCCACTGCTTAGAAGACATCCATTAAGCTGATAAGACGGTGTTTAATATCTTCAGAAATTTATTAACCATGGATGGTGAGTTCAATCTTAGATAGGACCACAAGAGTCAGAATAGTTACCAATAATTTTGAGAGGGTGGTTCTAATCAAGAACTTTGCAGCCCACTCTTCATAAAGTTCAGGTACCATAGAGGAAAGATCATCAGAACAATTACCATGAAAATATTTATAGAAAAGGCCCAGGGAAGCTACATTATGGTGGTGGGAAAGTGACAGAAATATACTGGGCTTAAATTCATAAAGTTCAGGTACCATAGAGGAAAGGTCATCAGAACAATTACCATGAAAGTATTTATAGAAAAGGCTACGTTACATCAGTGGGAAAGTGACTGAAGCCGAGATGCTAGGTCGGACCAATAATATACCAGATTCTTTTTTGTACCAACATGTATGAACTTTGAAACTATCAGCCTGAAATTTAGTTTAATAAAAAAATCTTTCAAATAAGATAAGCATTTCCTCACGATCATAATTCTTTCTTTAAAATAATGATTCATCCTATATATCTGTCCATTTAATATTCTGAAAAAAAAAAAATACAATAATTGTTTCAAACGAAAGATTTTTTGACAAACTTGCATTCTATTAAAGGTGATTTTTGTTGACTTACCATGAAATTACGAATGGAACGATGAAAAATGGTGTCCTCGTAGTAACCTTTTGTACACAGCTTTATAAAATTGTCACATGTCTTGGGTACCTGTAACAAATAAATAGAAGTAGCAACAGATTTAAAACCACACACACACACACGAGAGTTGGCGGAGAGGATCTTGATTAGACCCACCCTCTCCGTCAGTATAGTGATGTTGGATCACCAACGCTGTGCTGATGGCCCCCACAGACTCGCAATTGCAGTGGGGGCCACAAGTTCAATCATTTGTAATTAAAAAAAAAAAAAGAACTTGAGAGAGAAATAGATTATAGATGTTTCAACATACTTACAAGAACATAACATGTATATTCAAACTTTCAGGATGTCATAAAATCATTTATTGTGAGTTCAGTATGTTCAGGAGGGGTGCAAGTTGCATTCTGTGGGTAGAGGAACTGCAAGGTGCATTCTGCAGGGATGCACAATGTTGCTAAGCACAGCACTGTGGGTCACTAAATTTTTGATTTTGGAAAGTGGGTTAGACTAAGAACTTTTCAATACCTTCTTATGTACAGTGTATTTGGGCAACAATTTTTGATTTATACAAAAACCAGTAAAATTTCTTTGTTAGAAGTCAACCGTAATCAGAATTGTTTAATCAACGCGAATGAGTACTTCCTTCAGCTGAATATTACATGCTTTACGAGGGCTACATACAGAGATTTCCTTCTCTTAGACCGGTTGCTACCCAAGGCTATAGAAGCCAATTTGTTTACCCATAGATGCCAAGGGTAATTAGCACAAGAGTAAATGTAACAAATTCAGTCAGAATTCAAACTCGGCTCTCTGAATCCTCAATCCAAGCAAACAATTCAGAACTCGACTGTGTCTCCTGTTCTTCGTTAAGAAATAATCTTTTTCCTATATTTGGGACACCAATATCTGAATACTTTCATGAACCATTGCCAAGGAATTTTTATTTTGTTTTGACAACATCTTATGGAAGCCAAAAATACTCAGGTATGGGATCATTTCCAGTTATATTTATACTGAAAACCAAAAATATGCTTCCAAATATTTGAAAAAATTAAACAAAAATATATCTTTAACAAAAACTGTTCTTAGTCTTTGCGCTATATATATATATATATATATACGAGCAGTATAGCTCAGCGTTGCTTGGGTGTAATGAAAGCTTTTATATATATAATATCAATTTTCTGCACTATTGTAAGAACTGCAACCTTGAAACTTCTGAATATCGTTTCTTATGTCTTTGTCTATGAGTGTATCAAATTTGATTAAAATCGGACTGCTCCTTCTATAACCCAATTTTTTCGATTATCGATATTTATCAGCGGTACCTCGGCACAAAACCTAGCTAAGAACAGTCGCAGACGCTTATCGTAAAACTGTGTAAATTTTCAAGAAAATTGGTTCAGCCATTTCGGAGTCTATAGGTAACAGACACACACACAGACACACACATACACACACACAGACAAAGTTCCATTTATAAAAAAGTTTAGATTTAGATTAGATTTAGATATATAGTGTATCGAGGCAGCAAATAATTTTCTAAACATATATTGTTAAATATAAGAGACAAGGAATGTCTATTATGTTTAATCATGAGCCATTCTAAACATCGTATTTTGGCTTTAATTTCAGTTGAAAATAAAGACAAAAATTCTCCAACATTTGGATAATTTTTTATTAAGTTGGTGCTAAGCTTTCGGCTCACATGAGCCATCTTCAGAGAGGTTATAAAGATGGTAACACAAAAACATCCACCATCAGCGACAATTTTATTTGGTGTTGACATAAAACTCTGCCAAGCAACGGCAATAGTTCCCAAAAATAACAAATGCAGTTCGCAAATTTGCAATGCAGTTCTATGACGCCACACTGTGTGATAGCACAAAATGACAACAGAACCATATATTCAAATGCAATGTCATGTGTTATGACCAGATTTAAACGTGATTTTATTAATAAAACTTAATATAAAATTATCCAAATGTTGGAGAATTTTTGTCTTTATTTTCAACTGAAATTAAAGCCAAAACACATTTAGAACGGCTCATGATTAAGCATAATAGACATTCATTGTCTCTTATATTTAACAGTATATGTTTAGAAAATATATATATGTATATATAAAAACAGATGTGTATAGAAAAACATTGCCTATTTATTTAATTGACCCTAGAGTTACTGCTTACTAAGTCAGTTTCATGTTTCAAATGGTAAATGTGAGCACATTTCATTTGTTGTTTTTTAGTCTGACTTTGGGCTTGATGTGATCGGCCGATTGATTGGATCAGGCCTCTCCAACCACTCATGTAGCTCAAGTAGGAACCAAAGTGGTGGGTTAGAGTTTAGGAGTATATGTATAACCCAACTCCTCAAACCTTCAACCACCAGGATTCCAAGCATAATGGGTTGTCACCCATGGCAAACAGGTAGCCTCCTTGGGGACTTTTATTCCCTGCAGAGCTTCATATTCTGAAGCCTTGCCAACAGGGCACTTTGTAGAGAATGGAAACAAAAACATCAGGAAGAGGCAGTTAAAATTTCAGAGGTTTGTAATGAAAAAGGAAGGTTTAGAAAATTGGATACTCACAGGGTCGATAAAGGGACAGGGGAAAACAGCACAATATGTACTTGATGCCCATGAGAAAATAGATAGCAGAACAGGGCTTGGGCGAAATAAACAAAAAGACAAAACTACAAGGAACTGGAAAATGTGGAGGCCCATGATTGCCTACATCCTGAAGGGACACAGCAAATAAAAGAAGACAGTTTTTATCCAAATGTAAACAAAGAAAATTTACTAGAATATATTTTTATCACTTTAAATGTTATTTTTAGTGGATACGAAAATTTCTCAAACATTCAGGCTGGTAGGTGAAAATAAATATACTGTTTAATATATAAATGCAGCATCTCGTCAAATCAAATCCGAGTATTTACTCAAAATAACATTTAAAGTGATAAAAATCTGTCAGATTAATAAATGAAAAACCCATTACTTATTTAGAAAATAAATATACTGTTTAATACATAAATGATTTTTTTTTTTTTTTTTCTGGCAAATCAACTTTCGCATGTCATTTATCGCCAACTAAATTTTTTTTTATTTATTGCTGGTAATACCTTTTTCTTTCAACAATTTATTGTTTTTTTCTTATATAATTTTTTTTGTGTCTAGTAATATTTTTTCTTTTTGATTATCAAGATTCATTGAGATTTGCTTTTAAGGGCAGGGTCCCCAAGTCCTACCCTGTTATTTAACCCATAACTGGAGGGAAGGGACAGATTAATACCTTCCCCAAGGGTATCAGTGCTTAAGTGAATGCAGGGTATTCAAATGGAATTCGAATTCGGCTCACCGATTTCTCTTTCCGAGCCGATATCCACTGCACCACAACGCACATCCGTCATTAAACGCTTACAGCACCTGGTATTCCCAAGCGGTCACCCATCTAAGTACTGACCAGGCTCAACATTGCTTAACTTCGGTGATCGAGCGAGAACCAGTGTATTCAATGTGATATGGCCGTAAGCCATATATAAATGAAGCATCTAGTCAAATTAAATACGAGTATTTACTCAAAATAACGTTTAAAGTGATAAAAATCTGTTAGATTAATAAATTTCCACTTTTAAAATTCCGTTTTGTCTACGTTCAAAGACATGTAAACATGCAAAACTTTGAGAGATCTATGACGGGAGTTCCGTTTGAAAGCATGAAAATGAAAGGTTTGTTTTTACTTATTACTCCTTTCAAGAAGGCACTTACCATTTCACAGTGCAGTTCCAAATTAAGGCTGCCCATATTGGTCACCAGTCGTACATAGCCTTTTTTTTTCACTCGTTCGTACGTCAGAACCTCATCATCGATGATGGCTACACAAAAATAAGAGAAAAAGTGTTTCAGACAAAAGATAAAGTTTCCATAAAAGACGAATTAAGAATCTTCTCATAAAAGTGCTATACGTGATACACGCTTTGGGCGATCACGTCTCGAAGGAGACATGACTGACTGGGCAGAAGATTATCCTGCAGTAGGTTGCCATTACTTTCTGCGGTAGACTGGTTGCCAGCCAAGACTATAGAACCCAATCTGTACTGTTAACTCATAGCTAGAGGGGAAAGAGATGTATTATATTATTAAGTAGTAATTAATGGGGGATCAGTTTATTACTTCATAACAATATCAAACTGATCCCCCACTTTATGCCCAGTAGAAGCCTTAATCATATTTTCAACTATTATTTTCATCAGTCAGTTAAATGCCACATGTGATACATGCTTTGGGCAATCATGTCTTGAAAGAGACATGACTGACTGGGCAGAAGATTATCCTGCAGTAGGTTGCCATTACTTTCTGGGGTAGACTAGTTGCCAGCCAAGGCTATAGAACCTGATCTGTCCATAACTGGAAAAGTATTTGTGTGTAAGTGAATGCAAGGAATTCAACTGGAATTCAAACTCGGCTCCCCAAGTGCCAGCTGTAGATTTAAGGTTTATAAAGAGCACCTCAAGTTGTAATGATGCCAATTTGTGCTTGGGACTGGGGAATATTAATCGCT
The DNA here is from genome assembly GCA_037127315.1 of Ascarosepion bandense. Classification (NCBI taxonomy): domain Eukaryota; kingdom Metazoa; phylum Mollusca; class Cephalopoda; order Sepiida; family Sepiidae; genus Ascarosepion; species Ascarosepion bandense. The sequence continues at coordinate 2,548,770 of JBBBDQ010000923.1, read as the reverse complement.
ATCAAGACACCAAGTCAGTGTTCATAGTTACTTAAGATTTGTATCAGTAAAATTATTATTATTGCAAAAAATAGACAAACAAATTTTTATAAATCTGAAAATATTTTCTGGCTTTCAATAATCTGCAAAGGGTTTATAAGTTACAGAAAACGAATCAATCAATGAAATACTGATTAGCTACACATGCATGCCTTTTAGATTTATTTACATTCCCTGGAATATAAATGTATAAAAACTAGAGTGACCACAAAGTGAGGGATCATTTCATATAGTGATTGCTATATGGAATTGATCCCCCATTTTGTATACACCTATTTTCTTGTCATTTGATAAGCTGTAGAACACAAATCAATCAATCAATGAAATACTGATTAGCTACGCATGCATGTCTTTTAGATTTATTTACATTCTCTGGAACAGAAATGTATAGAAACTAGTGTGATCACAAAGTGAGGGATCATTTCATATATTGATTGTTATATGGAATTGATCCCCCACTTTGTATAGATATAATTTCTTGTCATTTGATAAGCTGTAGAACACAAATCAATGAATCAATGAAATACTGATGAGCTACACATGCATGACTTTTAGATTTATTTACATTCTCTGAAAATGAAGGTCATTTTGAATGGGCGTGCCTCTTCATCCTACAGCACGAATGCTGGTGTCCCACAAGGCTCTATCCTGGGCCCGACGCTCTTCCTTATTTTCATCAATGACCTCCCAGATGAGATCAAGTCCCAAGTAGGCATCTACGCAGATGACACTACAATATACTCCCGCACCAGTAAGAAACCTGTTGTGGCGGACAGACATAATCTCGCTGCTGACCTTGAACGGGATCTACACTCTGTGGTGAACTGGGGCAAGAAGTGGCTTGTCAACTTCAATTCATCTAAGAGCAAGCTGTTATCTGTCAACCATTACAGGAAACCTCTCCTGCCTTCCATAAGCATGGACCAAGCGATTCTCCCAGAGAGCAATACATTACGCCTCCTCGGACTTACCCTGTCCTCAGACCTCAAATGGAACCACTATATTGAATCCATAGCAAAATCTACTGCTAAGAAGGTTGGGTCACTATGTCGATCCAGGATGTTTTTTCTGCCTGAATCCATCCTGCATATATACAAGTCAATCATCCGTCCATGCATGGAGTATTGCTGCCATTTATGGTCAGGCACCCCTGCCGTTCTCCTCAGTGTTCTCGACAGGCTCCAAAGGAGAGTCTGTAATGTGATAGGTACTGATCTGGCGGCTCGACTGCAGCCACTTCCCCACCGTCGAAATGTGGCCTCCCTTTGTCTGTTCTATAAATACTTTCATGGCTTCTGCTCGGACGAACTTAAGTCACTGGTGCCTCCTCAACAGGTGTTTACTCGTGCAACCAGACTGGCAACTGGGTCCCACCCATTCACTGTCAGGTTAGCCAAATGCAGACGACAATTCTACTCCTGCAGCTTCTTCCCTCGCACTTCCCGCCTGTGGAACTCGCTCCCGTATTCTTGCTTTCCTGACGGCTACAACCTCCAGAAATTTAAATGCAAAGTCAATACTCATCTTCTAACCACTGGACTCTAGCTCTCTGCCCATCCCCGTATAACCTTCCCTTTCTCTCCACCTATGCATCTGTCATCGCACCTGGTTTCTCAGCTTTCTACTGCTCCTTTCTAACAAGTTTGTACTCCTCACTCTTTTCTAATTAATCTTTTTACAGTTATGTAGCCCCCTGCATATCAGTGGCATTTCTACCTTGCTCGGGGTGAAATGATTAAAAAAAAAAATGTGAAGAAACTAGCATAACCACAAAGTGAGGGATCAATTTATACATTGATTGTAATATAAAATTGATCCCCCACTTTATATACACATAATTTCTTGTCTATTGATAAGCCATAGAAAACGAATCAATCAGTAAATGAAATACTGATTACCTACGCGGGCATGTCTTAGATTTATTTACATTCTCTGGAATATAAATGTATAGAAACTAGCGTAACACAAAGTGAGGGATCGGTTCGTATATTGATTGTAATATAAAATTGATACCCAAATTTATATATACTCTAAAAATTTCTTGTCTATTGATAAACTGTGAAGAACGAATCAATCAATCAATCAATCAATGAAATACTGATCAGCTACACAGCCATGTTTTTTAGATTTATTTATTTAGAGAATTAAAATCAAATGTTCCTGACAAAATTCCTATTTTTTATAATCCTATCGCCCCAAGCAAGGCATTTTACTGCCACTGTTTTGCAGGGGGTTACATAGGAGGAAGATTATGAGAAAGAGTGACTGGTTATGGGGGTGTTAGGAAGTGGGTAAGAAAATGATAACTGTGACCATAAAGTGAGGGACCAGTTTATATATTTGTTGTAATGTAGAATTGATCCCCCACTTTATATCCACCTTATTATAACATAGAAATTTTTTTTTTATAATCCTATCGCCCCAAGCAAGGCATTTTACTGCCACTGATGTGCAGTGGGTTACACAGGAGGAAAGTTATGAGAAAGAGAGACAAGTTATAGGGGGTGTCGGGAAGAGAAGAATGACTGGCCATAAGGTGAGGGATCAATTTATATATTGATTGTGATATAAAAATTGATCCCCAACTTTATAGTTACATAATTTCTAGTCTGTTGATAAGCCGTAGAAAACGAGTCAATCAATCAATGAAATACTGATTAGCTACACAGCCATGTCTTTTAGATTTTACATTCTCTGAAATATAAATGTATAGAAACTAGCGTGACCACAAAGTGAAGGATCATTTCATATGTTGATTGTTATATGAAATTGATCCCCCTCTTTATATACACATTTTAATTTCTTGTCTGTTGATTAGCCATAGAAAACGAATCAATGAAAAAACGAAATAGTGATTGGTGAGACTGGCATGTCTTTTAGATTTATTTACATTCTCTGAAATATAAATGTATAGAAACTAGCGTAACCACAAAGTGAGGGTTCATTTCATATATTGATTGTAATATGGAAATGATCCCCCTTTTTATATACACATTATAATTTCTTATCAGTTGATAAGCCATAAAAACCGAATCAATCAATCAATGAAAGACTGATTAGCAAGACAGGCTAAACACTATCATGGTTACAAAGTGAGGGATCAGTTCATATATTGACTTTAATACAGAATCGATCGCCCACTTTATATCTACATTATAATTCCATATTTGTTTATTAAATTTTGATTAGCTATGGGCTAATTAGTAATGGGTAGTTCTCTGCCCATTTCTTTTTTTTTAAACTATGAACCGCTATTGCTCTTAATTTATTTTGGTGGATCCCTGTAAACATTTGATAAAAAAAAAAAAAAAAAAAAAAAAAAAGAAAGAAAGCTTTTTTTTATTTTTGACTAAAAGCTAAGTTTGTATTATACAGAAAGTAAAAACTAATTTAATTTTTATTTAACAACTAAATTCTATGAAACATTTATTTACATTCGGAAAATAATTCAAAATAAATCATCTTAAAACGTGTGAGTAATTAATGAATTAAAATCCGGTGCAGATTTATTCAAACAGATCTGCGTGGTTGATGCTTCTCTGTGAGTTTCGTTTATGTTTGGCTCCTTTGACGTCAATGACAGTCGAAGATCACCACTTTACACAATGTCAAGTCTATTACTATATTAATTAATTTATATAAATATATTGATACTAGCAGAATAGCCCGGAATTGCTCAGGTGTAATGAAAGCTTTAAAACTAATCTATGGTCCTGGAGCTCAGACTCAGCCTAAAGAATATTTGTGTGAAGTTTGGTGAGAATCGGATAAAACTTGTGGATTTGTATAAAGGACATACAGACAGATAAACACACACACAAACATCTTGCCTTATATATATATATCAATTTTCTGCACAATTGTAAGAACTGCAACATTGAAACTTCTGAATATCGTTTCTTATGTCTTTGTCTATGAGTGTATCAAATTTGATTAAAATCGGACTGCTCCTTCTATAACCCAATTTTTTCGATTAACGATTTTTTGATATTTACCTTGACACAAAACCTAGCTAAGAACACTCGCAGACGCTTATAGTACAATTGGTTCAGCCGTTTTGGAGTCTATAGGTAATGGATACACACACACACACACACACACACACACACATACAGACAAAGTTCCATTTAGAAATAAGTTTAGATTTAATTTCATTCATTTTTTAAATTAATATTACTATTTATCATCAATATATTAAATCTTATCACCCCAAGCAAGGCATTTTACTACCCCTGTTTTGCAGTGGAGGTTACATAGGAGGAAAGTTATGAGAAAGTGACAGGTTATAGGGGTGTCAGGAAGTAGGTAAGAGAAGGATGAGACTACTGACGAGAGTGGAGTGGACAGAGAAAGTAGCATAAGAGAGAGGATGCAGGTTAGTGAGATAGGAGATGACTATTGACTTTACATTTATATTCTTGGAGATTGGAGCTGTTGGGGAAGGAAGTAAACGAACGGAAATTTCACAGGTGGGAAGCGTGAAAAAAGAAGTTGCTGGAGTAGAATTTGCGTTTACATTTTATTGCTTTCACAGTAAAAGGGTGGGACCTAGTTGTTAATCTTGTGGCTCAAGTAAATTCATATATAGGGGGCACCAGTGAGCTAAGTTCATCGAAGCAGAGGCCGTGAAAGTATTTGTAAAAGAGACACAGGGAAGCCACATTGCACTGGTGAGAAAGTGACTGTATCTGAGCTGCCAAGTCGGGATCGATCAAATTACAGATTCTTTGTTGGATTTTGTCAAGGATCATTTTTATTAAAAATTATTTAATAAATTATAATTTTTATATAATTTTTTGCTATATATATTCTTCCTTTACATGTCCTTCTCAATTCAACTTTTACAACTGGCTACAAAGTGAGGGTTTAGTTTATATATTGATCATAATATAGAATTGATCACCCACTTTATACCCACATTATAATTTCTTGTTTGTTTATCAAATTTTAATTAGGTATCCACCACTTCTACCCCAGCTATAGGTTAATTAGTAAAACTTGGATCACTTGACCATTATTATGTCCAAAAAAATATTTCTTACAATTTAAAAATATTTTCTGCATTTAAATAACCTGCAAAAGGTTGATAAGCCATAAAAATAAACGTATCTCATCACCAAAGAATCTACTCACCAGGTACGTGCTCAGTATTGGGGTCCATTGCTGTTGAAGTAAAAGATGCAGCTACGGTGCCAGTAGAATAGTGTGCCTAAAATAGAAATCAAAGACAGGCTTTTGAATTAATCAGTCAGTTAAGTGCCATACGGAATACATGCATTTTGGGCGATCATGTCTCGAAAGAGACTTAACTGAGCAGAAGATTAGCCAGCAAGTTGCCATTGCTTTCTGTGGTAGACTGGTTTCCAGCCAAGGCTATAGAACCCAACCTGTCCAATTATTTGACTCATAGCTAGATGGGAGAAGAGATGTATTATATTATTAAGTAGTAATTAGTGGGAGATCAGTTTATTACTTCATAACTATATCAAACTGATCCCTCACTTTGTATCCAGTAGAAGCCTTAATCATGTTTTCAATTATTATATTCAGTTAGTCAGTTAAGTGCCATACGTGAGACACACTTTGGCTGATCATGTCTTGAAAGAGACATGACTAACTGGGCAGAAGATTATCCTGCAGTAGGTTACCATTGCTTTCTGCAGTAGACAAATCACATAGTGGCTGGGTGCTTCCAATGATATGACCTTCTGCCAAGCCTAGCTTAGTAATATATACATTAAGTTAAAGGCCATAGTGGTCCTGGGTATGATGGTAAACTGCAACTGGCAGCAAGGCCTCTAATTGGGAGGTTGTGAGGAGCATGGAACCACCTCTTAATTGCTGTTGTTCCCAGGTCCAACCTGACCTGGGGTGGTAACACCTGTTAGGGTCCCAGCTATGGACAAATAGTTAAACCCCAAACTGAGGTCAAAACACTATGAAAGTATAAAAATAGACTCTTATAGAAAAATATACATTTGTGTAGGAAAAATATTACCAACAATACATTTTTTAAGGAAAAAAATTATTTCCACCAATACATTTTTGAATACAAAACTAAAAGATGTCTTCAGTTTTCTAAAATAATAAAAAAAAATTTTTTTTTCATTAAAATCTGGCTAAATCAACCTTCTCACTAACCAAACATAAAAAATAATACCTTAAAGCCCCCACTTTTTTTGCATTAAATAACCCACAGAGGTTGATATGCTGTTAAACAAAACTCAAATTCAAAGGCCACAGAATGAGCTTCACCAATTTTTAGTCATACACAAAAAGTTAGTCAAAAAGTAATAACTGTTCTTCTTCAAAAAATACAAAGCATCCGGTAGCATTGCTGCTGCTTCTTTGCAAACAATGGCGGCTCATCCAAGTTAACCTAACCCTGCTCAACCATTAATGATGAACAAGTAAGAAAAAAAATGAAATCTGTTGTCAAAATAAAAACTTACAGCATTAAATTTGTCCAAGTTTTTCTTTTCTTCAACAGGTTTTTCTTCCTTTAATTAAAAAGAAATAAGATTAAAACAAAATAATCACATATTCATACATATATACAGCCTTTGAAATTTGCAAAAGAAATCACTTGACTGGCGGTCGAGCGCAAGGGAAAATTTACTTCCCCCAAAATCATTTTAATCGATTGACTCCATTTTCTTAATAGTCGCCTTACGTAAACATAGCATTAATTGCTGACGGAAAACAAAAAATAAAATTTTAATTAAAATTTCAAACGTATTAGAAAGGATTTAAAAAATTATAAAAAATAATAACAAAAAAATTTGATCTCTCCTCTTAATAATAGCATAAACATTTTAATGATAAAACTTTATTTGTATTAAGTTTGAGCCTTTTTAACATCATGATATGCTTTTTTTTTGTTTTGATTGTTTTTGACAATTGAGTGGAGGTCCCTAAATTTGTAGTTTCTTTCTTCTGTTTGACTACAACCGCCATCTCATAGATGATAAAAAAATAACAAATCTGATTTTCTCAACGATTTTCTATAAAAAAGATTACTTACTTGTATAATTTGTTTTTGCTGATTGAAAGAAGTATTTTTTTCTTTCTTTCAAATGTTAGTGTAAGCAATCTGGGCAACCATTTTGAATGTTTACACCGACAAAGAGTTCAATAATGTCATTGTAGGTCATTCTAAGTAACATCTTCAATGGCATACTTTTGGGTTGTAAAAGTTGGGTTGGGTTTTTCTATATTTGAACTGACACATTTCATTGCTAGATTTTTAGTCAAAAGCAATAAACTTTAATCACCCAATTGTTTTTCATGTCCGAATTTGTGATCAGCAGGATCAGGCAGGCAAGTGAAATCTCAAAGGCTGTATAAATTTAGAACAGAACAATGTCGCTGAGGTGACGTGGAATCTCTGTTAGAGATCTCATGTCGAAATGTGCATCCGACACCCTTGAATTTTGAAAATTTTCTCTAATTTATATTGGCTCTGTAATCTACATTGAGCTCTCCTCCTGCATCATTTTTTAATATTAAAAATTTTTAATATTAATTAGGATCAGGTTCATGGAATTTACCTTCCCACTCTTCCACTTCGGATTAAATAAAAATAAAAATATATATATACACACACACACAATGTGTAAAAGTTCAAATATAAGTAAAATATATATGTATATAAAGGACAATATGAATAAAGACAAAAAGAAAATTTATCTGAAAAATTTTGTTCTAATTCAAATGTAAGGTTTTATACCGAAACAATGTCCACAAACAGTAAAATAAACAAAAATTATAATCTACAGGGTGCCCCACCAAAAAAAAAAAAAAAACAAAAAAAAACAAATGGCAAATTGAATACAGTTTCTTTAATTGTTGGAATTTTTGTTACAGTTATTTGAAACAAAAGTAAAGGATAGAAATTTAGTCACTTAAAACAGAACCAAAACACAAATGTTAGACGTGGTGTTGAAACTAAAAAAGTTATTTTTTTTAACTTTTTCTTCATCATATAGTAAATCTAAAATTTTCAATTCTTTAGTTGGGCACCTTGTAGTCAGTCAGTCAGTTAAATGCCATACGTGATACATGCTTAGGCGATCATGTCTCGAAAGAGACATGACAGACTGGGCAGAAGATTATCCCACAGTAGGTTGCCATTGCTTTCTGTGGTAGACTGGTTGCCAGCCAAGGCTATAGAACCCAATCTGTCCTATTATTTGACTCATAGCTAGAGGGGGAAGAGATGTATTATATTATTAAGTAGTAATTAGTGGGGGGGGGGTCAGTTTATGTGAACTGTTTCTCACATCAGTAATCATTGTGTCCCTTCACACCTCCCATACAAATGCCTATTAACAAAAGTACATTGTACATATTTCAGGCAACAAAGCAACTGATGGACACAAAATGGAGAAATAAACAGAAACAAAACTTACTTTGAATCTTTCCCTGCCATCCATTTGTGTCATTGATTAACAATGGAAATCATGACAACTGATAGAAGCTAGAGGCGGGAGAAATGCATTATATTATTAAGTAGTAATTACTGAGGGATCAGTTTATTACTTTGCAACAATATAAAACTGATCCCCCACTTTATGCCCAGTAAACTGGAAATCATGACAACTGATAGAAGCTAGAGGCGGGAGAAATGCATTATATTATTAAGTAGTAATTACTGAGGGATCAGTTTATTACTTTGCAACAATATAAAACTGATCCCCCACTTTATGCCCAGTAAAATGGAAATCATGACAACTGATACATTCATACAATTATTTGAAACAAAAGTAAAGGATAGAAATTCAGTCGCTAAAAACAGAACCAAAACACAAATGTTAGACGTGGTGTTGAAACTAAAAAAGTTATTTTTTTTAACTTTTTCTTCATCATATAGTAAATCTAAAATTTTCAATTCTTTAGTTGGGCACCTTGTAGTCAGTCAGTCAGTTAAATGCCATACGTGATACATGCTTAGGCGATCATGTCTCGAAAGAGACATGACAGACTGGGCAGAAGATTATCCCACAGTAGGTTGCCATTGCTTTCTGTGGTAGACTGGTTGCCAGCCAAGGCTATAGAACCCAATCTGTCCTATTATTTGACTCATAGCTAGAGGGGGAAGAGATGTAGTATATTGTTAAGTAGTAATTACTGAGGGATCAGTTTATTACTTTGCAACAATATAAAACTGATCCCCCACTTTATGCCCAGTAAAATGGAAATCATGACAACTGATACATTCATACAGTTATTTGAAACAAAAGTAAAGGATAGAAATTTAGTCGCTTAAAACAAAACCAAAACACAAATGTTAGATGTGGTGTTCAAGCTAAAAAGTTATTTATTTTTTATACGTTAGTTCATTTTCTTTTTTCATCATATAGTAAATCTAAAATTTCCTGCATTTTTGTGCCCATCCCCGTAATAGAAATCACATTCCAAGTAAATAAAAAAAAACATATTTCTAATGTCTGATTTTTTTTAAAAGGTATAAAAAGAAAAAATATGAAAGTAGATATTGCTACACAACAAGGAAAAGTTAAATTGATTTTAATTTTATGTCTTTTATTGAAACACGCAAGGCAAAGAGAAGGATTAGCTTCACATTTGGCACAAAATGGATTTCCTTTTGGGGGTTTTGTTATCAGCTTCCTTTGCACTCATTGTTTTCCCTGTTTCGCTATAACAGGATTTAGGATCGAATGTTGGGACCCTAGAACAACTACGGAAATGAGGCTTGGGAGGCCAACATGTTAAAATACTAATAGAATTGTGATACGTGTTATGTGTAACAAACAAAAACAAAATGATTGATCTAAACTCAGAGTAATTCATGGACAAATATTTAATTTACAGAACAATTAAATAAAAATATTTACAAATATACAGTTTTTGCATTCAAGACAGAAACGTAGAGTTTACTACTGGTGAGTGTTACGAGGAGAGAAGGAAAAGGTAGGTTGTCAAATATCTTTACCCAGTTAAGTTGGCGAAGAAGTTAAGTGCTATACTTTTTTGGAAATCCTTAAATTAGTTTATAAAGAATAATTATTAGTTTGATCAATGAAAGAGTCAAAAATATCTATTTCCCCATATATTTTCATGAGGTTCTCTTTTAGATTTTAGTTGGTCAGAACATGTCTGTGAGATTCTTTCGGCTGAATATATAATCCTTGAATCAAAACCGGAGCCGATAAGATCAGCACATCCTGTTAACAACTCTTTCAAATTTTAGTCGGTACGACTTTTCTATGAGATTCTTTCAGCAGGATATAAATCCTTGAATCAAAACCGGAGCTGATAAGGTCAGCACATCCTGTTATCAACTGACTACTCACTGCCCAAAACCTACTTTTATAGGGTCTAACACCTAATTTGCATATTTCTAGACCCTTTCAAATTCTCTCGATTTTACTGGAATTTTCTACAACCTTCCAAAACGTTCTATTCCTAATTTCTCTATTTAACGACTACTTCCTCAATTAAAAGTTTTTTGTAATAACAAGTAGGACTCAATAAAATCCCTTACTACAACTTTTTAGACATTATTATTATTTTTTTTATATCTAAATGCATCCTCGTAACAATTGATTGAACCTACAGAATTCATTTAGTTTAAATCAATCACATATTTAATATTAAGGCAGCAAGATACATTTTTAAATACCAAGACCCTTATTTTAGTAAGGAAATGCTCCTTAAATTTATTTTAAAAATACAATGTTAAAACAAAGTTGCTTGTACCAAAATTAATAACAGTATAGTTCTGGTACCCTGGAACAACAAGAAAAATGAGGTTTGGGAGCTAACGTTTTAATTATTTCAAAATATTTCTTTTAACTTAGTGGCTGTTATAGATGTAATTATAGACAAAACATTTCAGACAAGTACCATCTGGCCATCATCAGGTGTCTATTGTTTGACTAATATGGGATATCTTTTAGTTAGTGAAATTTCTAGGATACACAATGAGGAAAGAAGTCTAGAAAATTAGATACTCACAAGACAGATTGAAAGCAGTAGGGACAAAGGAGAACAACATACAACCTACTTGGCAAGCTTGAGTGAATAGAAGATGGAACAGGGTTTGAGAATGATAATAAAAAAATTAAGAACTACAAAAACAGGAAATTGTGGAGAGCCATGATTGCCAATGTCCTGAAGAGACACAGTATATAGAAGAAGATACTAGTTCTTGTTCATTCTTACTGAACTGGTGCTTCAAAATATCACCATTTTCTATTGCTATTAAATTTTTAAAACTCCTCTATAAAAATAATCCATCTAAATATACACTACCGGTCATATTATTAGGCCATCCCAGTTTTTAAAAACAAATTATGTATTTCATACTATTTTTTAGTATTTATTGCCAGGTTGATAATTCTAAATGAAAATAGAATGGTTCTTTTGTTAATACTGCACAATAACATGTGCATCAAATGAACTGTTCTGGTGTCAAGTTTTTGTGCTCTCTTCTCTATGTTAATCTCTTCTTCTTAATGACTGGCTGAAGCTAAGGCTTCCTGGCTGCCTTGTAAAATTTTGCAAAGTAATAATAAAAGACCCGTTCTATTTTCATTTAGAATTATCCACTTGGCAATAAATACTAAAAATAGTATGAAATACATAGTTTCAATCTACAGGCTGCGATGAGTAAATTGTCGCCAATTGCCTTGTAAAATTTTGCAAAGTAATAATAAAAGACCCGTTCTATTTTCATTTAGAATTATCCACTTGGCAATAAATACTAAAAATAGTATGAAATACATAGTTTCAATCTACAGGCTGCGATGAGTAAATTGTCGCCAATTGCCTTGTAAAATTTTGCAAAGTAATAATAAAAGACCCGTTCTATTTTCATTTAGAATTATCCACTTGGCAATAAATACTAAAAATAGTATGAAATACATCATTTTTTATAAAAAAAACTGGGGTGGCCGAATAATTATGGTCGGTAGTGTATATGTAGTAATATGGAAAAGAATGAAGATTTTTCAACAATATATGCATATTATTTGGAATGTACCTTTTGAGGTAGATAATCTTGGAAAAAGGGGGAGAATGACATTCTAACTTAGGGTGGAAAGGGTGCATTGGATAAAAAAGACTGAGAATGACTGGTTTAATGTCTTACTTATATAATTAAATTTCTATATGCATTTTAAAGATTTAAATGCAATTGCCATATTTGTCTGAAGCAAAATTATCGCCTGGTCACACAGTTTTTATTGATTCTTGTGACTTTCTGTCACTGTTCAATTCTATTGTTTAAAAACATCAGTAACTGATGTCAGAAACAAGTAGACATCTGGGTGAAGTAATTCTCATTTTATGTATTTACTAGCAGTATAGCCCGGCGTTGCTCGGGTGTAATGAAAGCTTTAAAACTAATCCATGGTCCTAGCATGAAATACTAAAAAGCAATAGTTGTTTCCAGTTAAAGCAAAACCGTAGACTGAAAGAAAAATGAATGAATGTAAGTCAAATTTTGATTTCCTGGTATCGATATCAAATAAGTTTTTTTCATTATAAACTGAATTTTGAAGAATAAATAAGTCCTCTGAGTAAATGGTATCAGGGCTGAGACTAAGAGCTACAATTATACCTATTTAGAGCCAAACCTGAAGCAAAAACTAAAAAGGGCTGAAAAAAATACAGACATACAGGCAGATAAACAGACACAAACACAAATATCTTGCCTTTATATATATATATATATATATATATATATATATATATATAATTATCCACTACTCCATGTTGTTGGTATCCAACTATCTAAATTACCTTTGGTTTGTATACATCATCGAGTTCTTTGAGCGCTTCCATAGTGGTCGAATTTATGCATTTCAGATGGAATTTGGGGTCCTTCTTGGCGGCTTCTAATTCTGAAGAAACAAAACTTTTATACATTTGAATAAACCAATGGCAAGCATTCTATTACAAAAACTCATTGAATTCAAAGAATTTTAAGGTAAATTCTCTTATCGGGGTTCAGAAAATGTCCATCAAAGTTCTTTCTATTCATCACTTTCTCATAAAGTTTAGTGCAAAAGTTTCTGGAGCCTTTGCCGTTATCTGTAGCAGAATTTTAGAAGTGCCTTTCAAAGTTACTTAGTTATTTATTGATTGTACAATAAGTTGTCTACAGCAGTGGTTTCCAAACTTTTTTTCTGTCATTTCCCCCTACACCCATGGTTCCCAACCCCAGCGGGGTAATGAGCCCATATTTTGGGGGTAATGGATGTTTGGTTTGGAAAGAGGCAATCAGCTTATAATTTCACACTGTGCCAAATTATTAATGAGACAGCATTTTAAGGAAGAATTCCCCCTACCCCAATAATTCCAATGATGAATGGGTAAGAAATCCATATCTTGTGAGTGAAGATATCATTCCTGATGAGGACTATCCAGCAAAAGAAGAATTTCTCACACTCAGGATGAACAATGCATGGAAGCTTTTGTTTGAGACCAAGTCTGGTCTAGACACCCTTTGGATCTCTCGTCTGCAGGATATACCAACACTAACCTCTAGAGCAGTACAAATTCTCAAAGGATTTTCAACCACTTATCTATGTGAACAAGCTTTTTCTACTGGCCTTGGAATGAAGACCAAGAAACGTAGCAGACTCAACGTGGCAAACGACGCCCAAATAGCCCTTTCAGTCACAAAGCCAAGAATAAATAAACTGGCACAGACAATACAAGCTCAACACTCACATTAAGAATGACGGCTAGGTTACGGCTACTATACCTCTGATTACAATAGATTGGTACTATTGTATTGAATAATTTCCATTAACTTTGTCTGCTTTTGATGTATGAAAATATAATTACTTCTTTTCCTATATTACAGGTATTTGTTTATTGGGGTAATGGATAATAGTGAAATTGTATTTTGGGGTAATCGCAGCAAAAAGGTTGGAAACCTATGCCCTACACCCAGTTCAACCATCCAGATTTCCCCCTTCATGTGTATGAGAGAAAGAGCAGTTAATACACTGTGACTATTTACTAATTTATTTTTCAAATGTACAAATATACTGATAAACTTATAGTTACAGAGTAAAGTGGATAGAGAGCAGTTAGTAACAACTAAGCATAGCCATAGAGAGTGGTTAGTAACAAATAAAAGGACTTTTGTTTGCTCTTCTACTTCAGAAATAAATTAGTGAGAAGGGTGATGCTGCTTCTTGTTCACCAGTGTATCAATATCAGGGTTAGTTTTGGCAAGTGCGCAACGTTTGTCACGTTCCACCTCCAGTCAGTTTCATGCTCTGGGCTTGATTGTGAGTTAAGTAGAAAATCCTGACTCACAAAGGTAGGTTGTGGAAAACAGAATGAGGATTTTCAATGCGTTGTTGCTCAGTTGTAGGTATGCTCCACGCATATTAACTCAGAATTCTTCAAGATCTTGTGCATGAAATTCATCCTTGGCAGAAGAGTCATGTTTGAGCTCCAAGAACTCATTTTGCATGTCCTCAGAGACATCATCCACCCGACATATAAATGGGTTCCTTGTCAGCTTCGTAACACACTGTGAGCCTGTGAGAGTACACTGGTACCCCACCGCCCTTCCTTCAGAGCTCATGTTTGAACATGAACTGACTGGTAGGTATGGCGCTGCCCATCTACAACAGGCATTCTTTCTCTCTTAGACATGAGGAACATCCACCTGAGATTTTCTTATTCAGTAGGTAATATAATTATTTCCCCACTGGTAGCTTCAAATTTCCCCCAGTGGGAAATTTCTCCCAGTTTGGAAATCGCTGGTCTACAGGCTATTTACAAGCCTCAGGCAAAAGTCAATTAGGAGAAATATGGTCCATACAAATTTATGTAATGAAAATCATCTTAAATGGCACATCTTCTGAATCTCATGCAATCAATGCAGACATGCCTCAAAGCTCCTCTCTTCTGTCCTACCATATCCTTTAGCCTAGAAATATTCTCACATTATTAGCAAATAACTTTACACAACATTAAGCAAACACTAGTCAATAATGGATTTCCTAACTCTGTTATTGATCAACAAATTAAAATGTATCTCAACAAACTTAACAATAGCTCTAACAATAATGATAATATTAATAATAATGGTTTACATCAAAATAAACATAACACTATTAACTTATACTATTGCAACCAAATACATAATAATTATAAACAAGATGAAAAAACTCTCAAAAACATAATACGTAGAAATGTTAAACCAGCGGAAAGTAATAATCAAATTAAACTCATTATATATTATAAAAAGTTTAAAACAATTGACCTCATAGTCTATAACAACCCAACAAGCACTAAACTAAATTCTCTACAAAAAACCAATGTAGTGTACCAATTTACATGCCCATTCAGAGATTGCATCTCTGATACTAATCAAAAACCTAGTACATATATTGGTTTTACTACAACCACGCTCTCCCGTAGACTTACATGTCATCTTTCTGATCAGAGTACTATTAAACAACATTTCTCTGAAAAACATAAACATGTAGGTAATATCAGACAGATTTTGGTCAACAATACGGTGATCCTTACTCATACACACAGTAAGAGGAACCTGCAGATATTGGAGGCCATGTACATCAAATCTAAACAACCAACACTCAATAAAATCAACTTTAAAACAGGAAATAACATATTACATTGCATTTGACTACATGGTTTTTTTGTCATTTCGCACTATCCCGCGGTGTGACGTCATAAAACCGCATCGCAAACTTAAGAACTGTGTTTATTATTTTTGGTAACTATTGCCGTTGCCAAGCGGAGTTTTACGTCAACACAAAATAAAATCGTCGGTGATGGTGGATTTTATAATATTTCAGTTTAAACAACCTCTCTGAAGATGGCTCATGTGAGCTGAAAGCTTAGAAGAAATCCAATAAATAATTATCCAAATGTTGGAGAATTTTTGTCTTTATTTTCAACTGAAATTAAAGCCAAAATACGACGTTTAGAACGGCTCATGATTAAATATAATAGACATTCATTGTCTCTTATATTTAACAACATGTTTAGAATATATATATATATATATATATATATATATATATATTTCTGCCTATCATCTATATACTTATATATAGGCATATACTTATATATAGGCATATAGTTATATATAGGCATATAATTACTACTTCAAAAAAAGGAAGATGGGCTTAATAAAATATTTTTTGTGTATTTATGACCATCTCTGTCAAATCTACCATTATCTCCCTAATCCAGAGATTATCCATAGAATTTCTTACCTTCATCAATGACTTTCAAATTATTTTTCAAGTGGAAAAAATCAGACATGTTGAATTTGTTTAATTCAGTTGGATTCTGAAAATGAAAGAACAAAATGATTCACCAAACACAATAGAATATAAAGAAAAAGAAGATAATTAATCTTAAACTTACGGCCTCTGACCTCTTGTCAAGGTTGGCAATGGATGTAATAACTGTTCACTGTTACAACTACCTAAGGCAAGTGCGGAATAATTAGGTGAGAGTAACTGGCCTAAGTGCCCCTTCACTTAAACTCTAGTCTTCTGTTAATAGAAGAGGGAGAGGTGGACTTATGCCTTTCTCAAGGGTGCAATATGAACAACAACAGTTTGAACAAAATCTGGAAATTATCTTAAAGATTTTCTTTATTAATAATTATTATGCTGCTACACACATTCTTTCTCTCATATATATATATATATATATATATATATATATATATATAATTATATAGTTATGTATCAATTTTACATTGCGACATGGAAATTTCTGTGTTTCGAGATGGGTTCTCATCATCAGGCAATGTTGATGTGGTTATGCAGATGATTTACATTTACAAGAAAATGTAAATCATCTGCACGACCACATCAACATTGCCTGATGATGAGAACCTATCTCGAAACACAGAAATTTCCATGTCGCAATGTAAAATTGATAAATAACTATATAATGATATTATATTAAGCTCTATAATACTCATTATATTAAGCACTGTTTATAATAAAATAAATGCCAGAGTACTCAAAATAAAATAAAAAACCTTGAGTCCTCTTCACTTGGAATTATATATATATATATATATATATATATAATGGACTCTCCCATCAGATTCAACATATGAGGATCTGACAGCCTAATTGCTTCAGTCATGAAACCGAGGCAAACTGCCAGAGGACCCACTCAAGTGATTTGTTTAAAGTGGCTTGAGCAGAATCATCCACACTTTCAGGAAATAATTGATACACTCAGTCGGTGAATATAAATGCCACAGATGAAGCAGACAATAGACCTCAGGATTTTTTTTAATTATCCTGCAACAGGTTGCCATTACCTGCTGCGATAGACTGGTTGCCAGCCAAGGCTATAGAACCCAATCTGTGCTGTTATTCAACTCATAACTGAAGGAAAGGGACAGATTAATACCTTTACCAAGGGTATTAGTGCGTAAGTGAATGCAGGGCATTCAATTGGAATTCAAACTCAGCTCTCCAATTTCTCGTTCCAAGCCAACATCCACTGCACCACGACAGACATCCACCAAGAAACGCTTACAGCACCTGGTATTCCCAAGTGGTCACCCATCTAAGTACTGACCAAGTTCAATGTTGCTTAACTTAGGTGATTGGATGAGAACCAGTGTATGCAATGTAATATGACCATAAGATCATATATACATAGATATATATTTTTCTTTATTTGTAAACGAGTTATTACACAACCTAGGTTTCTACTATGTGGTGTTTTCAGGTGATTTGTATTAACTGATTTTACCATTTAATGTTCTTTTTTTAGAACACTCACGTAACGGTGGATTTTTTGGAACGCTCACATGACAAAATCCACCGTTGCTAATCGCCTGAAGAGATCACATGGTAGAAACCTAGGTCGCATAATAACTTGTTTACAAATGAAGAATATTCAAAAGTTCTACAATATAATTGTATTAAACACTTTTTAATACAAATGTGCACTGGTCTAATTTTATTATGACTAAAAACTAAGTAATTAAACAATCAATATATATATATATATATATTTGCGCTCTCACACCCTGATTGAGCACTCTGGAGGAATGGTAGACTTTGAAAAACAGTAGCTACTCTGACATGTACACATCGCTCATTCAGTAAAATGAATTAGAGCACTCTGACTATTGGGCACATATAATGATAATATACGTGGTAAAAAGTTTGCCTTTTTCCACCGAATGCCTATGGCCCAGAGGTAGAGTCGCCGACTGATGCCAATTTGGTCGGGTTTCAATCCTGGGTTAAAAAGCAATCAGAGTCTAACCATACTGATGAGCTGTGATACAGCAAAACAGATCTGTCTGCAGATGACAATATATATATATATATATATATATATAAATTTAATTATTTATAAATTTTACAAAATAGATTAACTTCCAACATATTTTTTTTAAGAAATCATGTCAGAGGACACATATTTTCCTAACAAGATTTCTCAATTATTTAGGCTGGTAGATATAAATAAATAAATATACTGTTTAATTACAAAAAAAATAAATAAATAAAAAAGAGTATCTACTCAAATAAAAGTAGCCATTAAAAATAATGTTTCAACAAATAAATTTAAAAAGTGTATATGTATATATGATTAATACAAATATACTTTTTATTAAAAAAAAAAGCAGAGACAATGTTTGCAATTTATTTAATCTTTATATATATATATATATATATATGCATAGCATTGACTTTTAATGGTGCTTAGTGCCAAAACTGCTGGGTTTTTTCAGTAGTTTACTGATAGAGAAGAATTTTTTATCATAAAGTGTTTGTTTGAGCATTAATAAAATGAATGTGGAGAGGTTCTTCCCTTAACTGAGTAGTGTTATTTCAGGTATATATATATATATATATATATATATATATACTAGCAGCATAGCCTGGTGTTGCTCGGGTGTAATGAAAGCTTTAAAACTAATCCATGGTCCTGAAGCTCAGACTCTTTGGACGTTGGCACAAAAGACTAAAAAGCAATAGTTGTTTCCAGTTAAAGCGAAACCGTAGACAGAAAGAAAAATCAATAGATGAAAATCATATTTTGATTTCCTGGTATCGATATCAAATAAGTTTTTTTTGTCGTAAACTGAATTTTGAAGGCTAAATAAGTCCTCTGAGTAAATCGTAACATGGCCGAGACGAAGAATTACAATTATACCTATTTAGAGCCAAACCTGAAGCAAAAACTAAAATAAATGGGCTGAAAAAATACAGACATACAGGCAGATAAACAAACAAACATCTTGCCTTTTATATATATATATATATATATATATATATATATATATTATCGATTTTCTGCACTATTGTAAGAACTGCAACCTTGAAACTTCTGAATATCGTTTCTTATGTCTTTGTCTATGAGTGCATCAAATTTGATTAAAATCGGACCACTCATTCTATAACCCGATTTTTTCAATTATTGATTTTCAATATTTATTGGGGGTACCTCGACACAAAACCTAGCTAAGAACACTCACAGACGCTTATAGTACAACTGTGTAAATCTTCAAGAAAATAGGTTCAGCCATTTCTGAGTCTATAGGTAATGGACACACACACACACACACACACACACACACACACACAGAGACAAAGTTCCATTTATAAATAAGTTTAGATTTAGATAGATATATATATATAATTAAATCTTTTTCAAGTAAGGTGTTATATTGTGTTTAAAATTGTGGATAAACTACCAGAAGCTCATATTGTGTTGCTGTTTGATCAAGTACTTTTGACCATCTTGGTCGTTATCAAGAAACTAAAGTGATGCTTGTGCATTTGTTAGAATTCCTTTGTCTCCATCCTGGTATTCTTTAGATGAAGACAAAGGAATTCTGGCAGAGTTAATCAGGAACAAAATCTCTAAAGCCTCAAATGAAAAGTCAAGAATTAGTCACCTGAATTGTGATAATGTCTTTTCTTGTAAATGGTTCATCAGTGATCAGATCTCGCATATTTGACGCTTTAATATTCAGTTGTTGTACAGCCTGAACAAAAAAAAAAAAAAAAATTGAAGATGAGCACAAAAAAGACAAACAAAATTTCAAAATTTCTATCACCATGGATTTGACATTCTGCTTCTTTCATGACCCAATGCCACACCATTTTCACAAGATGTTTATTTTTCTATAATGACCGTTTCTTTAAATCAAATTTTATCTTCAATCTACTGGTTTGAATACTGGTTTGAATTCCTTGCATTCACTTACGCACAAATACCTTTGGGAAAGGTGTTAATCCGTCTCTTCCCTCCAGTTATGGGTTAAATAATAGGATAGATTGGGTTCTATAACCTTGGCTGGCAACCAGTCTACCACAGAAAGCAATGGCAACCTACTGTGGGATAATTTTCTGCCCAGTCAGTCATGTCTGTTTTGAGACGTGATCGCTCAAAGTGTTTATCATGTATGGCACTTAACTGACTGACTGGTTTATAAGAGTTCAGACCTCTATTGGTTGACTGAGTGATTGATTTTGTTTAGCAGCGTAACAACATCTATCAGTCATTTAATGTCGGAATCTAAATATTTTGAACAAAATTTTATGTCTTCAACTACAGAGAAAATGTATTGTTAGTCATTTTACTATATATATCTATTTTTTTTATAACCATTTCACCCCAAGCAAAATAATACTGCCACTGGTGTGCAGGGGGTTACAACGAGGGTAGACGGATGACAAGGAAGAAAACAGTATAGGTGATGTTGTAGAAAGGGCAAAAAAGCGGTGGAAGTCATAGAGATAGATGGGAATTGACATTGCCTTTAAACTTTTGGAGATTGTAGCTATCAGGGGAGTAAGTATATGGAAGGGAGTTCCACAAGCAGGAAGTGCAAGAAAAGAAACTGCTTGAGTAGGATTGGTGATTACCTTTGCCTATTTTGATGGTAAAAGCTGCCAATCTTGTTGCACAGGTAAATTGATGAGGACGCGGCACCAGGGAATAGAGGCTGTCAGAGCAGAAGTTGTGAAAATACTTGTAGAAAAGCAGGGTGAAGCTGCATTCTGTTAGTGAGAAAACGGCTGAAGGTGAGCAGCCAAATTGGGACCAATTATTACACTGCAAATCATCTTTTAGATTTTGTCAAGGACTCCGAGATGAACAGCAGGAGCACCTAACCAAACATAGCAACAGTATTCAATGCACGAACAAATGGTAGCTTTTGAAATATGCAAGATAGATTATGACAAGAAAAACTTCCTAGCTTCGTATAGCAACCCAACTTTCTTAGCTGTATATATAGTTATTGATTTAATGTATTTATTCCACTTGAGATCAGATGAGAGAGTGAGGCTGACGAGACACAAGGTATTGCTTTCGGGGAAAATGGTATGGTCCACATTATTAGAAGGTAGGAAAGCTTCTCTATAGTGGTTAAAGGAGAGCAGATTTATTTTGTAAGCATTAAAATTTACAAACCATTTTTTACCCCAATTCTTCACAGATTGTAGGTCCATTCCAAGGTCAGAGGCTAGATCTACTTTGTCAGCCCTGGCAGATTTCTTATTGAGACAGGAGTAAATGGTGGTGTCATCTGCGTAGATGCCAACTTTGGAATTGACTACATCAGGAAGATCATTAATAAATATCAAGAAGAGTGTAGGAACTAGGACAGAACCTTAACGGACATATGCGTTAACATGAAAGTGCTTGGAAGAATGTCCATTTAGAACGACCATCATTTGACAAGAACAATTAGGTTAAATCAAACAATCATCTAGTTTTACCATAGCCCTGTAGCTTGCACAGAAAACTAGCAGACCAAATCCTACCAAACACTTTCAAGATAGCCCGGACTTTGCCGTTCTTGTCAAGGACCTGATATATGTACTCGATGATGGTTGTTAGCACATCAGCAGTCAACCAGGTAGAGCAGAAGCCATACTGTTTGTCAGAAAATAATTTGTTGGATGTGAGATGCTGAATCATTTTAGCATTGATAACCAAAAATCAGTAAGAGGCTGCTAAGATGATAGTCAGAAGGGTAAAAGTGCTCTCCAGAGTTTTTAAAGATAAGAACTACAAAGGAAGACTTTTTTTTATAATTGTGTCGCCCCAAGCAAGGCATTTTACTGCCACTGTTGGGCAGGGGGTTACATAGGAGGTAAGTTATGAGATAGAGTGGCAGGTTGCATGGGGGTGTCAAGAAGAGGGTAGGAGAAGGATGAGAATACTGATGAGAGTGGAATGGATGAAGAAAGGAGCATGAGAGAGAGAGTGGGGGAGGGAGGATGCAAGTTAGTGAGATAGGAGATGACTATTGACTTTACATTTGAATTCTTGAAGATTGTAGCTGTTGGGAAAGCAAGTAAATGGAAGGGAATTCCACAGGCAGGAAGTGCGAGAAAAGAAGCTGCTGGAGTAGAATTTGCATTTACACTTTATTGGTTTCACAGTAAAAGGGTGGGACCTAGTTGCTAATCTTGTGGCGCGAGCAAATTCATGTATGGGTGGGGGGGGGGGTACCAATGAGCTAAGTTCATCTGAGCAGAAGCCATGAAAGTATTTGTAAAAGAGACACAGGGAAGTCACATTGCGCCAGTGAGAAAATGACTGTATCTGAGCTACCACGTCGGTATCGATCACATTACAGATTCTCTGTTGGATTTTGTCAAGGACACCTAGGTGGATAGCAGGAGCACCTGATTAGATATGGCAGCAGTATTCAATGCACGGGTGGATGATTGATTTATATATGTGCAGGATTGTTTCAGATGAGAAAAACTTGCTGGCCCTGCACAGAGAACCGACCTACTTAGCAGTGGACTTCTAACGAGTAGGAAAGCAGCGGACTTCTAACAAGTAGGAAAGCAGCGGACTTCTAACAAGTAGGAAAGCAGCGGACTTCTAACAAGTAGGAAAGCAGCGGACTTCTAACAAGTAGGAAAGCAGCAGACTTCTAACAAGTAGGAAAGCAGCAGACTTCTAACAAGTCGGAAAACAACAGGCAGCAAGGCAATAGTTAACAGAGTTTTGTTGGTTGATTTTCTTTAGTGGCATATCAACACCTCTATGGGTTATTTAATATAAAAATTTACCTATTTTGAACACAATTTTATGCCTTCAACTACGGATAAAATGTATTGTCGGTCATTTTACTATAAATATCTATTGTTGGTTGATAATTTTGTTAACATAAAGACATCCACCATCATAGACCCACATTACTAATTTACAACCTGCGTCTGCTATTCAGTGACTGTTATTGTTGTATAGCAATGTTTTATGTCAGCACAAGATAATATCATCTTTGATGGTGGATATCTTTATGTCAACATCCTTGTAACCTCTCTGAAGATGGCTCATGTGAGCTGAAAGTTTACAACCAGCATAATAAAAATTATCTAAATGTTGGATAATTTTTGTCTTTATTTTCACCTGAAATTAAAGCCAAAATACGATGTTTAGAACGGCTCATGATTAAACATAATAATTTTTGTCTTTATTTTCACCTGAAATTAAAGCCAAAATACGATGTTTAGAATGGCTCATGATTAAACATAATAGACATTCATTGTCTCTTATACTTAACAATGAGATAAAAACTTAAAATTTTAATTTCATCTCAACAACTTTTTCAAATGTCAAAATGTTATAAATATTTCGTGACTGATGTCATAGTTTACTGCAATTCTTTCAAATAGCCTTAAAATTTTAAGTTTTTATCACATTTCTAAATCTATTTACAGGCCGTAACAACCAAAAAACTTAACAAGAGGAAATATAAGCTCTGATGATGGTTATAACAACCGAAACATTATAATGTTGGCTATCCCACAATAAATCCATATTTTGTTGTTCTCAAATATTTATTTTATTTTGTATCTCACATTGTCGGAATTTATTTTCCATTTTCTTTAAAATATATTTAACAATATATGTTTAGAAAATTATATATATATAAAAACAAATAAACATGATTATATATAGTTATACTCGTCTTGAAAACCTTTTTCAAGAACTTTTGAACAAAGGAAAAAAATAATTTTAAAAAAGAAAGAGCTTAGGACATGAAAGTCTATCAAAAGTGTTTGGATAGAAGTCAGCACGAAGCCCAAAGAAAAAAGCAAAAAACCCGACACGAGTAACTATCTAACAGAAAGCGCTCAATACAAAGGTAGAGCGAACTTAGTAGAGCCAGCTTTTCCTGACGATCCGTTTAGGAGAAACCTAGGTAGGTTCGTCTGGCTCATTAGGTTCTATAAAAACAAATATATAGATATTTATATACAAACACATATTTAAACATGCATAAAGAAATGCTGAAACATTTACACTGAGTCACATTTGATTTGCAGTGTACTAAATCCTGTTTCTCAAACAAACGTTTGGTGAGGTACATACCTCTTGAGCATAAACATTTCCTGTTACCGCAATAGCTACAATGTGGCTGTTCTCGTTAAACACTTTGAATGTCACAGGACAGTGGTATTTACCTGGAAAAAAAAACAAAAAAACAAATAGCTGTATTAGTGGCATTTGAAGAATCAAGTGCCATTTCTTGGCATAAAAATATTGTATTTGTCTATATTTCTGAGATGAGGTAGTATTTACAACTCAGACTATTGACCTCATCTTTGTTGCCATTGTACGCTCCGCCCTTCTTCAGGTGCTAGGAATTTCAAACCGAACCCTTTATTACGATCAGTAGGGTATATGAACTCCATTCTCTGCAGGAAGCCTCAACTGGAAGTCATGAGTTATCTCCCTCTAACTCTGCAAGTTACTAGTTCACCCCTGCTGTATCCTGGTATTGAACTCACAAGTCAGGAACTAACCAACATCTATATCTACTGGGCCATGTGTTCTAAAGAACAAAAACAACTGAATTTGCAAGGGGTCGGTTTTAAATTTCTAGCACCTGAAGAAACGTTGTACAAATAGCAATAAAGATGAGGACAATAGTTTGAATAATGTAAATACTATAAAAATATTGATTTTCAAAACTTATAATTTTGTCTCCCACTTGATTGAAATTTAGGACATATACATATTCTGAAAATAATTTGCTTTAAAAAAAAAAAAAGTCTGGCATAATGAAAAAGGCCCCGAACTTGAAAAAGAAAATTTTAATCATCAAAATGTTTGTTATTATTAAGAGGAAAGACCAAATTATTTTTTTATTCCTCTATTAAATTTTTTAACCCTTTCTAGTATGTTTGAAATTTTGGTTAAAAATCTTTTTCTTTCATCAGCAAAAGCAGCAAAGATTAGTATTAGGAAATTTAACACTTTTCCAGTAAAAAACACAATGATTTAAAAATTCTTGCAAAAACCAAATATTTGTCAGATTTTAATAAAACTGTCAGGACTTATTTACAAATGAATGAAATTATTTTAGATTTTTCTTTTTTTGTTTGTTTAGAAAATCTTGATAGAAATAGTTTTTTTTTAACATTGTTCCCCACCCTTCTTAATGAAATTTCTAAAATTAAATTTTGTCCCACTTCATATTTATATTAGTTATAAGTTGGAGACCTTGATGAATATAAGTCATCATTTTTGTTTTTGTCTTTTTTTTTCAAACAGTAACTCATTTACAAAAAATCTGTTCTGAATCATAAAATAAAAAATGCAATCAAATTAAAACAATATTTAATTAGAAAAGCTTTTAATTGTTTTATGAATAAGATAAAACTAATAAGATCACTGACCCTATTGTTCTATCAATTATGACTTTTTACAAGAATTGTTTTCTCTTATTTTAAATTTTAATTAGAATAAGTTATAAAGTTTTCAAACCATTTAAATTTCTGTATTAATTTGTACCAGTTAGGTGATATTAAATAAAAACTACATTTACTAATCATAAATTGAAAATCTTTGTACAAACTATCATTCACCAATATTTTTAAAAGAATTTTAATTTCTTTTATATGTATAAATATGCTAATTTTCTATTATACAACTGACTATACACAGCATTATCAGAAAATAAGAGCAATAACTATAGTAAATTTACAGCCAAAAATATTTAAAATTCAATAAAATATTAGATTATGGAGAATATTTTTCTAAATTTATAAAATTACCGAGTACTTAAAAATTAGAGATAAAAGTTGCTCATGTAAATTCAATTACTTTTTTTTTTTTACACCTAAAGCCCTCATAGAAAAACATTATGTAAATATCAATTTGTCATCAAGCTCTCAAACAAGCAAATGCCTTAAATAAACAGCTACTGTCAGGTTAAAAAATTAATTCTGCAATATTTTTAACTTAAGTAAATAATACCAAGTTCGAATTCCAGTTGAATCCCTTGCATTCACTTACGCACAAATACCCTTGGGAAAGGTATTAATTCGTTTCTTCTCTCCAGTTATGGGTTAAATAATAGGACAGAATGGGTTCTTTAGCCTTGGATGGCAACCAGTCTACTGCAGAAAGAAATGGCAACCTACTGCCGAATAATCTTCTGCTCAGTCAGTCATGTCTCTTTTGAGACATGATTGCCCAAAGTGTGTATCATGTATGGTACTTAACTGACTGACAGAATATAATCGTTGAAAACATGATTAAGGCTTCCACTGGGCATAAAGTGGGAGATCAGTTTTATATTGTTATGAAGTAATAAACTAATCCTCCACTAATTACGTCTATTGAACAGGTTAAGAGGCTCATCCCTTGTTCCCTGTTTAGGATGTGGTTTCCAGCTTTCTCTTTTCTAATCTTCTCACTTTGTTTTTAGTTTTTTGTTTCAATTGGAGTAGATAGATCCATCTATCGCCCGGTTCACACTCCACCCACGTCTATTGAACAGGTTAAGAGGCTCATCCCTTGTTCCCTGTTTAGGATGTGGTTTCTGGCTTTCTCTTTTCCAATCTTTTCACGATTACGTAGCCCCCTGCACATCAGTAGCGTTACCGCCTCGCTTGGGGTGATACGATTAAAAAAAAAAAAAAAAATTACTACTTAATAATATAATATGTCTCTTCCCCCTCTAGCTATGAGTCAAATAATAGGACAGATTGGATTCTATAGCCTTGGCTGGCAACCAGTCTACCGTGGAAAGTAAGGACAACCTACTGCGGGATAATCTTCTGCCCAGTCAGATGATCGCCCAAAGCGTGTAGCACGTATGGCACTTAACTGACTGACCTTGCAGTCTTTTTTCAGACAAGCAATATGGTTTTCACTTCACTAGATCAATTGCTGATTCAAGATAGCAATCGATGTAAAGTGTCTGGAATTCGTCAACCAGGAAGGGGGAGGTCATCTTCCATCAGGACAATGCTGACTCTACATCTGATGCTAAATTATGGAAGTTTCGAATCATGAAACTGCCCCAACATCAATATACAAATATCTGAATATTATCATTCAGAATTCACTTAAAAAAAATTTGATACAAACTTTTGTCCTGACCTAATACAATTATAAGTACAATCTGTTAAGTACCCTTATTAATATTGTTTGGGAACCTGATTCTCATTTTCGTAGAGTCATTCTTCAGCCTGCAACATGTACAAATATCCAAATATTGTCACTGAAAACATTCCTCTTTTTATCAAGACTTTTTTCCTGCTTAAGTATTTCAAAAGATAAAGGGTTTTTTTTTGGTTTTTTTTTTACAATCATGTCGCCCCAAGCAAAGCATTTTACTGCCACTGTTTTGCAGGGGTTATGTCGGAGGAAAGTTATGAGAAAGAGAGACAAGTTATAGGGGGTGTCAGGAAGTGGGTAAGAAAAGGATGACTGTGGCCATAAAGTGAGGGATCAATTCATATAGTAATTGTAATATAAAATTGATCCCCCACTTTATATTTACATAATAATTACTCTTCTGTTGATAAGCCGTAGAAAATGAATCAATCAATCAATGAAATACTGATTAGCTACACATGCATGTCTTTTAGATTTATTTACATTCTCTGGAATATAAATGTATAGAAATTATTTTTTTATAATCATATTGCCCCAAACAAGGTATTTTACTGACACTAGTGTGCAGGGGGTTCCATAGGAGGAAAGTTATGAGAAAGAGTGACAGGTTATAGGGGGTGTCAGGAAGTGGATAAGAAACCTAGTTGCTAGTCTTGTGGCTCGAGTGAATTCATATATAGTTGCTGATCTTTTAATTCGAGGTTCGCGCTTTGTTGTCTGCAGATTTTTTATTTCTTAAAATCGTTTCACCACAAGCAGGAGGTGAGGTGAGGAGAGAAGAAGGAGGAGAAAACAGGTTGCCAGGGATGTCAGGAAAAGAATGAGTGAAGGTTGGGAATCAAGAAAATGGATGGCAGTTAACATTGCGCTTGGACTTTTGGAGATTGTAACTATCAGGGAAACCCCGTCAGACTGACAAGGTTCAAATAAACTAGCACTGAAATACAAAGTCTCTTATGTTGGAATATATTATATTTTTATTATAAACTTATAATAAAATATTACTCTCTCTCTCTCTCTCTCTCTATATATATATATATATTCTAAACATATACTGTTAAATATAAGAGACAAAGAATGTCTATTATGTTTAATCATGAGCCGTTCTAGATGTATTTTTGCTTTAATTTCAGTTGAAAATAAAGACAAAAATTCTCCAACATTTGGATAATTATTTATTGGTTTTCTTCTAAGCTTTCGGCTCACATGAGCCATCTTCAGAAAGGTTGTTTAAACTGAAATATTATAAAATCCACCATCACCGACGATTTTATTTTGTGTTGACATAAAACTCCGCTTGGCAACGGCAATAGTTACCAAAAATAATAAACGCAGTTCTTAAGTTTGCGATGCAGTTTTATGACGTCACACCGCGGGATAGCGCAAAATGACAACAAAACCATGTAGTCAAATGCAATGTAATATGTTATTTCCTGTTTTAAAGTTGATTTTATTGAGTGTTGGTTGCTTTGATTTGATGTACATGGCCTCCAATATCTGCAGGTTCCTCTTACTGTGTGTATGAGTAAGGATCACCGTATTGTTGACCAAAATCTGTCTGATATTACCTACATGTTTATGTTTTTCAGAGAAATGTTGTTTAATAGTACTCTGATCAGAAAGATGACATGTAAGTCTACGGGAGAGCGTGGTTGTAGTAAAACCAATATATGTACTAGGTTTTTGATTAGTATCAGAGATTCAATCTCTGAATGGGCATGTAAATTGGTACACTACATTGGTTTTTTGTAATATATATATATATATATATATCAAAACTGTTTTGATTTCTTTTTACACTAATTACATATGAACTATTTACTGGTTGGTTGGTTGGTTTCAATTTCCATAAGTTGGGATAGAGAAACATTCAAAAAGACATAATTATGGACAAGAAAATGAAATCAAGCATAGCTGATCATGTATGAATAAAAAATGAAGGAACAAAAATATTTGGCAGACCTGAAGGAGATCACCACCACCTTTAAATTTCTTGTTTTTCTTCTTTATATTTTTTACTTTTTTCAGCATAGTCTAATCGGTTATTACATATAAGGTTTCCGATTATCAAAAAACATTTGAAAAAATTTCAATATTTAAACAATTTTATGGTGGGCTCAGTTTTTCATACAACATGAAAGTAAATCGATCTTCCATTTTGGAACCACTCGCGTTGGAGTCACTTTGATTTTTGTTTTTTTTTGACGGGTTGTTGCTCCTGCTTTTGTCTTTTTCAAGTTTTCTTTAGTTCTTACGATGCCATCTTCCCCGGAAACTCCAAGAATGGCTTTATTAAAAAAATTTTGCAAAGGATTCAGTAGTAGAATATGTGAGAGCAAAAAAGTTAATTGCACAGGATCAATTTACTATAAGGTTGTATAAAAAACTGAGCCCACCCCCGCATTGTTTAAATGTTGAAATTTTTACAAATGTTTTTTGTCAATCAGAAAGTTTAGGGTTTAATCTATAAGATTACACTGAAAAAAGTTTAAAAAAATTGATAATCAACCAATTTACAGGTGGTAATAATGTTGTACCGGCGAGTGGTTCCAAAATGGAGGATCGATTTACTAAAATGTTGTATGAAAAACTGAGCCTCCACTATAATTGTTGGAATATTTAAATTTTTCCAAATTTTTTTTATCAGTCGGAAAGTTTAGGAAGTAATCAATAAGATTGCACTGATAAAAGTAAAAACAAAAAAAATGAAAAACAAATTTAAAGGTGGTGGTAGTCTCCTTCAGGTTCGCCAAAAATAGATATCAACCCCTGGAAAAATGCTAAACAAGGAAGGACACTGGAATCGGTGAAGGCTGTCACATCAGCAGGCAGATTGAGTTTAAGGATGCAAGTTTTAAACTCAGGATTGTCCCACAGGACAATAACCTAGTGGTCTAAAACATTGGTACATGAATTTGGTGGAATATATAATGATATGTCCCAGGAAGGGATATATATATATATATATATATATATATATATATATATATATATATATATATATATATCATTCGAGGTAGTTAAGTGGTTTAGACAAATGTAACCGGGTAGTATGATCTAGTACGTAGATGTAATGGACGGTACTTGTAACCTGAGACATAGGCATAGTCATTAGACGTAGACCAATAGTTGTAGATCTCTAGTCGAAGACCTGAGGACGTAGACCTCTATGCGTCCTCGCCTTAGACTGTATTTATGGCTGACACTAGCCAATCACATTACTGTGAGGGGGAACCAAGGTGTATGCATATTCATTACATCATATAATAAAGATTAGAAGACAATAGTCTCAGTGTAAATAATGATAACTCCTCATCCTGTAAATCCAAACAGAAATAAAAAATCTACTTCTTTCCTGTATCTAATTGATATCCACAAGCTTACAGCACCCAGTATTCCAAAACAGTCACCCATCTACGTACTGACCAGGTTCAACTTGCTTAACTTTATAGATCAGACAAGAACTGGCGTTTCAACATTATATAGCTTATGACAACATTGAAACACTGTTTGTTGTAGAATCACCAAAATTAAACAACGTTATACCTGGTCAGTAACTAGATAGGTAACAACCAGGTGTTATAAGCTTGGATGAGCAAGTAGTGTAATTGATAGTGGTTTGGAATTGGAAACCAAATATGCAGATATTGTTCTGCTGAGCTCTGGGTTAATTAGTCGTACTTGTGTCAATAAATCATTGTCTCCAAAGATTTCAATCAATCTTTTCTTAGCAGAAGGATCACACACTTTTATATCACCAATGTTTCAAAACACTATATTAGCTTTTATGATAAAGTAGCAGTTTGGCCCAGTTTCACTCGGGTAGTTCAAGGAATAATAAGAATAAAAAACATATGATAAATTTACATAGCAAATACTTACACAACGTCCACCCTCATTACTTTTATAGATAAAGACTAGCAGTTTAGCCCGGTTTCAATCGAGTAGTTTAAGGAATAATAAGAATAAAAAACAAATGATAAATTTACATAGCAAATACTTACACAACGTCCACCCTCATTACTTTTATAGATAAAGACTAGCAGTTTAGCCCGGTTTCAATCGAGTAGTTTAAGGAATAATAAGAATAAAAAACAAATGATAAATTTACATAGCAAATACTTACACAACGTCCACCCTCATTACTTTTATAGATAAAGACTAGCAGTTTAGCCCGGTTTCAATCGAGTAGTTTAAGGAATAATAAGAATAAAAAACAAATGATAAATTTACATAGCAAATACTTACACAACGTCCACCCTCATTACTTTTATAGATAAAGACTAGCAGTTTAGCCCGGTTTCAATCGAGTAGTTTAAGGAATAATAAGAATAAAAAACAAATGATAAATTTACATAGCAAATACTTACACAACGTCCACCCTCATTACTTTTATAGATAAAGACTAGCAGTTTAGCCCGGTTTCAATCGAGTAGTTTAAGGAATAATAAGAATAAAAAACAAATGATAAATTTACATAGCAAATACTTACACAACGTCCACCCTCATTACTTTTATAGATAAAGACTAGCAGTTTAGCCCGGTTTCAATCGAGTAGTTTAAGGAATAATAAGAATAAAAAACAAATGATAAATTTACATAGCAAATACTTACATGACTTCCATCCTCATCACTTTTATAGACATAGATAACAATGTAGAATGTCTCTATTGGATTAGGGTGGGGAGGGGCAACACATATAGATATAGATAATGTAAAGTGGGGGGATTGATTCTATATTATAATCAATACATAAACTGATCCCTGACTTTGTTGAGTGATAATATATATTTTTCTACCCCTAATTTTGGCTTTCTGAATAATTTCAAGGTGCCGTTAGAGTTCTAAAATTTTCATCTACATCTGAGCACAACGCTCAAGTTAATGTGCAAAATGCAAACACTAAGTCAAATCTATCAAACAAACAAACACTTACACAATGTTCACCATCATCACTTTTATAGATAACAATGTAGAATATTTCTATTGGATTAGAGGGGGAGGGGCAACATATTGATAATATAAAGTGGGGTGATCGATTCTATATTATAATCAATACATAAACTGATCCCTGACTTTGTGGGGTGATAATTTATATTTTGGATTTCTGAAAAATTTCAAGGTGTCATTAGCGTTCTGAAATTTTCATCTACATCTGAGCGCAACTCCCGTTGAGCTAAACCGCAAAATGCAGACGCTAAGCCGAATCTATCAAACAAACAAATACTTACACAATGTCCACCCTTGTCCCTTTTATATATACACTAGAAGTATAGCCCGGCATTGCTCGGGTGTAATGAAAGCTTTAAAACTAATCCATGGTCTTGGAGCTCAGACTCTTTGGATGTTGACACAAAAGACTAAAATGCAATAGTTGTTTCCAGTTAAAGCAAAACCATAGACTGAAAGAAAAATGAATGGATGTAAGTCAAATTTTGATTTCCTGGTATCGATATCAAATAAGTTTTTTTTTTGTCATAAACTGAATTTTGAAGGCTAAATAAGTCCTCTGAGTAAATGGTATCATGGCTGAGACTAAGAACTACAATTATACCTACTTAGAGCCAAACCCGAAGCAAAAACTAAAATAAAAGGGCTGAAAAAAATACAGACATACAGGCAGATAAACAGACACACACAAACATCTTGCCTTATATATATAATCAATTTTCTGCACTATTGTAAGCACTGCAACATTGAAACTTCTGAATATCGTTTCTTATGTCTTTGTCTATGAGTGTATCAAATTTGATCAAAATCGGACCACTCCTTCTATAACCCAATTTTTTCGATTATCGATATTTATCAGGGGTACCTTGACACAAAACCTAGCTAAGAACACTCGCAGACGTTTATAGTACAACTGTGTAAATTTTCAAGAAAATCGGTTCAGCCGTTTCGGAGTCTATAGGTAACACACACACAGACACACACACAGACAAAGTTCCATTTATAAATAAGTTTAGATAAGATATATATATCATATCATGGTATTTTCCCACTCCTTTTAGTACAGCTGGAAGGTAAAACAGAAACCCCTAAAAAGACTAGATATGCAGTTATGTTTCTCCAATTGTTCAGGGTAAAGCCATCCTTTCACTACATCTGGAATAAAATTCTTTTTATTTCTCGTTTTACAAATAGGGGGTCTGCTTGAAAATGTGGAAACTATTCTGAATATCTTGATGACTATGAGGTCTTGTTGCAACATAGCAATCAATCAAGAGGGGAACTTAATGAACATGCACAAATACTCTCCCTATTCAATTAGCTGTGAGATGCCACTTAATGAGCTTGTGTACTGTGTGCCATTCACAATAACCAAGCAGGTAGATCACCATTGTCTTGTGGAGAGTATATTATAAAAAAAAAAAAAAAAAAAAACAGAAGATAGTCATTGACACTGCATTTAAACTTTTTTCCATTTAAGTTTTTTAATTTTAATCGTTTCACCCCAAGCAAGGCTGTACTGCCACTGGTGCGCAGGGGGCTACATAAGAGAAAAGTGAAAGTTTAAGCAAGAGGAGAGCAAAGAGAAAGACAAACTTATTGCAGGTGATGTCGGAGAAAGGGTAAGAGAAGGATGGAAATACCAGTGAGAAGACAGTTGCGAAGGTAGAGTGAGAAAGGAAGAGAACAAGATACACGAGGTGAAGGGGAAAGGAAGAGAGAAGGACTTTAGTCAGGTGGATAATAGATGGGAATTGACATTGCATTTAAATTCTTGGAGATTTTGTCATCAGGAAAGAAAGTATATGGAAGGGAGTTCCATGGACAGGAAGTGCAAAAAAGGAAGCTGCTGGAATAGAAGTGGCGGCTGCATTTAGTTGATTTTACTGTAAAAGGGTGGGGCCTTGTTGCCAGTCTGGTTGCTCGAGTAAATTCTTGTGGAGCGGGCATCAGCGAGATAAGCTTGTCAAAGCAGAAGTCATGAAAATATTTGTAGAACAGACAGAGGGAAGCCACATCCCACTGATGAGAAAGTGGCTGGAGTTGAGCTGCCAGGTCGGGACTGATCACATTACAGATTCTCCTTTGCAGCCTGTTGAGAACCATGAGATGAAAAGCAGGGGCACCCGACTAGATATGACAACCGTATTCAATGCAGTATTCAGTGGCAGGGAAGCTAAAATATGGAAGTGAGTTTCACAGGTGAAAAGTGAGAGAGAAAAATTATTAAAATAGAACTTACAGTTACACACAACAGTGAAATGATGAGCCCTAACTGCCAATCTAGTACTGCACTTAAATTTATGAAGTTCAGATATTAAAGAAGAAAGATTATAACCAATTGTGTATTGGATATAAACTTTCCTCTTTAATGTCTGAACTTCAAAAATTGTTCTTTTATTGTCCTTTCTTGTTTCTAAAGTTTTTTTAATTTTCTCTTCCAGCCCCCACAACCCCTTCCATCTTAGTGGCATTATCCTCTTACTTGGGGTGAGATGATTAAATTTGTTTTTTTTGTTTTTTGTTTTTTAGAAATCTTCCTGATTATTTAGTTTTTTTTCTATAAGTGAATATTGCATTAACAATATTTAGAAAATAACAATGTTGCTTTCTGATACAAGTATTATGATTTAATCCATAGCTAGAGGGAGAAGAGACTTTCCCAAGAGTATTTGTGCATAATGAAGTCTACTGGAATTCAAACCCAGCTCTCCGATTCCTCATTCTGAGTTGCTATCCATTATATAACCAACAGGTCCCAGTGAAGAAATTAAATGAAGACAAGGTGCTAATTTCCAAACAGGGGATGTTATATAATGAATGGTTTAGCATTTAAACTATCAAAAAATGTTAGTTACTGAACATTAAATATGTTAAAAGATAAATACAAACCATCGGCATTTTTTTGAAAATTTAGTTTGATCATATCTTTCATGGAGGCTTTCTGAAAAAAAAAAAAAATTGATTCTTCAGAGAATTTTTATCGATGGACCTGAAGGAGACTACCATCACCTTTAAATTTATTGTTTCTCAATTTTTTTTTACTTTTTTTTTCAGTGCAGTCTTATCGGTTATTACATAAAGTTTCTGATTATCAAAAAAATATTTGAAAAAATATCAATATTTAAACAATTTTAGTGGGGGGCTCACTTTCTCATACAGCGTTATAATAAATCAATCCTCCATTTTGTAACCACTCGCGTTAGGGTCGCTTTGATTTGGTTTTTTGGGGACAAGTTGTTGCTTTGTTTTTGTCTTTTTCAAGTTTTCTTTAGTTCTTACGATGGCATCTTCCTTGGAAACTCCAAAAATGGCTTTATTCAAAAATTTCACAAAGGATTCAGTTGTTGAATTATGTGCAAGCAAAAAAGTTAATTGCACATCATGGATTTACTATAAGGTTGTATGAAAAACTGAGTTCCCCACTAAAATTGTTGAAATATTGAAATTTTTCAAAATTTTCTTTGTCAATCGGAAAGTTTAGGGTGTAATTGATAAGACTGCACTGGAAAAATTTAAAAAAAAAAAAAGAAAAACAACAAATTTAATGGTGGTGGTATGTCCGCCTTTTTATCAAAATATATTTGGAAATTATTGCTTCCTAAAATGCATCAAATGAATCCCTGATATTTTTCTTTTTCAGAGTTATGTTAACCGTGTTTTATTTACAGACGCCACATCATGGATAAATGAACTGATCCCATTTTATTAATAAATTTTTTAAGTTTTTGCAAAACATATTTTCATTCTGGCTTTTGGTTTTATTTGCACAAGTATAAGATGAAAAATATTGAACTGAATATTGCTTATTTTTTTTTTTTTTTAAATAAGAAAAATTCCTAATTGGGAAAAAGAACAACATCAATAGTATGCAGTTATCAATTCTGTGTGCTGAGTTTTGTATTTGACATTTGTAAATAAAAATGCTATGATAACTTTTTAAAAGAATTTTGAATTGATTTGAAATGATATTTACAAAAATTTTTAAAATGAATATATATATATATATACACTACTGGCCATAAATTATTAGGCCACCCCAGTGTTTAAAAAAAATGATGTACAAGGTAACCAAAAAAGTTCTGTCCATTTTTCAAGGAAAAAAAAAAGAAAACGCTTCACAGTATGTCTCCAGCTGTTCAATGCCCTTGCGGTAGAACTCGGGGGGTTTTGATGCAAAGAAGTCTGTGAGGGCTTTGCGCAAGTCTGCTCTATTGGTGAAGGATTTCCCACAAAGATGATTATCCAGGGAATGGAAGAAGTGGTAATCGGATGGCACAAGGTCAGGTGAATAAGGTGAATGGCACAAAGTCTCCCACTCAAGATGCTGTATGATATCCCTGACCACTCGCGCGACATGTGGCTTGGCGTTGTCATTGAGGAAAAGCACACCTTTGCGATTTACTAGTGCTGGCTCCTTCTGGCACAATGCCTGTTGCGAACATTTCAATTGCTGCGAGTATAGGTCTCCAGTGACCGTTTGGCTCTTTGGTAGAAGTTCATAATGAACCACTTGACGACCTGTCCACCAGACACAAGGCATAGTCTTGCATGGGTGCATAGGCGGTCTTGCAGTGTGAGGGACAGCATCCTGAGTAGACAACCAATGTCTGGAAAGCTTGGGAGTTTCATACAGAACCCACTTTTCATCACGAGTAAGCACTTGATTGAATAAGGATGCGGTACGGTGCAAAACATATTTTCATTTTGGGCTTTAGTTTTATTTGCACAAGTATAGGATGAAAAGGATGTGCGTTGTGGTGCAAGGATGTATGTCGTGGTGCAGTGGATATCGACTCGGAATGTCAAATCAGGGAGCAGAGTTCGAATTCCAGTTGAATTACTTGCATTCACTTACGCTCAAATACCTTTGGGAAAGGTATTAATCCATCTCTTCCCTCCAGTTATGGGTTAAATAACAGGACAGACTGGGTTCTATAGCTTTGGCTGGCAACCAGTCTACCGCAGAAAGCAATGGCAACCTACTGCAGTTTAATCTTCTGCCCAGTCAGTGATGTCTTTTTCGAGATACAATCTCCAAAAGCGTGTATCATGTAAGGCACTTAACTGACTCACTGAATATAATAGTCAGAATCATGATTAAGGCTGCTACTGGTCATAAAGTGAGGGGTCGGTTTTGTATTGTTATGAAGTAATAAACTGATCCCCCCACTAAATACTATTTAATAATATAATACATGTCTTTCCTCACTAACTACGAGTCAAATAATAGGAAAGATTGGGTTCTATAGCCTTGGATGGCAACCAGTCTACTTCAGAAAGCAATGGCAACCAACTGCAAGAAAAACTTCTGCCTAGTGAGTCATGTCTCTTTCGACACAAGATCACCCAAAATGCATGTATCATGTATGGTACTTAACTGACTGATAGGATGAAAAATATTTAACTGAATATTGTTTTTTTAAATGAGAAAAATTCCTAATTGGAAAAAAGAACAACATCAATAGTATGCAGTTATCAATTCTGTGTGCTGAGTTTTGTGTTTGACATTTGTAAATAAAAATGTTATAACTTTTTAAAAGAATTTTGAATTGATTTGAAATGAGATTTAAAAAATTTAATATGTATTTCATATTATTTCTTAGTATTTATTGCCAAGTGAATAATTGTAAATGAAAATAGAATGGTTCTTTTGTTAATATTGCACAATAACATGTGCATCAAATGAATTTAGAAATATTTAATAATTACCTATATTGCAGTTTCATCAATGAAAGAATGAAGAAAATTTAGGGTGATTTCGACGAGTTCATCTTTGCTTCCTTGACTTGTAAAATTTTGCAAAGTAATAATAACAAAAGAACAATTCTATCTTCATTTGGCAATAAATACTAAAAATCATATGAAATATATCATTTATTCTAAAAAACCTGGGGTGGCCTAATAATTATGGCCAGTAGTGTGTGTATATATATATATATATATATAAGAATTGAAATATATATATATATATATATATATATATATATATATATATATATATTTCAATTCTTTCAAATACCATGGCTAGAAAAAAGTCCACTAAGTTATATTTAATAAAAATTAACTCCTGCACCCCCACCAACCAAAAATTAACTCCTGCACCCCCACCAACCAAAAATTAACTCCTGCACCCCCACCAACCAAAAATTAACTCCTGCACCCCCACCAACCAAAAATTAACTCCTGCACCCCCACCAACCAAAAAAACAATTTCTCCTGATCCCCTTTTCTTCACTCGTGTCAAATGCTTTGTTAGTGGAATTGATTAAAAAAAATTTTTTTTTAAAAATCAATATTTTTCAACTTTTACAAATTTCATGAGTCTACAAATACAAATCAAGAAAAATTACCCCCAAAAATTTCTCTATTTTTATGAGTGGACCACTTTTTATGACTTATGCCAAATCTTTGTTAAATGAATTGATTAAAACAAGAATTAAATCTTCCCCAAAGAGTTTGTGAAACAAATTCCTGGAGTTGAATGAAACTCTTATAAACCAATATTGCCAATATACAATGAAAATCATTTGCAATATGGCTGCTGAAGTAAAAGAAAATCTGCCAGGATTGTTTGAACAAAACTAGAGCACAAACCAGAGGGAAGATAAACAGATGCAAAT
This sequence comes from Ascarosepion bandense, assembly GCA_037127315.1. Classification (NCBI taxonomy): domain Eukaryota; kingdom Metazoa; phylum Mollusca; class Cephalopoda; order Sepiida; family Sepiidae; genus Ascarosepion; species Ascarosepion bandense. Next base: position 2,509,759 of record JBBBDQ010000923.1, on the reverse strand, counting down.
TAAGCATACAGTGAATATAATATATATATATATATATATATATATATAGATAGATAGATAGATAGATACAGATGAATTAGAAATATCTTAAATTTAAAAAAGGTCCATTTTTGTTTACCTCTCCACTGACAGGATTCCGGCCATATTTTTTCAAGAAAGGAACGATGTTCCTGGAAAGAAAATTAATTAAAAATACTGATATAAACAAGAGAAAAAAAAAGTACATTATATATATATATATATAATATATTTTTTCTATTTTTAAACGAGTTATTTCGCTACCCAGGTTTCTACCATGAGTGGTGACATCAGGTGATTTTTAATAACTAATAATTTATTAAAAATCACCTGAAGACACCACTCATGGTAGAAACCTGGATAGCAAAATAACTTGTTTAAAAATGGAAAATATTCAAAAGTTCTACAATATAAATGTATCGAATACTTTTTAATATAAATGTGTACTCACCCTATTATGACCAAAAACTAAGTATTAAACAATCAATATATATATATATATATATATATATATATATATATGAATTAATTGTACCATGCGACACATTAATTTCTATGTTTCGAGATGAGCAGGGAGTTACATTTTTTTTTTTTTAAATCATATCACCCCGAGCAAAGCGGTAACACCACTGATGTGCAGGGGGCTACATAGGTGTGAAAAGATTGGAAAAGAGAAAACCGGAAACCGCATCCTAAACAGGAAACAAGGGATGAGCCTCTTCACCTGTTCAGTAGATGAGGGTGGAGTGTGAACCGGGCAATAGTTTAGTCTATCTAGGGAAGTTATGAGAAAGAGTGACAGGTTACAGGGGGTGTCAGGAAGAGGGTAGGAGAAGGATGAGAATACCGATGAGAGAGGAGTGGACTGAGAAAGGAGCATGAGAGAGAGAGGGAGAGGGAGGATGCAAGTTAGTGAGATAGGAGATGACTATTGACTTTATATTTGAATTCCTGAAGATTGTAGCTGTCAGGAAAGCAAGTAAATGAAAGTGAATTTCACAGGCGGGAAGTGCGAGAGAAGAAGCTGTTTGAATAGAATTTGCATTTACACTTTATTGGTTTCACAGTAAAAGGATGGGACCTACTTGCTAATCTTGTGGCTCAAGTTCTTCAACTGTCATTTGTAAATATGTGTCTGAAAGATCAATTTTCGAGAAAATCTTACTGCCATTCAATTTTGCAAATATATCTTTTGGCAATGGTAATGGATAGGATGTGCGTTGTGGCGCAGTGGATATCGGCTCGGAACGAGAAAACGGGGAACCGAGTTCGAATTCCAGTTGAATTCCTTGCATTCACTTACGCGCAAATACCCTTGGGAAAGGTATTAATCCGTCTCTTCCTTCCAGTTATGGGTTAAATAACAGGACGGATTGGGTTCTATAGCCTTGGTCGGCAACCAGTCTACCGCAGAAAGCAATGGCAACCTACTGCGGGATAATCTTCTGCCCGGTCAGTCATGTCTCTTTCGAGACATGATCGCCCAAAGCGTGTATCACGCATGGCACTTAACTGACTGAATGGATAGGTATAATCCTTTATAAAATCATTAATTCCATAGAAAAATCAGTGAAGACTCTAATGTTTTTGTTTTTCTTCTTTACATAAACTGTCAGAGATGGCCACTCTGAATAATCGACTTTTGTCAAAACACCTATCTTTTCCAAGCGTTCTAACTCGTCATTTATTGGTCCGAGTCCTGCAAATGGCACACTCCTCTTTGGCTTAAATACCGGCTTAACATTATCCTTAAGCTCGAACTTGACTTCTGTTTTCGTACAGAGTTCCAACCCTTCCGTAAATACTTGAGAAAATTCATCCCTCAACTCAGTAGCCAGTTTTTCCATTTCCTTCACTCTTTTCTGTACGGTAATGTCGACTTTACTGCAAAAGAATTTTAAGTGTAATTTCCATAGATTAAACATAATTAACCAATCTGTGACTAACACATTTGTTGCACCCAACATCACGTAAATTTTAAATTAACATGTCTTACTGACAAAAAAAATATTTCCAGTAAATACTTCCATGAATTTAAGTTTTTGCCCATTACACTTCAGGCAATTTTGTTTGACTTTTTCAACATTGGACAACTGATATTTTTCCACGTTTCATCATTAATAATAGAAATGTCTCTTCCTGTGCCTAGTAGATGTTTCACTGCATATACATTTATTTTGACATTTGCATAATTTCTCTTGTCATTGTTTAGTAATTCTTTTTTTAGAATGTAAAACATTTGTGGCTATAAGGAGCTGGTTAATGTTTCCTTGTGTCATACTTAACCAAACTCCCTACAGCTTACAAGTTTTATGCAGAATTATATTCATCAGAAGGTTGGTTGTCAGCAGGATGGAATGTGCAGAATAGTGTAAGAATAAAATATATCTTTTGTATTTTAAAATAGAAATTTATTAAAAGGAAAGAATAACACAAGTCGTAAAAGTTAATGTGCAATCAGAAACATTATTAAGAAGTTAAGAGTAGAGTTCGTGTTCAATGATAAAATTAAGTTAAGGGTATCAAGATTTGTAGAAAATGTTCGTAGTAGTAATTGTTGAAAGAGTATATGTATACGTACGTATGTATTCAGTAGGAATGTCTTTGGATGGAGAAGAAGAAGTAAAAGGAATCAGCAGAAAAAAAGAGAAAGAGGACAAATGTCCAGGTCAGCTTGAAGCTTCTCTAGCTACATTTTAGCTTGTCGTCTTTGCTGCTTCCATCCCTGACTGTCCCACTGATGCTGATCGGGGGACGGGGGTGCTTTTATTGTTATTAGATTTTCCACACTGACTCGTAAAGTCTTGCAAGTCGCTCCCATTGGTCAAAAATCAATTTAACACCTACTTGCGAAATCTGGTTTCGACTGTTTCTTTAAACACATAGTCAATCTTTTTTCTATTTGAGAAAAATCAGGATTTCACATGTCATTGTGAATTTTTGTAAAAGTGAAGAAAGTTGATTTTAATTCTTAATTTCTTATCCGCTACACATTTACCTCAGATTTACGCTTTTTCTTGTTCATCTGTTTAGTTTTGCAGTATGAGCTTTTGTGCCCACGATAGCCACAAGTGAAGTTTTCAAAAACAATCTTTTTTCACATGATACCGTCACATGCCTGACATAGGGATATTTTTGTCTTACCAACAGATAATTTCTTCTTAACCTCCAGCACTTGTGAATTTCCTTTTTCTTGTGTTTTAACATTGTCTTTCTTTAATATTAACCAAATACTGGCATTATTCAGTAATTTTCTGGAGTGTAATTTCAGAGTCTTGTTCAATCAGGGCCAATATCCGGAACCTCACGTTTTTGTCATTTTGGAGCTATTAGTCCTTGCATGAATATTAAACTTTTAAACATGTCAATAGACAGTTCACCCAGTTTAAATAGCTCACATTGCGCATTAACAATTTTTGCGTTTGTGATAAAATCCACTTGCTCATCCTTTACGATATATAAACATTTATATTGCATGTGAAATAAACTCTAGATTAGTCTACTGCAATATACAATACCATATAGACTCCTCACTAATCAGTAGCTATGATTCTCATATAACAGATGGACTCATCCATCCTACTATACCAAAAGGGTAGAAGGTTATTTCACTACAACAGTTTAACTTACATGAGATCAAATACAATTCCTTCTTTGGTCGAATATGGATGCTCGAATGGTTGGAGAGACAAGCTGAAAACAAAAAAAAACAATACATAAAATCAAAAGATACATTTGCTATTTTAAAAGTTCGAAACTATGTCAGTATTTTACAAGGTTAAAAAATCAAAATAAATGTACAATACTTCATATCTTATTGAGGTGATCAAAATACGAAGACGACCAATAGAAAATTAGCTACAACAATGTCATACATACGACCATTTACCCTGAGTATTCAGTGTAAGAGTTTGCCGTTACACACTCATAGTCAAATCTTTTTTCTGTTGATTTATATCAATGCTTTGGAAGGTACTTGCACTGACAGGTCTCCCAGCATCAAATAATTCTATCATTTTGAATCATTTCTATCAAATATGGTTAAATTTCTTTATCTATATATATATATATATATATACATATATATATGATCCAGTAAATGAACTCTATTTCACTGCCTGATGATGGGGTATTGAACACTAAAACCAAATAGCTTTTGAGTTGCAATTTGCCATTATTATAATAATATATCTACATCTATAAAAGCTCAACTTCTGTATTGAGCACTTTTTATAAACAGTAAATATTAAACTGTGGAATGCATATATACGTTAGTTTAAAACTACTATATATAAAGAATGACAAGAGAAAAACTTATTTTTACATGTTTCATTCTTTAAGAACCTTCATCAGGGCTGTTGTAATGATTGTGTCTATGATTTATTTGAGTTCAGTCCCTTTTACAGTAAGTCCAGCTGTAGATTACTACTGTGTTATCTCGGATGACCACTAAATGCTTCTTTTCTCGTCTTCCAAGACGACACAGTAGTAAATCTGCAGCTGCATTTACTCTAAGAGTGACTAAACTCGACTAAGTAATAAACACATTACAACAGTGGTGACGAGACAAGATTATGGAAATTAGAAAAAATTAACTTTTTTCTTTCTTCTATCAAAATGGAGGAATTATAGCGTCTTTTCCAGCACCAGGCACAGGTTTTGGAAGCATTCTTAATTAAAAGTGAAAAAAAAATTTAAAGTCCAACAGATTCTGTTTCAAATTTAATTCCTGAATTTAATTACTTTAATTACGTAGTGGAGGATAATCTCACATTTGAGGTAAATTTTCACCATTTTGATTTCTTTGAAAAAGAATGTGCAGAGTGGTCAAATAAAAAACAAGTCCAACTACTACAGAGGAGGTGAAGAACAAAAAAGCTTTTAAACGGTACTGTAAAATTTATATTACAAAAAAAAAAAAAAGAAGAGAAAAGAGAAACAATTGGATTTTAAAATTCTAGTTTTGTATTAAAAATTTAAACTAGAATTAAAATACAGAAGTGTGTAATGAAAAAATGAGAGGAAAAAAATATGAATAGCAAGCCCCAACAATTCATGCTGTTTGCAAAGAGAAGGCTTGTGGGACCCGATATATAAGGCCTCTAGCACCTTGAGATGGAACAAAGAGTGTGACCGAGACACAACAGTGAACCAATCAACACAAATATATTAGCCTCTAGCTCTTTATATTCATAATTTTTTTTCCTCCTCATTTTTCATGACACACTTCTGGATTTTAATCCTAATTTAAATCTCCCGTAGACACCTGACGAGCGGGAGTGAAACTGGTTGCTTTGCTTTTTTTACTGTTTTATAATGTGTAACATTAAGCTACACACTTTCAGCTCTTTAATTAAATTTTGTACCTATAAAAACATTTGCAATAATTTTTGTTTTTTTTTCCTTCAAAAATGTGTTATGGCAATAATTTTTTCCTTCAGAAAAGTATTGTTGGTAATATTATTCATTCAAAAATTTATATTTTTCTATAAAAGTCTATTTTTATGTATATATTTCTATAAAGGTTTTTCATGGTGATTTGACCCCAGTTTGGGGGTTAACTATTTACCCATAGCTGAAATCCTAACAGGTGCTACCACTCCGGGTCAGGGTGGACCTGGGAACAACAGCAATTAGATGGTTCCATGCTCCTCACAACCTCCCAATCAGAGGCCTTGCTGCCGGATGCAGTTTACCGTCATACCCAGGACCTCATACAAAAAAATAACATGTAATTGTAAAATGGATTATCTGATCCATGACAAATTAATGACATGCTAAGATAAATTACCTCATCCATAGCAAGAAACAGATTCAACAATGTTTAATAGGTCCTTTACCTGCAACAGAAAAAAGGCAGCCTGCGGAATTTTGATAAATCCTGTTTCTCCTTGTAGCCCCCAAATTCTGTCCGCCATTCTGTATGGGTGAGGTACCTGCATGCAAAAATAGACGGAAAAAAATAATTAACATTCAAAACATCTGAGGTATTTGCATGCAAAACATATGAAAATCTAAAAAGTAACCATATTGTTGAAAAATCATTGTTGATATAAAACAGTTGGAAAAATCGTTCTAGTCAAGTTATATGTGTTAACATTGAAAAGGAAGAGCTGTTAATGGAATTTGAAAAAAAAAAAAAAAAACAAGGGTTCAGTTCTCACACCACTGGGATGGATATAGCAATATCAGTGTCAACTGATATTCTGTTAAATGGAAAACATCTGAGCTGGCACAAAAATTATTTCTGACATTTATTTTCACTGATGACTATCAGCTAATTCAAGTGGTCCTCACAAGGACCATGGCAAATGACCCAGACAAAGAAGGTTTTCTCCATGTATACTCTGCCATAATACATGACGACATCATTGCAAATAGCATAGGATTTGATGCAAACAGTGAGACTTTGAGTGCTGATATTTACTGAGTGTGTTTGAATGCCATCAAATGGTTTTTTAAACATTTGTAGACATTACCTTGGTTACTCATAACTGATTAAACCCGAATTAGGAATGATAAAAAAATGAAAACATCAAATTCTTTTAAAAATTCAACATTTGTGCGAGAGATTTGTTTCAAGATAATTAACTTAAACTTATTAATTTAACAGTATTTTGTATGAAAAAAATAAAAAAATAAACAACTTTTTACTTAAAACAGGGAAAATAAAATTTAATTATGTATGGTAGCCTGTATTTTTATGCAGATGATACAGTGCTGATAGCAGACATGGAAAGGAAAGTACAAGACCTCCTACAGAAGGTAGCTGAAGAAAGTGACAAGGAAGGACTACAAATAAAGTGCAAGAAAACTGAATGCATGGTCATCAGCAAAAAGAACAGCCCAAAATGCCAAATACAGGTGAACAACACTAAAATCAAGCAGGTACAAAAATTTAAATAACTGGAAAGTGTTATAACAAAAGACAGAAAGTGTGACACTGAGATCCAAAGGCAAACTGGCATGGCGAAAGAAGCATTCCAGAAGTTGAGTAAGAAACAGAACAATTTTGCTAGAAACAAAGAAGAAAGTACTGGATTGCTTTGTGAATGTTAGACAATATCTTCAAAGATGAAGGAAAAACTTGCAGCAACCGAAATTTGGTTCTACAGAAGGATGCTGTGAATATCATGGATCGAGCATGTGAGCAATGATGAGGTTTTGGAAATGATAGAAATGAAAAGGAAATTAATACTGAGCATCACGAAAAGAGAACTAAAGTTCCTGGGACATGCAATGAGGAAAGAGGGCTCGGAGAACCTGATACTAACAGGCCAGATAGAGGGGAAAAGAGACAGGGGAAAGCAGTGGATAACATATTTGAAGGACCAAATCAGGTGGATGATGGAACGAGGGTTGTGTGGAATAACAGGAGAAAGCGTGCTAAGTGCCACCAGGGACAGGGAGATGTGGAAAGCCATGATTGCCTACGTCCTGAAAAGACAGGGCACATAGAAGAAGCCTGTATGTTGTCATCAAGGTCATAGGTTAACAACAATCGTCTTCTGTTACTAACACTTAAAAAAAAAAAAAAAAAAAAAAAAAAAAACAATGCAAAAAAAAAGTGAATTTTACTGTGAACCCAATAGATTGTAAATGCAAATTCCACTCCATCAACTTCTTTTGTCACACTTCCCGCCTGTGGAATTCCCTTCCGTTTACTTGCTTCCCCGACAGCTACAATCTCCAAGAATTTAATTGTAAAGTCAGTAGTTATCTATCTCGCTAACCTGCATTCTCTCTCTCATGCTCCTTTCTCCATCCCCTCCACTCATCAATATTCTCATCCTTCTCTTACCCACTTCCTGACACCCCCCTATTACCTGTCATTCTTTCTCATAACTTTCCTATATATGGATTAAATAACAGGAGAGATTGGGTTCTATAGCCTTGGCTGGCAACCAGTCTACAGCAGAAAGCAGTGGCAACCTACTGCTGTCACTCTTTCTCATAACTTTCCTCCTATGTAACCCCCTGCAAAACAGTGGCAGTAAAATGCCTTGCTTGGTGCGATATGATTATTAAAAAAAAAAAGTAATGAATTAAAAATATCAAGAGTTGTAGAAGTTTTTGTTGTAGTAACGATTTTATGCGTATGTATGTATGTATGTATGAGCGTTTGTTGGGGAGGAGTGTCTTTTGAAGTAATCGCTCAGTCTTAAAGAGTTCTGCGCAGTTATCAAGTAGACGGGTGAACGACGAAGAAGAAGAAGGTGACAGGTGAACGATGAAGAAGAAGGTGGCGAGAGAGAAAGAGAAAGGCAATAATAATACGATCGCTTGATGTTTGTCAAGCGTACGTGTTAACTACGCTCATCTCAATTCTTTCTGACAAGGGTCGTCTTGTTTCATCTTTTTATTTCGTTTGGGAATTTACTCCCGCATATGATTCTAGTTTTTCTATTGGACAACAAACATTTTGCATTGAGGTGTGAAATTTTGCGAGTTTTGTGTGTGTTTGTAAATTCAAGAAAATTTGTTTATTTCTAATGAGTCAGATTCGAATTTTTAACATATAACTTGTTTCGTTCACTATAATATATTGAAAAGGTTGGGGGGGAGTGAAATTAACCAAAGTTGTATCAAATAATGACCTCTTCAACATAAAATCAATTCAGATTGTATTTGAGTAAGTACTTGGAATTTCATTAAAACTGAATAATTTCCTGCATTTTGGTTATTTTTTTTTCTGCTTTGATTACCAAAATTTCCACACATTTTAGCAATATCTAAAATTACTAAGAAGAAAAATTAAAATAAATTGTACAGTCACACTAAGCAATATCCTTCTTAAAAAAAATTATTTAAAATGGATATGACTAATTTTATTAATAATCGAATGATTTCTGTTTAAATTTCTGGGACAGGGAATTATTATTTGATTTTTATTAAATTATTTGGGATTGGACACCTCTCTTAATTTTTTGTTTTAACTGAACATTTCAGCCATTATCCACTCAGTTATCTTCAGATGTTTGTCAATCCCTGGGTTGGACAGTGTCGTAGTAATGGATAATTTTTAACTAAGATGAGAATCCTTAGAAATGGACAGCATAATGAATGAGTATACGAAGAACAATCTACATTTGTAGAAAGAGTCTAGTTTGAAATCCCCTGAAGGTTGCGCTTTAAAATCAGCAAATTATTCCTTTGGATGGGTAAAGACATCTTTCTTACCTAACTTTGCATGATCCTTCAGGTAGGTACCTCCAATAAATTGCTGAAAATATGAATAGTATGAAGGAAAAAAAGCCCCAAACTTAATAAAAATGAACTTTTTCCATCAAAATGTTCATATTATTATAAAGAGGAAAGATCAAAGAATATTTTAATTATTTTCTTTTAATTTTTTAATCCTTTCTAACACGTTCAAAATTTTGGTAAAAAATCTTGTTCTGATTTTAGTTAGCAGGTAACCAAATAATTAGGAGATTTTACAATGAAAAATGTAACATTACATAACTCAGTTTTTTCCGGTGAAAAACACATTAATTTGAAAATTCTTGCAAAAATCAAATAATTGTCAGATCTTAATGAAACTTTCAGGATGAATGAAATTATTTTTCAAATTATTATTTTTAAAAAATCTTGGTAAAAATATATTTTTATCAAGAAGTTAAATTTTGTAGGCAAAATTGGTTTTATTAGTTAAATGCAGGACACATTGAAGAATGTAAATTATTTATTATTTTTTTTCAACTATTTCGCCCTTTTTCTGAAAATCTGGTCCAAATAGTAAAATAAAAAATTCAATAAAACTATGACATTATTTAATTAAATAAACTTTTAATTGCTTTAATAAATAATATAAATTAAGGATATTAATCTTTTTCAATTACTAATGAAATTTTAAAAAACTGTTTTCATTTTTTTTTTTAATTATAATAATTTATAAAGTTTCAAAAATATTTTAAAGACTTGCAGATGTTAGGTTATTAATTTATTAAGTGAAAACTATATTTACTAATCAAAATTGAAAAGTTTAATACAATACATCGAACCTTTGTATTTTTAAATATATATTTGAAGTTTTTTTCAATGGTAATTTCTGTGTGTACATTAAAAAGCTCTGTCTTTAATTTCTTTGCCTTACAGGAAAAAAATTGGACAATTATGTCACTTGTGATCACCACAGACCTTTAGCTTATCTTGCATCTGGAAGTTGTCACATAACAAAACATACTGGAAAGGTCAGAAAAATCAGCATTCTGCGATTAAGAAATAGTTTTAGTTTAAATTTTATGCTATAAATAAGTAATACTTATGTAAATCAGATTAATTTAACATTAAATTTGCTAATTTTTCAAAAATAACATGTCACAGATGTATATTTTATTTTTGCAAGAATTTTAAAATCAAGAATTAACTTTTGTTTACATATGTGTCGATCATTCAAAAATGACAGAAAAATTGAAAAAGATTTTTAAATTCTCAAAATTTTAGATTCCAATCAATATAATTTCAGTTTAAAATACAGCAGAGTAGGTAACTTCATGCAATTGCCAAAAAACAAAAACAGTATAGCATGATGTTAATAAAAACAAAGTTTTATCATCAAAATGTTTATGCTATTATTAAGCGGCAAGATCAAATTTTGTTGTCATTATTTTTTTAATTTTTTAATCCTTTCTAACATATTTTGAAATTTCAGTTAAATTATTTTTTGTTTTCTGTCATGTTTATGTAATGTGACTATTAAGAAAAACATATTATGCAAGTCGTTTTTTGGCGTTGAAAGACATTAATTTGAAAATTCTTGCAAAAATCAACTGTCTGATTTTAATAAAACTTTCAGGACTTATTCACAAATGAATGAAATTATTTATGCAATTATTATTTTTAGAAAATCTTGGTAAAAATATATTTTTTTACATCTGTTACCCCACCCCACACTCCAATTAATTGCATAAAACTTCTAGAAATACATTATCTATACCAATTTGTTTTTATTAGTTAATTACAGAACTCATTGGGAATGTAAATCATGTAATTTGTTTTTTAATTACGAGACCAGTTTCCTGAACATCTGCTTTGAATAGTAAAATAAAAAAATGCATTAAGACTATGCCATTTTTAATGTAGATAAACATTTTAATTGATTTTATAAGATAATTTAAGGATATCTTATTCTGAAGAAAAAAAACATTTCGATGAATAATGAATTTTTATAAGAATTGTTTTCATTTTTTTTTTTTTGCTAATTAAAGTTTCAAACACCTTTTAAATTTGTTCCAGTTATCAGTGTCTTTGGTTATTAATCCATTAAAGAAAGACTTTATTTACAAATCAAAAATTTTAAAGTTTAATACAAATCATTTAGAATTAAGATTTTTAAAATAATTTCTAACTTTTTTTTTATTTATGTTAAACTGCACATTTTCTTTTACTATGGAAACTTATAAGAAACATTAAAAGGTGACAGGTTTCAAGGGTTGTTCCCCTTACAAAATGTTAAATTGGGTTATGTCAGTATTTGGTCACCATACTTCCAGATTGATTGATAACAGGTGCTATCATCGCCTACTTGAAAGGACAACGAGTCAGACCTTTGTGAATAAGAAATATTTTATTCTAAATTTCATACCATAAACAAGTAATATTTGTTTCAAATCAGATTAATTTAACTTTAATTTTTTTCAAACATAAGGAGTGAGCGATGTATATTATTTTTAAGAGTTTTAAAACCGAGAATTAACCTTTGTTTACAAATGTGTCGATCGCTCAAAAAAAAAAAAAAAAAGGTCGAAAAATTCAAATTTTTTTTTTAATCTCAAAATTTTAGATTCCAGTGAATACAATTTCTGTTTGAAATACACCAGGTCACCAGAGTATTTTTCTTAGTGAAAATCGTAAATTTAATAATTTAGCTTTCAATTAAGCTAAAATTAAACTTTAAAGTTTCAAGAAAAAGTTTTTTATTCTTAAACATTCAATAAAACTTAAGTATCGAAAATGGAGTATTTTGCTTACTAAAAATAGTAAATTTAATCATTCAGATTTCAGTTTATACTAAAATAAAAGTTTCAAGAACTTCTTTTTTTTTTAATTCAATTTAAAAATTAGTTATCGAAAATGAGTGGAGACCTTCAGAGTCTGACCACGGTCATTTGACGGATATTTGCATTTTTAACCGTCTTCTAAAATCACAGAAACGTTCATTCGTATCACTTTTAAATAAACTAGAGATTATGTCAATCACTGCAATCAACATCGGTCCATTAAGAGAAGTCAACTTTTAGAATTAAATTATTAATCATATTGTGTTGCGAGAAATTATCTCAAGCAATTATTCAAAGTTGATTTTTAGGTCTTTTTTTAGTCAAGTAGGATTTTATTTTACCAGTAATATTCAAATCTTGGTTAATTCTTTTACAGGCTTTCCGATAGTCAATATAAACTTTAAACAATAACAATAACCTAAATAAATTAATGTTAATTTTATCCTTAAAACAAAACAAAAAAATTTAAAAGGATTGGCAGTAGGCCTATGTTATGATTATTTGTTGTACGGTTACCAAATGTAAACATTGTTAAATATCGAGACTTTCTGAACCGCATCTACAGCAAAAAAAATCAAATAACATCAGAATCTTTCAGAAGCTATTTCTGAAGGCAACAGAATAACTAAAATTAATGAAACTAAAAATATTTCTCCAAAATTACTCACAATTTATCTTTTTGATGCTGTTTCTTCCCCATGTTAACTCTTGCTCTTGTATCACCGCTTTATGTTTTTTTTACCTCCTCTTTGAAGAACTCTCCAACTAAATTATCTCCCTTGAATGAAATTAGTTCTTGCAATTCCTTTATGCTACTTAAATTAATATAAGAGTAAAACAATAAACTTCCAATCTATCACTTTTCTACGTTGCCCATACACAACAGTAACACACACTATGATATCAAACTCCTCGATTCTTTATTTTTATTTTTTCACCATAGTAACTACTAGTGTTTGTCAAAAAAACGTTTTTAAATTAAAAAAAAAAATTTGGTAAAAATGAACAAAAAGGAGACACATAGAACTTAGAACATATTCTAACCTGAAACAGTTTCAGAGAAAATGCAATCCTCATTTTATTGAAAATTATTAGTAAGATATATCCCAACTAAGTGGTTACTAACTTATGATTTAATTTCGTTATTATTTACGGAGAAAAATAAAAATCACACATGTAAAACTTAAAAGAAAACATATTAGGCTGTGTACAAAATGTGGATGAAGGAGAAAAAGTTGTCTCCCATTGACTGTAGTTTTGGTCAAAAGTCTCTAGTGAGATGTTTTTTGAACGATTGTTCGAAACAAAGTTTGTTTGAGAAGAATGATTTGTAGTGTAGGGAGCTGATTAATGTTTCTTTGATTCGGCCTTGTGTGAAACATAACCAAAGCACCTACAGCTTACAAGTTTTATGCAGAGTTATAATCATTGTGTTGGTTTTCATCAGAAGGTTGTTTTGTCGGAAGGTTGAAATGAGTGGATTAGTGTAGAAATACTATAATTTTAAATGTTAAAATAGAAATTTATTATAAGGAAAGACTAACATAAGTTGTGGAAATTAATGTTCAATTAGAAACATTATTAAGAAGTTATCAGTAGAGTCTGTGTTCAATGATAAAGTTGAATTAAGAGAGTTGAAGAAATTGTTCGTGGTAATAATTGTTGAAAGAGATAAGGGGAAAGAGAAAGACGACAATATCCAGGTCGCTTGAAGTTTGAAGTTACATTTTAGATGTGTGTCTCTCTTTCGATGCTCCCATCTCTCAGTCTCTAAGTCATTTAGATGTCCTTTTGAATTTCATACTGGATCGCCAAGTCCTTTCAAGTCTTACAAGTTGCTCCTATTGATCAAAAATCATTTTAACACCTACTTGCAAAATCTGGTTTCAAAGCACATGGTCAATCCTTTTTCTATTTGGGACAACAAGGGTTTCACACATCATTGTGAATTTTTGTAAAAGTGAAGAAGAGAGTTGATTTTAATTAATTTCTTATCCACTACAAATTAACACAAAGATGCAATTGCTGTGAGGTGTTGTGTGGAAATATGTTTTGATTCAATGATGCTTAAATGATGTGTTTAGCAAAGTGTCCAAAGTGAAAGAGTGTAAGTTTGTATTATGAAATATTGTGTCTGTCTGTGTATTTAAGTGTTTGAGCAAGATTGGGTATCAAACTGATGTGGATTTGGACAACAGCCAAAATCTTACTAAACGAGCTGTGAAAAGTAGCTGTATATAAAGAAAAAAGATAGGCTGCCAAGAGAACCCTGGGAAACTCAGTCTTACATTAAAAATATCTGATTGGTTAAAAATTAACCAATTGCAAAATGCGTATTAAACAGACTAGGCAGGTTTGTCAAGAGCCAAAGGTTTTCAAAGACAAATGCGATTGCTAAATTGTCCTATGGTAAAGTAATAGTTGAATAAAATGACATGTAGAAAAGCATGTATGTATGTAGGTGTGAAACATAGCATCTGCTATATATATATATATATATATATATATATATATTCACCGCATTCGAACAACGGTACAGAACATGTCAAGTTGGATTTGGTCGAGATCAAAACAACAAACGAACAATATTCACGCAACATCACAATCTAATATGCTCAAATGAGATATTTGTGTGATCATCTACAACGTTTTTTTCGTCTTCCTTTACGAGTGCGTCAATAACAGCAAACACGTTCAGGAAATTTCATTGCCGATACAAATTGCAAAGAGGAATGATCGTTTTATTTACTTCTTTATGAGAATATACAAGAGGGACAATCAACAAGTTTATCTTCATACCCTGCCTGGTGGCAAACGCTGCTGGTGTTGCCAGGGGTGGCGGTTGGGCCATAGCCACCAAAACCGTGACATCACCCCTGGTCGGCGGCTGATGAAGACAGGGTATCACACGGGCTAACACATTTTATGTTACAAATAGACAAGCAATAGAAAGGTGAAAAAATATAGAAAATCCTAAAAGATCATAAGCAGAAAAACCGTCATAAGAACAATTTATCATTGTGGATTTAATAAAGCGATTGTTTCAAAGTTCCTAGAAGGTTATCATGCAAAACAAACACCCGAAGTACTGAGTGTGCAATGATGAAAACATCATGTGCGTAACAACCATGACGAGCATACTAATACTAATTAGAAAGGTATTAAGTTAGAATGAAAGCCATGCCACTTTAACTTGAAGGGTACTTTTTTAATAATTAGGTAATTAACAAAACTGGTTATAAACAACCGATAATTTGAAATGATTTCTTTGGACATTATTTTTTATTGATACTCGTATTTAAGTAGAAATTTTGTTTATAATCAAACAGTATTATATATTTATTTCTACCGGCCTGATTATTTATGATAAATTTTTGTTACAAAAATGTGTGTCATTTGGCAGAATTCGAACCTGTGACCCCTATCCATATAGGGAAAGTCACCAACTGATTTGGTGCATCTTAGACCACTCTACCATGAATCACGAACAGTCTAAACAAAGTCAAACCAAGCCTATATAACACAATTTTTAATTCATCGTAATAACCATATCCGCTCTGAAATGTATCGTAATGTACATATAAACACAAACATGATCAACCTTAAAAATATACAAATAGTTAATTACTACCACATGTAAAACCTTTATGAATATGATTCGAACCAAAAAATACCAATAATAATTCTGTACCAGGAATATATAAAATAAACTGTCACAACTGCTACTTACAATATATTGAGGAAACTTGCAGAAATTCTAAAAAAATGTATTGATGAACACAAAAAGGATCTATGCATTTGTCATGCATCAAAATAAGTTCAAGCATGACTTCTATTCAAAGAAGGTCACACTTTTTAAAAGAGAAACTAAATTATTGAGAAAGAAAATCCATGAAAGTGCTGCTATTGAATCTTACCAAAATATAAGTTTTATGCCTTGAATTTTTCAAATATCTACTTTCTTAAAAGAATTACTCATTTTCCAGACCAATAGGCATGACTCTAAACATTTTTAAAAATTACATAAAAATTGTTAAATTCAAAACTTTTCATTATATAAATTTAATAAATGCAAAAATATTTTATCAATTTTAAATAATAAATAATAATTACAATATAAACATAACAAAATTTAAACATTAACAACATTTACCCACTTTCTTAGTTTTATTATTTTATCAAATTACATTTTTTAGCATTCCCCCCCCTAATTTACATTAACTTTCACAGTTAGCCTAAAGAATATTTGTGAGCATTTTTAAATTTAAAATTTTAAAACCTAATAACATTTTTACATTTAAACTTATTTATAAATGGAACTTTGTCTGTGTGTGTGTGTGTATGTGTGTCTGTGTGTGTGTGGCTGTGTCCATTACCTATAGACTCCGAAACAGCTGAACCGATTTTCTTGAAAATTTACACAGTTGTACTATAAGCGTCTGCAAGTGTTCTTAGCTAGGTTTTGTGTCGAGGTACCCCCAATAAATATTGAAAATCGATAATCGAAAAAATTGGGTTATAGAAGGAGTGGTTCGATTTTAATCAAACTTGATACACTCATAGACAAAGACATAAGAAACGATATTCAGAAGTTTCAAGGTTGCAGTTCTTACAATAGTCCAGAAAATCGATAATATATATATATATATATAAAAGGCAAGGTGTTTGTGTGTGTCTGTTTGTCTGTATGTCCTTTATACAAATCCACAATTTTTATCCGATTCTCACCAAACTTCATACAATTATTCTTTAGGCCGAGTCTGAGCTCCAGGATCATGGATTAGTTTTAAAGCTTTCAAGCGTCTGCAAGTGTTCTTAGCTAGGTTTTGTGTCGAGGTACCCCCAATAAATATCGAAAATCGATAATCGAAAAAATTGGGTTATAGAAGGAGTGGTTCGATTTTAATCAAACTTGATACACTCATAGACAAAGACATAAGAAACGATATTCAGAAGTTTCAAGGTTGCAGTTCTTACAATAGTGCAGAAAATCAATAATATATATATATATATATATATATATATATATAAAAGGCAAGGTGTTTGTGTGTGTCTGTTTGTCTGTATGTCCTTTATACAAATCCACAATTTTTATCCGATTCTCACCAAACTTCACACAAATATTCTTTAGGCCGAGTCTGAGCTCCAGGACCATGGATTAGTTTTAAAGCTTTCATTACACCCGAGCAACACCGGGCTATACTGCTAGTCTGTTTATAAATACCTGTTACAAAATAAAATCGTTACATTTGCCTTTATCAGAGGATAAAATTCATTGGTAAAGAAAAATTTTATTTTTGTCTTTAAATTCTTTGCTAGCAATTTCTTTTCTTCCACTTCTTGTTTATAGAAATTCCTTATGGGTTCCTGATTTCCAGTCAATTTTGATTTTCAAAAATTTAAATGCAATGTTCATCCTTTTAGCTTCTTAATTCTTATTCTTTTATTATTCTCTCTTATTATTAATGTTTTCCTTTTTTTATATTCTTTCACACTCAGTAACCTCCTGCATCTTAGTGGCTTTTTTGCCTTTCTTTGTGGGAAATGATTTTGTGTGTATATATATATATATATATATATATATATATATATATATATATAGTCATCTGCAGACAGATCTGTTTTGCTGTATCACAGCTCATCAGCACTGTTAGACATCCGATTGCTTTTTACCCAGGATTGAAATCCGACTGAATTGGCATCAGTCGGCAATTCTACCTCTGAGCTATAGGCACTTGATAGAAGGAGGCAGACTTTTTAGCATTTACATTATCATTATACACACGCCCAATAGCTAAGAGTTGTGGGGTTTGATACATTGACACCCACACACACACACACACACACACACACACACACACACACACACACATGGTCACTCAGCGTTCACGTGATAACTTAGTTTCCGCGTAAACGAATGCCAATAAAAACGGGGAATGTCACATGGTACGCTAGTTAGGATTTTGTCCCGGCCAAGAGCAGACATGTCTCCCTACCTCACAAAAACACACGTGCACTAATTGCGGGTAGCAATTAGGGGTGCAATTTTTTATTTCTCACCAGGGAAAGAACTTCTCTTTCCTTAAGTTTATGCTGTCAACCCTATGTAACCTTTGTTAATATATTGTTTTTCTCGTTACTTTCGCCTACTCGTCTTTCTTATTGCCTGTTTTATTTCATGACCCCCCGTTACGTCGAGTCGACTTGTAAACTTAAATTAGTAATGGACGCCTTCGTCCACTACAGAGTGTTCTAATTCATTGCTGAATGAACAATATATATATAAGTTTTGTAAAAAATGACAAACAATAGTTAAGTTTTTATATGATATTTTATGTGGTCTTATAATTATTTTCTTTTCAGAAAATAAATTATATAACAGTTATCTGAAGGTTTTATTTATCCCAGTGCTTTCAACGATACTTTTGGCCATTATTGTGTTTGGAATATAAAACATTCATACGACTCTACACAAAACAATCTATATATTCAGTTAAAAGTAAAATAAAATTCATTGATAGCGGCTAAAAGTATAGCCAAAATTGCTTGGATAAATAAAAATTTTGGTCAATTTTTATAGAATTTATATTCTGAAAGCAAAAAAATTATAAGATCACATGAAAAATTATATAAAAAACATAACCATAGCATCTTGTCATTTATAACGAAACTTATATAAAATAGGAGTTGCTGCCTAAATACACTATATATATATATATATATATATATATATATATATATATATATATATTTCATCTTTAAATGAGTTATTTCGGTACCTTGGCTTCTAGCATGAGTGGTGTCTTCAGGTGATTTTTAATAACTTAAAAAAAATAAAATTTATTATTAAAAATCGCCTGAAGACACCACTCATGGTAGAAACCAAGGTAGCAAAATAACTTGTTTAAAAATGAAAAATATTCAAAAGTTCTACAATATAATTGTATAGAACACTTTTTAAATGTGTACTGGTCTAACCCTATTAGAACCAAAATCTAAGTATTAAACAATCAATATATATATATATATATATAGTTATCTGCAGACAGATCTGTTTCACTGTATCACAGCTCATCAGTACAGTTAGACATCCAATTGCTTTTTACCCAGGATTGAAACCCAACTGAATTGGCGTCAGTCAGCGATTATAACTCTGAGTGATATATATATATATATATATATATATATATATATAAATTTTGAGCAAAAAAATTGAGTATTTCAACAAAAATGCGCCATTATGAAGGAAGAAATAGAATCCATCCCACAACTATTAGGACACCAACACACTTTCAGTATTCGTAGAAAAGTCACCTTTTTGAAGGTTGGTTTAACCAGTGATGTGAGATCACACCAGAGAGAGTAGGTGCAAACTTGTGTGAATGTCACCCTTCCAGAAAGACCTGCAGATTATTTTGTGACAAAGTTTGTAAGTCTGTTATGAAACTGAAACTGCACAGCCACAGGCAAGTTTTCAACAAAGAACACCAACAAACTTTATTTTTGCCACGTGTGTAAGAAAGAGGTTATAAAAGTGAAGCTGGCCTTAAGAATCACTTCTGGGCTCATAGCAGAGTGTTATCTTGGGTTTAAATGGAAATATTCAAATTCTGAAGAAAAAACACAAAAAAGCTACCAAGTGAAGAGATGCCCTTCTTCTGCAAATAAGTGACAATCATATATATATATATATATGTGCATAGTTGTGCAGTGAATATTGACTTGGAACGGCAAATCAGGGATGCCAATTTCGAACTCCAGTCAAATTCCTTGAATTCACTTATGCACAAATACCCTTGGGAAAGGTATTGAGCTATCTCTTCCCTCCAGTTATGGATTAAATAATAGGACAGATTGGGTTCTATATCCTTGGCTGGCAACCAGTTTACCACTGAAAGCAATGGCAACCTACTGCGGGATAATCTTCTACCCAGTCAGTCATGTCTCTTTGAGACATGATCACCCAAAGCGTGTATCATGTATGGCACTTAACTGACTGATGTATGTATAATGTATATATATATATAGAGTCCAACAAA
Source organism: Ascarosepion bandense (assembly GCA_037127315.1). NCBI lineage: Eukaryota > Metazoa > Mollusca > Cephalopoda > Sepiida > Sepiidae > Ascarosepion > Ascarosepion bandense. The sequence goes on along the minus strand of JBBBDQ010000923.1, from coordinate 2,489,700 downwards.
AAAAGTATATTCACTTCAGGAAAACAAAAATTTGTCTTTTGTAGTTTTATCATATTGTAATAATACTGTTAACTGTAGTATGATATTTTCTCGACAGATGACATTACATTGATGACCCTTTGACAAGAAATTGAAAATGCATGTGTAGCAATCCCACTGGACACTTTGGCCAATGCTGTCCAAATAGTAGTTCACTATACTAATAAGTGCTCGGAAGTTTAAGGCTATTTTGAGCATCTCTTGTGATTGTAGAGTCCAAAGGTAACTTGTATTAATCTCATGATGTCTGAATCAATTTAATATTATCTATATAAGTTTTTTCAGCACCTGAAGTGTGTATAATATTTTTGGTAGACTTGTAGCAGATAAGAAATTAATTAAAATCAACCTTCTTCACTTTTACAAAAATTAACAATGACGTGTGAAATCCTGGTTTTCCCAAATAGAAAAAGGATTGACCATCTGCTTAAGCTGAGGTGTTAAAATGAATTTTGATGAATGGGATTGACTTGCAAGACCAAAGGGACTTTGCGTGTAAGTGTGAAAATATCTAGATTACAATAAAAGGGCTTCATCAGTCAGTCAGAGTATCAAATGGGGGCCAGAGACAAACATCTAAAATGTAACCAACTTCAAATCAACCTGAGATAAGGTCAGGTCGCACCTTGTTCTCTTTCTCCTTTCTCCCTTTCAACAATTCCTACTACAACAATTTCTTCAACTTTGATACCCTTAACTTTTTTATTGAACATTGATTTCCACAAATTCTTATTACTCCTCCTTTAATAAATTTCTATTTTAAAATGCAAAATGTATATTTTATTCTTACACTATTCCTTTATTCCAACCTGCCGACAACCAAACTTCTGATGATAATTCTGCATAAAACTTGTAAGCTGTAGAGAGTTCAATTAAGTCTGACACAAGGCTGGATTCAAAGAAACATTAACCATCTCCCTGCATTTCGACTTTGTATGTGTGTAAAATTTTAAATAAGTATACTTTACTAAGGATGTGCATTGTGGTACAGTGGATATCGGCTTGGAACGAGAAACCAGGGAGCCGAGTTCAAATTCCAGTTGAATCCATTGTATTCACTTTCGCTCAAATACCCTTGGGAAAGGTATTAATCCGTCTCTTCCTTCCAATTATGGGTTAAATAGCAGGACAGACTGGGTTCTATAGCCTTGGTCAGCAACCAGTCTACCGCAGAAAGCAATGGCAATCTACTGCGGGATAATCTTCTGCCCAGTCAGTCATGTCTCTTTCGAGACATGATCGCCCAAGCGTGTATCACGTATGGCACTTAACTGACTGACTGATGCTTTACTATTTAGCCATAAGATTTTACTGTAATAAATTTCTGTGGCTTAAAGGGTGTTGAGGGTGGTATATTCATGGGGATGCATGCGGGGTGTACGTCTAGTAGATGTTGAATTTGGAACACCACAAATTCTACTAATGTTGGTTTAACTGTAGCCATAGGGAGATGGTTAATGTTTTTTTGATTTGGCCTTGTGTCAGACTTAACCGAACTCCCTACAACTTACAAGTTTTATGCAGAATTGTCATTATCAGAATTGTCATTATCAGAATTGTCATTATCAGAATTATCATCAGAAGGTTGGTTGTCGACAGGTTGGAATATGCGAAATTGTGTGGAATAGTGTAAGAATAAAATATACATTTTGCATTTTAAAATAGAAATTTATTAAAGGGAAAGAATAACATGAGTTGTAGAAGTTAATGTGCAATTAGAAACATTATTAAGAAGTTAAGGGTAGAGTTCGTACAAAATGTTTGTAGTCGTAATTGTTGAAAGAGACTAGGAGAAAGAGACCAAGGTGCAACCTGACCTTATCTCGGGGTCGATTTGAAGTTGAAGTTACATTTTAGTTGTTTCGTCTCACAGCTCACATCTGTGACTCTCTCTGTCTGACTGACACTGATGAAGTCTTTTTATTGTAATCTAAATTTTTCGTACTTACCTGCGAAGTCCTTTTTGGTCTTGCAAGTCGCTCCCATTGGTCAAAAATCATTTACACACCTGCTTGCGAAATCTGTTCCCCCCATCCCGTTAAGCACATGATCAATCCTTTGTCTATTTGGGAAAATTATTTTGTTAGGATCTGTTGTAGATATATTAGTATTTACTAATTTTTTAGTATATTTTCATCTTGTTTATAATTTATACGCATTTGATTACGGTATAGGAGATTAATATGTTTGTGATTAGTTGAAATAGTATTATGTTCTACTCGCTTAGTATTGAGACTTCTAAGAAAGTATCTTATTTGTCGTCAACGTATATAGTTTGGAAATCTATTGTTAATAAGTGTTTGTTTATATTCTTTAGTTCACTGTAAAAAATCTGTTTTGTGGATGAATTAGTTTTTGCTCTTGTAGTTAAGTGTACATGAATTTATGTTGGTAGGTTTTTTGTATGGCAAAATAGTAAATTTGTTATAATTTGTGTTTATCAATATGTCAAAAAAGAGAAGTTTGTTATTAGTATTGAGTTCATACGTGAATTTAAGGACAGAATTATTCTGGAAACGTTTTTGAAGTTGAAATATTTAATCTGTATTTTTAACTAACATAAAAATATCATCAACATATCTTAGGTAGATATGTTGATGATATGTGAGTGTGAGTATATATATATATATATATATATATGAAAAAATGCTGCCTAAATATATATATATATATATATATATATATATATATAGGCAGCATTTTTTCATTGATGCATGTTTCATTAAATAATATAGACAAGTTTTGTCAATTTATTTTATGTAAGTTTTTTCATATCGTCTTAATAGCATTATCGTTGAAAGAGGAAAGAAAATCACAATATAGATACATTTTTATTTAATCCTTTCTGACCTTTCAGCTTACATTAGCCATTATCAAAGATGAAAATAGTGTTGGTTGTAACGGGCAGTTCGCGGATGAACAATAGTAGTAGTCATCTATTTTGTTTGTGTGGAGGATTGGCAAACACATGTGTGCGTGTGTGTGTGCATGTGGAAGCGAAAATCGCACTACAGCTTGTGGTGTCTCACATGATTTTCTTTCCTCTTTGAACGATAATGCTATTAAACTTATCAGATGATATGAAAAAAATTACATAAAATAAATTATATATATATATATATATATATATATATATATATATATATATATATATGCTCACACTCACATTGGTTGAAAGAATATGCAATAATGTGGTTGGCGTAAAAAGCTGTCTTTATTTCTTGCAGATGCCATAAAGAGCGTCAAAGTCCAAGGGCAATAACTCTGAACAAGACTTAAACTGCAATCACATTCCAAAATGGACGTCCACGTTGGCAACTTAGCCAATGTCCAAGTAGCGAAGTTTTCTCCTGCGGTCAACAGCGTAATTTTGAACGGACTAGAGGCCATAACCTCAACTCCACACTTCGATCTTCAAGCAGAAAGTAAAGTCGGCGTTCCAATTGCTCATAATAGACCCTTAGGTATTTACCCAGTTCATGAGATACGGGGCCACCGTGGTGCCATAAGGCTAAACCGACCTCCCCACTTGATTCCGGCCGGACACGGTCACCTTCACGGACATTTTAACTTAACTATGGACATGTCTAAGCTTTCTCCTGACCAACAGCACTGGGTGAGGGAACATCAGCGGCTTCATGAAAAGCACAGAGGACATGAAACTATGCACATAGAAATGTTGTTGATCCTACTAGCTACGTTATTCCTGGCACAGATCCTACTTGTCCAATGGAAACAACGACATTTTAGATCCTACGAAAGGGCCACCCTTTTAGGAATGTGTTTCATCCCCTTCGCTTGTAGCTTCTACTTTCACTGGTTCCGGTTTGTCATTGTGTGGACTTTATTTTCAATTGTGACTGGATTTGTCACTTTCAAGGCCACTCGAAAACCTTTAGCAGGCGGTACCCCACGTCTGGTCTATAAGTGGTTCCTGTTCATCTACAAACTCAGCTATGCAATGGGAATGATCGGCTATTTAATCATTATGTTTACCTTGTTCGGCTTGAATATGATATTTTTGATTAAGTTCCAAGTAGCGATGGACGTCGGTCTTCTAATTCTTTTCTACGGCCTTTACTTTGGAGTTGTTACTCGCGACTTTGCCGAGGTTTGCTCGGACACGATGGCCGCACAGGTTGGGTTTTACACACCTTCGGGATTACCAAACCGTCACTTGGACAGGCGACTGTGTGCTGTCTGTGGCCACTTAACTTCGATCCACGGGACAATCCGATCGTCCATCTCCAGCACGGACTCCCGAAGCAAGATCCGGAACTGGTATATGCCTCAGGACTCCGAAGAGTCGGATAGTGACACAGCTGAGGAATCCAGAGACTTATCGACAGAGAGAACTTATAAACTGACCTGTGGTCATTTATTTCACGAGTTTTGTATTCGCGGTTGGTGCATTGTGGGCAAAAAACAGACCTGCCCCTACTGTAAAGAAAAAGTTGACCTAAAGCGCATGTTTCCAGGGCCCTGGGAGAGACCCCATGTGCTTTATGGCAACCTACTGGATTGGATTCGTTATTTAATTGTTTGGCAACCAGTTATTATTGTTTTGGTTCAGGCCATCACTTGGACATTGGGCCTTGAATAATTTTTCTTTTATTATTAATTTTATTATTATTATTTATTACTGCTTGGTCATTGTTTTATTTGTGGAAAAGTTTAACGTTATATTTTTGATAGCAGAATTATTTGATCAGTTTGTGTTGCATACAGGAGAAATCATTGACTGTGCATACAGAAAATGTTATTGAAATGCATTGCAAATCATTTTATTTTAATTTAAAATATTTTTAAAAAATTGACAAACAATGGACCTTTCAACTCGCAAAAAAAAGTAGTCAAAATCAAAAAGAAGATTTTTTGGCAGACCTGAAGCAGACTTGCACCACGTTTAATTTCGTTGTTTTTCTTTTTTTTTTTTTAAATACTTTTTTCAGCGCAGTCCTATCGATTACCCCCTTAGCTTTAAGAGTGACAAAAAGAAATTTGAAAAATTTCAATATTTTAACATTCTAAGGGGGGGGATCAGTTTCTCATACAACGTTATAGTAAATCGATCCTCCATTTTGAAACCAGTCGCCGGTACGACATTACCGCCACTTATAAATTTGTTCATGACCAAATTTTTTTTAACTCTTTTCAGTGCAATATTATCTTTTACACCTTAAACTTTATGAATGACCAAAAAAAAAAATTGCAAAAAATTCAATGTTTAAACAATGGGGGGGAGGCAGTTTCTCATGCAGTGGATTGAAAATGGAGGATCGATTTACTTTAACGTTGTATGAGAAACTGACCCCCACCAAAAACATTGTTTAAATATTGTAATTTTTCAAAATTTTTTTGATAATTGGAAAGTTTAAGTAACAACAATCGATAGGACTGCGCTGATAAAAGTAAAAAGAAATGAAAAACAACGAAATTAAACGTGGTGGTAGTCTGCTTCAGGTCCGCCGATTTTTTTTTTCCCTTCATACTGCTATTTAATGCTATTATTTAAACTACCTTCACTCCTTGGCAGTGTTTATTTCAAAAAGCCATGATTAGAATTGTAATAAAACCCAAACATATTGAAAATGAATTATACATTTTTTTTTATTCTATAACAAAAATAATAAACTGAAAATACTATTTATTAATTAGTGTGTTTATTGGAATGGTTGGCAAAACACTGGCAACCAATTTGAACTTTATAAAATAGTAAAAATAAGGATTTCTTTATCTGTTGGTTCACGTATTTTAATACTTCAGTAAATATTTATAAATTTATGAATGGAAAATTGTTTTCATATTTATTTCTCTATAAATTGATAAAAATTGTATTGCATGTAAAAAAAAAAAAACAAAAAAAAAGTTATTATAATAATCATTTTAGTTAAGTGCCATACATGATACACACTTGGGTGATCATGTCTCAAAAGAGACATGACTGACTGGGCAGAAGATTATCCCGCAGTAGGTTGCCATTGCTTTTAGTGGTAAACTGGTTGCCAGCCAAGGCTATAGAACCTAATCTGTCCTATTATTTGACTCATAGCTAGAGGAGGAAAAATTGTATTATATTAAGTAGTAATTAGTGGGGGGTCAGTTTATTACTTCATAACAATATAAAACTGATCCCCCACTTTATGCTCGGTAGATGCCTTAATCATGTTTTCAACTATTATATTCAGTCAGTCAGTTAAGTGCCATGTGTGATACACACTTTGGGCGATCATGTCTCAAAAGAGACATGACTGACTGTGCAGAAGATTATCCTGCAGTAGGTTGCCATTGCTTGCTGTGGTAGACTAGTTGCCAGCCAAGGCTATAGAACCCACTCTGTCCTATTATTTAATCCTTATCTGGAGTGAAGAGACAGGTTAATACCTTTCCCAAGGATATTTGTGTGTAAGTGAATGCAGAGAATTCAACTGGGTTTCCAACTCAGCACCCTCGTTTGTTGTTCTGGGTCAATGTCCACTGCACCACAGCGCACATATATCTGATAAAGTTTTAAATGTTTTTGTTTTAAATTTTCAAAGACCCCAAAAATGTATAAATTCGCTTTCATCAGATGTTTTTGTTTTATTACAATTCTAATCATCGATTTTTAAAACAAACTGTAGTGTAGTGAATAAGAAATTAAGAATTAAAATCAACCTTCTTTACTCACAATGATGTGTGAAATCCTGGTGAAAAAGTCCGAAACCGGATTTCGCAAATAGGTGTTAAATTGATTTTTGACCAATGGGAGCAACTTAAAAGATTTGAGGACTTTAGGAGTCAGTGTGAAAAATCTAATGAAAATAAAAGCACCCCCCAAATCAGCGTCATTGAGACAGTCAGGGATGGAAGCAGCAAAGAAGACAAGCTAAAATGTAACAAGCTTCACGCTGACCCAGACATTCGTCCTTTTCCTCTTTCCTTTTGCTGATTCCTTTTACTTCTTCTAAATCCAAAGACATTCCTACCAAACCAACACACAGATACTTAACGTACACATATACTCTTTCAACAATTACTACTACGAACATTTTCTACAAATCTCGATACCCATAACTTTATCATTGAACACGAACTCTACCCTTAACTTCTTAATAATGTTTCTAATTGCACATTAACTTCTACAACTCATTTTATTCTTTCCCTTTAATAAATTCCTATTTTAACTTGAAAAATGTATATTTTATTCTTACACTATTCCACACATTCCAACCTGCCGACAACCTTCTGATATTGATGAAAACCTTCTGATAATTCTTGATAAGACTTGTAAACTGTAGGGAGTTTGGTTATGTCTGACACAAGGCCAAATCAAAGAAACATTAACCATCCCCCTACAGCTAGAAAACTTTGCTGAGAAGCGTTAAAATAATAGCAGTGTCAAGGGAAAAACTCTCCTTCCAACACTTTTTTTTTTGTGAGTGCAAAAGTCCATGTTTGCCTAAAAATCATTCAAGAATGAAATACTTTCTGAGGAATTTTACTATGAAAAATCGTTGCCACTGATTTTGAAATAAAAATCAGTGAATTTTAAATACCAGGAAATCTGAAGAATTTAAGAGAGAAAAAAGTAAACAATGGAATAATGATGAAACTAATTTCAGAATTTTGCACAATATTTCTTGTGCTGTTCAGATTCTTGTCACCAAACTCTTTTGGACATGGGTAAAAACTTTGATTAATTCTTCATTGCAACTTTTACAGTGTTTCGTTTTTGTCTTTTGTTGTTCTCCACAAATTGTCGAGTCGATTTTGTGTTTATGCAGAAATTTGTTTTGTAGAAAACAAGTAGTCTTTTCTATTAGTGTTCATCATGAAAACCTGAATACCTCAAGGGGGAGTCATAAAACCAACTTGACATATTAATTTCCACTGGTTATTGACATTTTGGTGGGGTTGAGTCCCAAAAGCCCACAGCTTGTTAATTTTAACTTTTAACAGCTTTTTTTGGGGCAGAGCTTAAAAAAAAACTAACAACTTGAATGATTCTAATTTCAACTGGAAAGACTGACCATTTTGGAGAAAAGTTGAAATATTTTGACTCCCCAGAATCTAATTGATGTCTAAATTAAACACCAAGAACTGTGTTTCTTGTAAAGAAAATACAATTTAATGTTTATTCTATTTTATTTTTGTTTCTGAACTTTTAAATTTTGGTCTTATGGGGACTAACAAAAAAAAAGGATCCATACTGATAAATATGTTCCTTTTTCCAAACTTTTGACAGCATTGGCTTCTTGAAGCAAAGCTTTTAAAAAAACTTGACAATTTGGATGATTCTAAACCAAGCAGATAAGATTGACCATTTTGGAAAAAAGATGAAATATTTTCACTCACCAGAATTAAATTGCTGTCTAAATTTAACCCCAAGTATTGAGTTTCCCATCAAGAAAATGAAAACTGTGTTTTTATAATACTTCCATAGTTTTATAATGTTACGCTGGTAATGTCTGATAAGCATACAAAACTAAACTTTTCAGATATAAAACTAGCAGTATAGCCCAGCGTTGCTTGGGTGTAATGAAAGCTTTAAAACTAATCCATGGTCCTGGAGCTCAGGCTCAGCCTAAAGAATATTTGTGTGAAGTTTGGTGAGAATCAGATAAAAATTGTGGATTTGTATAAAGGACATACAGACAGATAAACAGACACACACACACAAACATCTTGCCTTTTATATATATATATATATATATATATATATATATATATATATATATATATATATATATTATTGATTTTCTGGACTATTGTAAGAACTGCAACCTTGAAACCTCTGAATATTGTTTCTTATGTCTTTGTCTATGAGTGTATCAAATTTGATTAAAATCGGACCACTCCTTCTATAACCCGATTTTTTTCGATTATTGATTTTCGATATTTATCGGGGGTACCTCGACACAAAACCTAGCTAAGAACACTCGCAGATGCTTTTAGTACAACTGTGTAAATTTTCAAGAAAATCGGTTCAGCCGTTTGGAGTCTATAGGTAATGGACACACACACAAAGTTCCATTTATAAATAAGTTTATATATATATATATATATATATATATATATATATATATATATATATATAAGCAACAGTTGTTGGTAAGCATAGTTTGTATTCGAACCGGACCCAGATCTAAACATGACAATAAGAAATCGCCTCACGACAACTATTTTCACGATTTCGAGAGATTGAGTAATTAATGTACCTAGAAATTGGTATCTGATTTGTTCATATATATACATATATCTATATATTCTCTCTGAAAAAAAAAATAATCAAGATAAGAAAATAAAATCGGAAAAATAAATTCCGTTCATAATAGAACTTTGATTTCCTGGTATCGATATCAAAGAAAATCGGTTCAGCCGTTTCGGAGTCTATAGGTAACAGACACACACGCACACAGACAACGTTCCATTTATAAATAAGTTTAGATTTAGATAATTCTTTATTTACTTCCAAACTCCATCAAATTCACACATATGTGGTTCCTTGTCTTTCTTTGAATCTTTTGTCTTCTTTTTGTGAGGTGGCAAATGATTCTACCTTTGAGAAGAAGCATTTATAGAAGGTCTTGTTATCCTTTTTTGTCTTGTGTCCATATATCCGAAGTTCAACTGGGTTCACTTCCAGCTAATGTTGGTGTACCCACTGACCTCCTTTGAGGCCCAATACAAGGCCATCTTCTATATCAAAACCCAAAGTCCCTATGATATTCTCTTGTACTTGGTACAAAACGTATTTTGGTATCTTTTTGGGTGATCCCCCTACATATTGCAGTTGCCATAAATCAATTTTTTTTTTTTTTTTTTTAATCATTTCACCCCGAGCAAGACGGAAATGCCACTGATGTGCGGAGGGGGTGGGGGCTACATAACTGTAAAAAGATTAATTAGAAGAGAGTGGGGAGTACAGACCAGTTAGAAAAGAGCAATAGAAAGATGAGAATTCAGGTGTGATGACAGATACATAGGTGGAGGGAAAGGGAAGGATATACGGGGTGGGGAGAGAGCTAGAATCCAGTGGTTAATAGATGAGTATTGACATTGCATTTAAATTCTTGGAGGTTGTAGCCATCAGGAAAGCAAGAATATGGGAGAGAGTTCTTTCTGGTATTTCTGGCAAGAATCACTAATTTATAAACATTGTATTTTCATTTTCAGTTAACAAAAAGAAACTACCTTATTCAGTTTCTTACAGATATTTTTGTTTTTATACTAATGTTCATCTTATACAAGGCCCAAGATCCACCCAAGGTAGTGGGTTACTGAAAGAGGTTGTTGTGTGAGCAGTAAGAATAAGGGTAAGAGGCACATTTTATGAGATTTATGGGGAAAAATAGCAGTTAACCCTAGACTTGAAGAAGTCAAGATCTTAGTGGTCAAGAAAGCATCTTCTTGGGAGTTTGTTCTATAAGGTAACGGTTCATGGGAAGAGGCTGTTTAAGTGGAACTTTCTCTTTACTGATGGAATATGAAAGAACTGAGGGTGATTTATCTCAGTGTAAGAGGGTGTGGCAGGAGTTAGTGAAACTAAGGAATGTTGCTTGTTTTAACATTTGGAAATAGCCCCAAAAAGCTAGCAGTGTTTCATCAGTGGAAAGTGGTTGGAGGTTAGGAACTAATTCATCACCCACAAGGCCATTTGCCTTATGGTACTTTTGGACTCTATCAAGATCGTAAAAGTGAATACGGCAGCTCCTGCCCGTAGATGACATTAGTTCCACCACCATGTTTTTTTTTTGTTTTTTTTTACAATTGGAGTAGATAGATCTATCACCTGGTTCACACACCACCCACATCTATTGAACAGGTTAAGAGGCTCATCCCTTGTTCCCTGTTTAGGATGTGGTTTCCGGCTTTCTCTTTTCCAATCTTTTTACTCTTTTTTCTTTTCCAATTGGAGTAGACTAAACTATCGCCCGGTTCACACTCCATCCATGTCTATTGAACAGGTGAAGAGGCTCATCCCTTGTTCCCTGTTTAGGATATGCTTTCCAGCTTTCTATTTTCAAATCTTCTCACTGTTACGTAGCCCCCTGCACATCAGTGGTGTTACCGTCTTGCTTGGGGTGATACTATTAAAAAAAAACCAGAAAAAACTTCATTTTTGGTCCAACCTGGCTCTTGGAATGCTAGCACATAGCAAGGAAGAATCCGGTACATACTGGCACAGTACAGGGAACGGAACCTTTTTCCATCGGTGTTGATATGCTGTTAAACAAAAATCAAACTCAAAACTGTAGCCCCCTGCACACTAGTGGCTCTTCTGCCTGGCTTGGGGGGAAATGATTTAAAAAAACAAAACAAAAAAAAATGACAAACAACAGTAATGTCTTTTTTAATCCAACATTATTTCTTATTGCTATAAAAATTATTTTTAGTCATTCCATGGGTTACTTTCCCTGTTTTATTGTTTCTTAATTTTCTTAAATCATGAAATTACCAAAAACCAGCCTAGATTGAGACTTTTTTTTTTAATCATTTCACCCCAAACAAAGCAGTACTGCCACTGATACACAGGGGGCTATAGAAGAGTAAAAGTTTAGACAGGAGGTGTCAGAGAAAGTTCAAGAGAAGGATGGGAACACAGGAGTGAAGACAGTTGCGAAGGTAGAGAGAAAGGAAAAGAACAAGATACACGGGGTGATGTAGAAAGGGCTGGATTTACATAAGAGAGTTGAAGTATTAGGCAGAAGGAGAGTGAAGAGAAAGACGAACCAGCTACAGGGGATGAAAGAGAAAGGGCAAGAGAAGGATGTGAACACAGGAGTGAAGACAGTTGTGAAGGTAGAGAGAAAGGAAAAGAACAAGATACACGGGGTGATGTAGAAAGGGCTGGAGTTATATAAGAGAGTTGAAGTATTAGGCAGGAGGAGAGTGAAGACAAAGACAAACCAGCTACAGTGGGTGAAAGAGAAAGGGCAAGAGAAGGAAGTGAACACAGGAGTGAAGACAGTTGCGAAGGTAGAGAGAAAAGAAAAGAACAAGATACACGGGGTGATGTAGAAAGAGTGAAGATAAAGACAAACCAGCTGCAGGGGGTGAAAGAGAAAGGGCAAGAGAAGGATGGGAACACAGGACTGAAGACAGTTGCGAAGGTAGAGAGAAAGGAAAAGAACAAGATATACCGGGTGATGTAGAAAGGGCTGGAGTTACATAAGAGAGTTGAAGTATTAGGCAGGAGGCGAGTGAAGACAAAGACGAACCAGCTACAGGGGATGAAAGAGAAAGGGCAAGAGAAGGATGTGAACACAGGAGTGAAGACAGTTGCGAAGGTAGAGAGAAAGGAAAAGAACAAGATACACTGGGTGATGTAGAAAGGGCTGGAGTTACATAAGAGAGTTGAAGTATTAGGCAGGAGGAGAGTGAAGACAAAGATGAACCAACTACATGGGGTGGAAGAGAAAGTGCAAGAGAAGGATATGAACACAGGAGTGAAGACAGTTGTGAAGGTAGAGAGAAAGGAAAAGAACAAGATACATGGGGTGTTGTAGAAAGGGCTGGAGTCAAGTGGATAAGAGATGGGAATTGACATTGCATTTAAATTCCTGGAGGTTGTAGCCGTCAGGAAAGCAAGTATATGGAAGGGAGTTCCACAGGCGGGAAGTGCAAGAAAAGAAGCTGATGGAGTAGAATTGTTGCCTCTGTTTTGGTCACTTCTATGGAAACTGAATTCAATAAAACGGCCAAAATTGACTGACTAGCTGTGTTGTTGAAGTTGGCAGTATTGTTGGAACAAAATTGATTTCTGCTTCAAATTTGTTCTCAGAATCGAGAATGATCTGTAAAACCCTCTGGTTATTCAAAAATAGATGCTTGGTTGTCATGATATCAAAATATGAATATTTACTGATGAAAAATCGACTTTCAAAGCATGGTGTAGAGATGTTTTAAGTCCTTTACGATTTATATTACGATTCATCCAACATACGATTCAAGAAAAATAAAGACATCAGCTCCAATTTGTAACCAATAAATAAATATATTCTATAAAATACAGCATTTCGCAAACAAAGCATGTACTATTAGAGTAAGAGGAAAAAATTGTTCCCCTTTGACTGCTTGTTGATCAAAGTCAACTAAATGAAGGAAGTTTTTTTCTTGCTGCTGAAAAGATTTGCTCAAATTATTAGAAAAGTTTTCACGTAAGAATGAATAACATGAAGAATACAATTATTTTGAATGTAATTATAACAAATTTTGGTCAAGAGTTCAAGAGTTCAAAGGAAGTTCTTGGTGAAAATGTTCAGAGAGAAAATAAAGTTCTGTGTCTGTGTGTGTGATAAGAAATCTTTGAGTAGAACTTACATAGAGTCGTTTTGCAGCCTGGTGTCTACTGGCTAACTTGCGAAAAGTAGCCAAATATAAAGAGATACAGAGGCTCCAGAATGAAGCACGAAAAAAAACTGATTTTATATCAAAAATATGTGATTGGCTAAAAATTAACCAATCACCACACACATATGAAGCAGCTGCTTCAGAGCCGAAAGATTCAAGGGCGACTGCGATTGCTAAATTGTCCTATACAAAATCAGTAGTGATTTATTACCCAATCGCAGACGAGTAAATGACATGGAGCGAATGTGGGTAAGAAAAACATAGCAACCGCTATACATGGTACCATGTTGCTTGAGCTGATTTAATAACAGCGACTCCGCTAGGACCAATTGGTATTATAAGATTTGATTATGAATAAATGAATGTTTGGTTTGCCAGACCTGACTCGTCTGTCTGGAAAAAGTTAACAAAAATCATCAAATATAAATTAGCATCAGCAGAATTATAAAAAAAAGCATTTGACGATTTAAATTCTTCTGTGAATTTCTGGGCTGAAGAGTTATTAATATTTACAGTCAGACTATTGTCCTCATCTTTGTTGTTATTATCACAATGTTTTTGTTTTTCTGGGATGAGGGGGTTATCGTTATTTACAGTCAAACTAATATTCTCGTTTTCGTTGTTTTCCCAATTTTGTGACCTTTGACCTTATTTTTGGGACATGGAGTTATCATAATTTTCATTCAAACTAACATCGTCCTCATTTTTTTTTTTTTCATTATTATAAAAAATTTCTTTATGGATTAAGAGAATTTTTTTTTTTTTTTTTTTAATAGTATCACCCCAAGCAAGGCGGTAATGCCACTGATGTGCAGGGGGCTACGTAATAGTGAGAAGATTTGAAAATAGAAAGCCGGAAAGCACATCCTAAACAGGGAACAAGGGATGAGCCTCTTAACCTGTTCAATAGACGTGGGTGGAGTGTGAACCGGGTGATAGATAGATCTATCTACTCCAATTGAAAAAAACGAACAGAGAAGATTGGAAAAGAGAAAGCCGGAAACCACATCCTAAACAGGGAACAAGGGAGGAGCCTCTTAACCTGTTCAATAGACGTGGGTGAAGTGTGAACTGGGTGATAATGCATTTCTCTGAATTTGACACAGTTATTTTGAGTTCAATCCCTGGGCCAGGTAGTAAAAGGCGAGTAATAACTGATCAGTAGTAAATCAAAACAAGACATGTTCCAAGAGTTGGATGGGAGAATGATGACATTTGATCCTTGTAAATTAAATAAAGATTTTGGTTTGAAATTCCCAAAAGGTCACTGGGATCAACAGGGCCCTGAAGAAGGCCAAAGGTCACTACAACCAAAATGTGATCACAACAATAAAGATGAGGACAAAAGTAAATTTTAACCTTTCAAGTTTGTTCTTTTTCCAAATTTATTGGCAATTATTTTGTGTTCAGATTGTCACAGTGTATATTTAGGAATTTTGCATTGGTTTATTAGAATATGGAATGATGAATATTTAAGGACTAGGAAAATTTTGCATATGGAATGATTAATATTTAAGGTATGGAAAAAAAATTTTCCATATGAAATGATGAAGATTTAGGAACTTGAAAATATTTTCAGACGTAATGACTCGTTTAAGGACTAGAAAAAATTTTCCATATGAAATGATGAAGATTTAGGAACTTGAAAATATTTTCAGACGTAATGACTCGTTTAAGGACTAGAAAAAAATTTTCCATATGAAATGATGAAGATTTAGGAACTTGAAAATATTTTCAGACGTAATGACTCGTTTAAGGACTAGAAAAAATTTTCCATATGAAATGATGAAGATTTAGGAACTTGAAAATATTTTCAGACGTAATGACTCGTTTAAGGACTAGAAAAAATTTTCCATATGAAATGATGAAGATTTAGGAACTTGAAAATATTTTCAGACGTAATGACTCGTTTAAGGACTAGAAAAAATTTTCCATATGAAATGATGAAGATTTAGGAACTTGAAAATATTTTCAGACGTAATGACTCGTTTAAGGACTAGAAAAAATTTTCCATATGAAATGATGAAGATTTAGGAACTTGAAAATATTTTCAGACGTAATGACTCGTTTAAGGACTAGAAAAAATTTTCCATATGAAATGATGAAGATTTAGGAACTTGAAAATATTTTCAGACGTAATGACTCGTTTAGAAAAAACCTGTATGAACTTCGTTTAATTTGGACTACAAAAAATTTTCCATATGAAATGTAATGAATATTTAAGGTCTTGAAAATTAATTTTGCATATGGAATGATGAATATTTATGGACTAGAAAACATTTTTCAGATGTAATGATGAATATTTAAGGAATAGAAAAAATTTTGCATATATAATGATGAATATTTAAGGACTAAAAAAATTTGCATATGTAATGATGAATATTTAGGAACTAGAAAAAAATTTTCAGATGCGATGATGAATGTTTAAAAACAAGAAAAAATTTTGCATATGTAATATGAATATTTAAAAACTGGAAAAAATTTTGGCATTCAATTTAGCCAGTGTTGGGATCCAAGATGTCGGAGACAAAACCTGTGATTAAAAATGTAAATTGTTTTTCTTTCTTTTGTTCTCAATATTGGCAAATTGAAAAAGTGAGGTTATTCGCTGAGTGAAAATGGTGTTGTAATTAATCATTAATTGTTTTTGCAATGAATCATTAAATGTATTTACTTTGATTAAAGAAGATTTTATTCAGTTTTGGTTGGATGTGATAGGGCGTTTTCATTTTAATAACAGTCAGGCCGAAAGTTTTTCATCCTAAACCTTTGAGCACCAACTATTCTAGATTCGTACCTCAAGGATACTACATCCCAATAAAGAAAAAAGTTTTTAATTTACACAGCAGATATTTTTTGCAACCCCATCTCCTTCCAGAACGAAGATGCTATTAATACTGTGGTGAATATTAATTGCATAGTACAAATATTATGCAGTGAAAATTTCAGATTGAAATTTAGTAACTGATGTAGATTGGAACCCAGGTCTCATTGTCAGAAAGTGAACGTTCTAACCGCTTTGTTTGAACAGTATTTGGTACCTAAATTTGCTCAATTTCTTGTGTAAACAAAACTAGTCTTTACTTTGCTTAATGAAGACTTGAAACTAGCTCTTAATTGAAAACTACCTAAGAAAATTCAGGTAAAAAATTCAGCTAACAGAGCCAATCATAGGTAGATTTTGTTGTCAGCAAAACTCATTTTAATTATTGTGTGTTCATCTCACTGTCTTTCACTGCAGTTCTGTGGAATTGGTGCAGACAAAAAAATAAAAAAATTACATTCCAATTTTCAAAATCAATTGTCAGTCTCTGCTTAAAAACCCAATCAGGATGGAGAATATATATGAAGTGTCTGGAAATGATCCAGTAATTTTATAAAAAAATAGCTTACCTAGAACAATGGCATTTTAATTTTCTTTAATGTAATCCCTTTTTGAAGTCACAAGCTTATCCCAGCATCTTTTCAAATTATAAAACCATCTCTAAAGTC
Source organism: Ascarosepion bandense (assembly GCA_037127315.1). Lineage (NCBI taxonomy): Eukaryota > Metazoa > Mollusca > Cephalopoda > Sepiida > Sepiidae > Ascarosepion > Ascarosepion bandense. Next base: position 2,472,834 of record JBBBDQ010000923.1, on the reverse strand, counting down.
ATCTTTAGGTTTTCCTCTCAACTGTGTGTTTTCTTTAATCTTGCCCACAACGTTTGAGCCTAATCTGGACTCTGCTGAAACTGACATGATCTGCTGTTTTCTTCCCAAAACTCCTGCATGAGATGTGAAGAATGCATGTTGTCATGAGTAATATTACAGACAAGCTCACTTAGTGGTGTTTAACTGTCACCTGAGTAACCTCCTGGGAGAGTATATACAATAATGTATATTCCAATTAATTGTCAAGTTATAGTAAAGCTACACAACCGATTCAAGATGGATGGATACATTCTGGACAGATTTGTATATTCTTACACCAACAAATGCTTAGTCATTTTTTGAAGCAGTATTCTCTTTTAGGATCATCTATAAAAGAGGAATAAAGATTCAGTCAGTTATGTGCCATACATGAAATACGCTTTGGGTGATCATGTCTCAAAAGAGACATGACTGACTGGACAGAAGATCATCCCGCACTAGATTCCCATTGCTTTCTGCGGTAGACTGGTTGCCAGCCAAGGCTATAGAACTTAATTTGTCTTATTATTTAACCCATAACTGGAGGGAAGAGACAGATTAATACCTTTCCCAAGGGTATTTGTGCGTAAGTGAATGCAAGGAATTCAACTGGAATTCGAACTCGGCACCCCGATCTCTCGTTTTGAGTCGATATCCATGCACCACAATGCAAATCCAAAGATTATCTCCCCTTAACTGTTGTGCCAGAAAAAGAAATCACTTGATTTGAATGTTGACTTATTTTTTGGGGTATTATTATTATTATTATTATGATATTTTTCATCATATTTCGATTTCTGCTATGGTTGCACTACCAACCAAGTCTGCGGGAAGACCTAAGGCAGGTTGTGGTGTGTTGTTATTGCTCCATTTCATGTTTTTTCTATCTCCCCTATCATCCCTAATGTTACATAGACAAAATTCTCCTTAGTGTGTGGGCTGTACTTAACAAGACAATTTTTTGTATGACTCTTAAGCTGGGTTTTCCAGGGATTCTTTCAATGTGTTGTTTTGTTCCATTTTTTATCATTCCAAGTGCACCTACTAACACTGGTACGACTCTTGTCTTCAATTTCCACATTTTTTCTACTTTAATTTCCAGGTCTTTATATTTTGACAGTTTTTCGAATTCCTTGGTTGCTATGCTACAATCCGCTGGACAAGCCATATCAATTAATAGACATGTTTTTTCTTTCTGGTTTTTAACAATAATGTCCAGCCTATTTGCTTCAATTTTTCTGTCTGTGTAGATGGTGTAATCCCATAGAATGGTGACATCTTCTATTTCTGTAACCGGTGCTGGGTGATGTTCATACCAGTGTTTGTTTACATATTTTCCATAATGTTTGCACATTGTCCAATGTAAATATTGCCCCACTCTATCGTGGCGATTTTTATATTCATTTGGGGCAAGTACAGAACATTCTGAGATTAGATGGTCTATTGTTTCTTGGTATTTATTACAGAACCTGCATTTTGGATCCACATTATTATGTATAATATTTGCCTGAAAGTTCCTAGTGAAAAAACTTTGGTCTTGCACTGCAAGAATAAAGCCTTCAGTCTCAGACTTTAATCCAGATGCACGTAACCATCGATGAGTATTAACTTTATCAACATTGGATTTATTGGCACGTTCTGGATATTGGCCATTCAGAGGTTTGTTTTGCCAGCGTTGTTTCATCTGTTCAAGAACTTTATGCTTGGCTTTCATTTTCATATATTTTTACAGCAATTGTTGGTTCTTGGCTTCTGTTTTGTTTTTCTACAGAATCTACTAACTGTAAATCTTGTTTGTATTTACTGCCTTCTTTTATTATTGAATATTTTTTCTTTCTTTCTTCATGTTGCCTTACTAATTGTATCATCCAATCCTTTGTTGTTTCTATGTATGTTAGTAAGCCAATAGTTGTTGTCTTGTATGACAATTCTAGCTGAATAAGACCTCTTCCACCTTCTTTATGGATCTGGATGATGCATCTTATGTTTAGAAAGGAGCTTTCTTGTTTTAGAATCCATTATTATTATTATGATTTTTATTATTATTCTTATGATTATTATTATTATTATTATTATTATTATTAATATGATGATGATGATGATTATTATTACTATGATTATTATTATTATTATTAATATGATGATGATTATTATTATTATTATTATTATTATGATGATGATGATGATGATGATTATTTGAATGTTACTGTATACAATTATTCTCAGGGTCGATCTTGCAGTGATGAAGAAATGTAATTTCAGGAAAGCAGAAAAATGGTGTTTTCAAACGCTGAAGCACAATTTCTGGTCACATTGATATCTTTTTTTTAATATAAAATTGTTTGATCATACAACACCTCAATAAATTCTTTGTGATAACACCCCACCCCCACTACCACCTTAGTTAAAACATCTTCTTCTTCATGTGCCGTGTCCCTTCAGGACGTAGGCGATCATGGACTTCCACTTGGCCCTGTCTCTTGTCGCTCTCAATAATTTTTCTCTTGGTATCTCTTCTAAACCCCACTCCGCCATCCATTTGCTGAAGCCTATAAATCTAAATGGATAGAAACTAGCATGACCATAAACTGAGGGATCAGTTTATGTATTGATTATAATGGTGAATTGATCCCTCAATTCATATCCAGATTTATTTTTTTATCAAATTCTGATTATGTATTAATCCACCAGTTCTCAATACTACGCAGACAAATTTTTTAGATTTATTTCTTCTTCTTCTTCTTCTTCTTCTTCTTCATGTGCCGTGTCCCTTCAGGACATAGGCGATCATGGACTTCCACTTGGTTCTGTCTCTTGTCGCTCTCAAAATTCTTCCTCTTGGTATCTCTTCTAAACCCCACTCCGCCATCCAGTTGCTGAAGCCTATAAATCTAAATGGATAGAAACTAGCATGACCATAAACTGAGGGATCAGTTTATGTATTGATTATAATGGTGAATTGATCCCTCAATTCATATCCAGATTTATTTTTTTATCAAATTCTGATTATGTATTAATCCACCAGTTCTCAATACTACGCAGACAAATTTTTTAGATTTATTTCTTCTTCTTCTTCTTCTTCTTCATGTGCCGTGTCCCTTCAGGACATAGGCGATCATGGACTTCCACTTGGTTCTGTCTCTTGTCGCTCTCAAAATTCTTCCTCTTGGTATCTCTTCTAAACCCCACTCCGCCATCCAGTTGCTGAAGCCTATAAATCTAAATGGATAGAAACTAGCATGACCATAAACTGAGGGATCAGTTTATGTATTGATTATAATGGTGAATTGATCCCTCAATTCATATCCAGATTTATTTTTTTATCAAATTCTGATTATGTATTAATCCACCAGTTCTCAATACTACGCAGACAAATTTTTTAGATTTATTTCTTCTTCTTCTTCTTCTTCTTCTTCTTCTTCATGTGCCGTGTCCCTTCAGGACATAGGCGATCATGGACTTCCACTTGGTTCTGTCTCTTGTCGCTCTCAAAATTCTTCCTCTTGGTATCTCTTCTAAACCCCACTCCGCCATCCAGTTGGTGAAGCCTATAAATCTAAATGGATAGAAACTAGCATGACCATAAACTGAGGGATCAGTTTATGTATTGATTATAATGGTGAATTGATCCCTCAATTCATATCCAGATTTATTTTTTTATCAAATTCTGATTATGTATTAATCCACCAGTTCTCAATACTACGCAGACAAATTTTTTAGATTTATTTCTTCTTCTTCTTCTTCTTCTTCTTCTTCATGTGCCGTGTCCCTTCAGGACATAGGCGATCATGGACTTCCACTTGGTTCTGTCTCTTGTCGCTCTCAAAATTCTTCCTCTTGGTATCTCTTCTAAACCCCACTCCGCCATCCAGTTGCTGAAGCCTATAAATCTAAATGGATAGAAACTAGCATGACCATAAACTGAGGGATCAGTTTATGTATTGATTATAATGGTGAATTGATCCCTCAATTCATATCCAGATTTATTTTTTTATCAAATTCTGATTATGTATTAATCCACCAGTTCTCAATACTACGCAGACAAATTTTTTAGATTTATTTCTTCTTCTTCTTCTTCTTCTTCTTCTTCTTCTTCTTCATGTGCCGTGTCCCTTCAGGACATAGGCGATCATGGACTTCCACTTGGCCCTGTCTCTTGTCGCTCTCAACATTCTTCCTCTTGGTGTCTCTCCCAAACCCTGCTCTGCCATCTATTTGCTTAGGCCTTTCCATTACTTTCCACGGTAGACTGGTTCCCAGCCAAGGCTATAGAACCCACTCTCTCCTATTATTTGACTCATAGCTAGAGGGGGAGGAGATATACTATATTATTACTTTTATTCTATAGACTTGGCTGGCAACCAGTCTATTGCAGAAAGCAATGGTAACCTCCTGCAGAATAATTTTCTACCCAGTCAGTCATGTCTCTTTTGAGACATGATCGCCCAAAGCGTGTATCATGTGTGGCACTTAACTGACTGACTGAATATAATATTTAAAAACATGATTAAGGCTTCAACTGGGCATAAAGTGAGGGATAAGTTTTATACAGTTATGAAGTAATAAACTGATCCCCCACTAATTACTGCTTAATAATATTATACATCTCTTCTCTCTCTATCTATAAGTCAAATAACAGGATAGATTGGGTTCTATAGACTTGGCTGGCAACCAGTCCACTGCAAAAAACAATGGCAATCTACTGCGGGATAATATTCTGCCCAGTCAGTCATGTCTCTTTCAAGACATGATCATCCAAGCGTGTTTCACATATGGCACTTAACTGACTGGCTGAATATAATAGTTCGAAACACGATTAAGGCTTCTACTGGGAATAAAGTGAATGCAAGAAATTCAACTGGAATTTGAACTCGGCTCCCCAATTTCTTGTTCTGAGTTGATATCCACTGCACCACAACGCACATCCTGCATGACAACCCATAGCTGGAGAGAGAAAAGCTGGATTAATACCTTTCCCAAGGGTATTTGCGCGTAATTTAATGCAACTGCTCCAAAATGCACAACACCACTAGCAAATAAGCAATCTAATAAATAGGATTTCATTTTAAAGAAAATAAATCCACTTTCATGTGTTTGAATTTTATTGAAATTCTAATCATCTAAACATTGCTGAGGGAGTCAAAAGTGTGTACAGTAATAGAAGTGTCAAGGGAATAACCATCCATTTGTACAAACCATTATTTTTTTGGTTAGTATGATTGTTAAACTTTGCTTTCTAGCAAGTTACTCACTACCTATATTGTATGGCGTTGATTATTCTCAAGAAATGGCTTATCATTTATGACAAATTATTTATTTTATTGATTATCAACCTCAAATTGTCAACATAAAAATGGAGCATAGTTCAGCCAGAGATTTCCAGCATCATTTAAAATTCAATTAAAATTCATTCTATTATTTCAGAGATATTCAATTAAAACACAACTGATTCATTCAAGTATTTAAAGCACATTCAATTAAAATACATTTAAATTTTTTTCAGAAACATTCAGTTAAAACAGAATTGATCCATACAAGTATTTGATTCATATTCAATTAAAATACATTTAATTATTTCAGAACCATTCAATTACAACACACTTGATCCACTCAGTAAGGCCAATTGAATTTTTTAAAATTTAATTATTTCAGAACTCAATTACATTTCAATTACAACACATTCATGTATTTAAGGCACATTCAATTAAAATATATTTAATTATTTAAGTGCCAGTTACTTGCAACACAACTGATATATCCAATTAATTAAGACACATTTAATCAAAATACATTTATTTTAGAACTATTCAATTACAACACAATTGATTCATGAAAGTACTGAAGGCAAATTTAATTAAAATACACTTATTTCAGAACCCTTTAATTACAATAGATCCATTCAAGTATTACGAGCACATTCAATTAAAATACATTTATTTCATAACCATTCAATTGCAGCACAATTGATTCGTTCAAGTATTTCAGGCCCATTTCCATTACTCATGAGCAATTAAATTAAAAGACATTCTATTGCCTAAGTTATAAAATATGCAATTCTTTTCCAGAAACTATTTAAATAATCTTTTGGCATTCCAACTGTATTTTTACCTTTCCTAAAATAAAAGAGAATATGTTGAAAATATTGCTTATTCATTTTCATTTTCTAATTTAGAATTAACAACCACTTTTACCTAAATTTTTAAATACCCAATATTGCAACAGCATATAATCCAATCAAAAGTGATCTTTGTTTTAATGACATTCATATCAAATCTTCCTAAAGCCCTCCAGTGACAATCTTCAAGACAACCCAATAAGTGTCACACTTTGGTATACTTTTATATTTGTTACTATGACTAAGCAAGAATGATAGCACAATTTTTGGTTAGTGCAATACTACTAAAATATTCTAACTTAGAGAATAAAGAAATTTACACTCATATTAGGTTAATAGTTTCAGAATACAGTATTTACATTATTTGGACTATTGTCCTCATCTTTGTTGCCATTTGTATGACGTTTCGGCCGTTGTACGCTTCGGCCTTCTTCAGGTACTAGGAATTTTGAACCGAACTGTTTATTACAATCACTTGGGTATATGAACTCCATTCCTTGCCTAATGCCTCTTCAGGAAGTCATGAGTTACCTCCCTCTAACTCTGCAAGTTACTTGTTCACCACTGCTGTAGCCTGGTATTGAACTAACCATTGTCTATATCCATTGGGATTAATTCCTAGCACCTGAAGAAGGCTGGAGTGTACAACGGCCAAAACATGGCAACAAAGATGAGGACAATAGTCCGAATAATGTAAATACTGTAAATACTACCTCATCTCAGAAATATAGACAAATAGAATGATCTATTATTAAACGTCGTACAAATGGCAACAAAGATGATGACAATAGTCCGAATAATGTAAATACTGTAAATACTACCTCATCTCAGAAATATAGACAAATAGAATGATCTATTATTAAACGTAGTACAAATGGCAACAAAGATGAGGACAATAGTCTGAATAATGTAAATACTGTAAATACTAGCTCATCTCAGAAATATAGACAAATAGAATGATCTATTATTAAACGTCGTACAAATGGCAACAAAGATGAGGACAATAGTCCGAATAATGTAAATACTGTAAATACTACCTCATCTCAGAAATATAGACAAATAGAATGATCTATTATTAAACGTCGTACAAATGGCAACAAAGATGATGACAATAGTCCGAATAATGTAAATACTGTAAATACTACCTCATCTCAGAAATATAGACAAATAGAATGATCTATTATTAAACGTAGTACAAATGGCAACAAAGATGAGGACAATGGTCCGAATAATGTAAATACTGTAAATACTACCTCATCTCAGAAATATAGACAAATAGAATGATCTATTATTAAACGTCGTACAAATGGCAACAAAGATGAGGACAATGGTCCGAATAATGTAAATACTGTAAATACTACCTCATCTCAGAAATATAGACAAATAGAATGATCTATTATTAAACGTAGTACAAATGGCAACAAAGATGAGGATAATAGTCCGAATAATGTAAATACTGTAAATACTACCTCATCTCAGAAATATAGACAAATAGAATGATCTATTATTAAACGTCGTACAAATGGCAACAAAGATGAGGACAATGGTCGGAATAATGTAAATACTGTAAATACTACCTCATCTCAGAAATATAGACAAATAGAATGATCTATTATTAAACGTAGTACAAATGGCAACAAAGATGAGGACAATAGTCCGAATAATGTAAATACTGTAAATACTACCTCATCTCAGAAATATAGACAAATACTAGTTTCAGAATAATTTTAAATTAGGTAAAAACAAAAACAATGTGGATTATTCCAGATCTATTAACTCATTTTTTTATATATTTCCTAATAAGTAGATAAAAAGAATAAGTAAGAAAGAATATACATGCTATATCTTAAAAATTATAATTTATGGGGAATAGGCATATATACACGACTGGCCATAATTATTAGGTCACCCTTGTTTTTAAAAAGAAATGAAGTATTTCATACTATTTTTAGTATTTATCGCCAAGTGGATAATTCTAAATGAAAATAGAATGGTTCTTTTGTTATTATTACTTTGCAAAATTTTACAAGGCAAGGAAGCAAAGATGAACTCGTCCAAATCACCCTAAATTTTCTTCATTCTTTCATCAATGAAACTGCAATATAGTTAATTATTAAATATTTATAAATCCATTTGATGCACATGTTATTGTGCAGTATTAACAAAAGAACCATTCTATTTTCATTGACAATTATTCACTTGGCAATAAATACTAAAAAATAGTATGAAATACATCATTTTTTTAAAACACTGGGGTGGCTTAATAATTATGGCCTGTAGTTTGTGTGTGTATATATATATATATATATATATATATATATATATATATATAGATGAGAAATTGTAGAAGGATTTAAAATATTAAGTAAGTAATTTATCGAGTTTTTTATTCAACCTCAAAAGAATGCAGAAAGCACTGGACGGCCATTTCATCCTATATTTGGGACTTATCAGCAGCGCTCATCCACTACCAGGAACTGAAACCTCAACAGTTGTGTTATTAAGCAAATGTCATATCAACTGTACCACAGGCTCAGGTGATGACGAGGTAACGAATTAAACTCAATATGAGAAATTGTAGGAGGATTTGCAATATTAAGTATTAAATATTTCAAATCCGCTTACAATTTCTCATCTGTATATCGTTGCTTGAATCGGCTTCTTATGCTCCAGAGTGAGCGGCTTAGTGATAGTAGTCGTAGCTCTGGGAGACACAGTCCTATGGTTAAAAAGAGCTCAGCAGAGTTCCACCACGGAATATGTGAATGAGCGGCGCTATATCGAGTTTAATTCCTTACCTCTTCGTTCAACCTGTTGAGGTTGAATAAAACTCGATGAATTACTTACTTTATATATATATATATATGTAAAAATGAAGACAGACACATCAACCATGGAATAACGTGTCTGTCTTAATTTTTACATATATTTGCTCTATATGTATTTATATACATATATATATTTAGAGCTCTCTTAGAGTTATCCTACCACTGTATGTACAGGATACTCCTTTGGATTCTTCTATATCTCCACCGCATGCTAATATATATATATATATATATATATATATATATATATATATATATCATACTGTGCAAAAGTATTAGGACAAGAACTATTTTACCTTTTATGAGGCATCAAAATAAAGTTTAAAATCACCCCTGTCCTAACACTTTTGCACACAACCGGTAGTGTGCAAAAGTATTAGGACAGGGGTGATTTTCCTAAAACCTCACTGAAATTCAAATACAGGGTAAAAAGCCAAGTAAATTGCTAATAAATATTGATTATTTAAAACCAGGTGTAAAAGAAATGTATTCAAAAAAAGTAATATTTAATTTTTCCTCTTTTCTATTAAACAAGTTATTTTGAAACTACTCATTATTTGATTATCCTCGGATAAAACTGACTTTATTCTTATTCCCCCCTCTCGAATTGATAAATCTGATGTTACTTTGCAAGACACAGTTTGGAAACAAAGTACAAAGGATTTTACAGGAATCGTGTAAAATCCTTTTTACAATAAAGACAGAAGCTGATGATGGTTCACCTGAAATAGGCCTATACTTCCAATTTACCATGAAATAACGTGTTTGCCTTATTTTTTCTTATATTTGCTCTATATGTATTTATATACATATATATTTAGAGCTCTCTTAGAGAAGTATCCTACCATTTTATGTACAGGATACTCTTTTGGATTCTTCTATACCAACACTGCATGCTGATATATATATATATATATATATATATATATATATATATATTAAAACAAGTAGAGGAATAATAAGAAAATAAATTTTTACTGTAAAATCTAAAGTAAAAAAATTATATAAAAAACAAGAAAAAAAAGGTAACTAATTCCTTGCTCTTTAAAGCTCGCTCAAAAACAAAAAGATTATAGATTTAGTCATAATGTCTGAAATATTATTGTAGAAAGAATTCCCAGAGTAGCAAGATGACAGATAGGTAACATTAAGACCTAACAACCATTCCTTCTGCTTACTTATTGGCAATTCATATTCCCTACCTGGGTAATATTGCCCACCGGTGGACAACTTCAGTTTTTGGGTGGATGATTGGAAATTTTGGTGGGCTATATAGGATTTTGATGATTATAAAGGTATTTCCACTTATGCTACCTGAAAGAAAATATTCACAGGAGTTATGCAAAGAAAAACAGGAGGGTAAATTGGAATAACATTCTGAGATAAGATATAAATATTTTCATAAATAACAAATGTTTTATTATTTTCTATACTTCTGAGGAGGGTCATTAACATTCAGATAGTTCTTCAGATGAAATAACATTTTTTGGCAGACTTGAAGGAGACTACCACCACCTTTAAATTTGTTGTTTTTCATTTTTTTTTTTGTTTACTTTTTTCAGTGCAGTCTAATTGGTTATTACATAAAGTTTCTGATTATGAAAAAAATTTGAAAAGATTTCAATATTTAAACAATTTTAGGCAGGGGCGCTCACTTTCTCATACAACGTTATAGTAAATCGATCCTCCATTTTGGAACCACTCGCGTTGGGGTCACTTTGTTTTGGGGTTTTTTGGAACGAGTTGTTGCTCTTGTTTTTATCTTGTTCATGTTTTCTTCAGTTCTTATGATGGGATCTTCCTCGGAAACTCCAAGAATGACTTTATTCAAAAATTTTGCAAAGGATTCAGTTGTTGAATATGCACAAGCAAAAAAGTTAATTGCACAGGATCGATTTACTATATGGTTGTATGAAAAACTGAGCCCCACCTCTAAAATTGTTTAAATGTTGAAATTTTTACAAATTTTTTTGTCAATGGGAAAGTTTAGGGTTTAATCGATAAGATTGCATTGAAAAAAGTAAAAAAATAATGAAAAACAACAAATTTAAAGGTGATGGTAGTCTCCTTCAGGTCTGCCAAAAAATGTTTATTTCATCATTTTCATTTATTTAATATATAAACCAGGAAAGACCAAGAACAAGGAAATACACTTGCTGATTTTTTATGTCTTGCTAGTAGTGTATATTCTTTTAAATTTTATCATTATGAACAAAAATCATTTAATTTTTTTGTCAACACTTGCATTGTTAGCCACAACCATAAAACTAACCTTGACCTTAAAACTAAATTATATAGTTTTCAATCCTAAAGTTTTTCAGTGGTCTAATTTGCTTATATTTGTTCTTTAACATGATTGTATTTGTTACCTCCCTTTGGTATTTTTACTACATCAACTTCTGAACCAATAACAAACTTTTACCAAACAATTTTGGTATGTTTTTCATAGGTGACCTGTGGAAATTTTTCCATGTCAAGTTGTGCAATGATACAAAAAATGTTAGGAACCCAAGCTGTAAACATTATTTTAGAGGGTACACATGTTTGAATTAACATTCCTGTTTTCTTAAAAATCAAATGAAATCACCCTTTCTTAAACAGTGAAATTAATATCAACTGGCCTAGATCAAGAAATTCTACTAAATAAGTGTCTGCCGAGAGGAATTGAACTTTGGAAACCATTCTTATAGACACCGCATGCTGTTAGCAATTTGGTCACAGGAGAGCATCATGACAAGGAAGACTCAGTTACCTACTAAAGGAATGTGCGTCTTGTCTAATGTGAATCTACTAGCTTCATTTTTGCAATTTAAAAATATAAACATTCTTTGTAAAAACAAAAAATGTTATGTTCTGAAATGTAAACACATTAATTTTTGAAAATTAATTTTCTTAATCCAGCATTAATTCTTATTATGACAAAGAATATCAGATTAAAGAATATCAGATTAAAGAATACCAGATTAAAGAATACCAGATTAAAGAATATCAGATTAAAGAATATCAGATTAAAGAATACCAGATTAAAGAATATCAGATTAAAGAATATCAGATTAAAGAATACCAGATTAAAGAATATCAGATTAAAGAATATCAGATTAAAGAAGTCCTTGTAAAAAATTTATATTAATATATACTTTTTAATATGTCCGGTTTTTTTTAAAGATATAATTTAATAATATTAATAATAAAGTTTAATGAGAATTAATATTTGTTCATAGAATTGATAAAGAGTAATGATTGCTAAAAGCACTACTACTACTACTACTACTACTACAAACTACTACTACTACTACTACTAACTACTACTACTACTACAAACTACTACTACTACTAACTACTACTACTACTACTACTACTACTACAAACTACTACTACTACTACTACTACTAGTAATAAGGATACTACTTAATAATAATAATAATAATAATAATAATAATAATAATAATATTATCTGGGGGTTTCAAATATAATGGATCATTGTATCTCAGTGTGTGGATCAGATGTAGTCCTTGAAAAAATAATCTCAACGAACTAATAAGAAAGTAATTTGTGGAAAAACATTTGGAATTTGCCCAAAGACTCAATGTGGAGCATGAAGGTGACGGTAATACCTATTGTTTCTAGAACACCTGGAACATTCACAAAGTGCCTTGTAAAAAGATGAGAATAAATGGAAATCTAAGGAAGAATTAAAAAAAAAAAACATCCAGAACCAATTGCATTACTAAAATAGGAAAGAATACTGAGGAGGGTGCTGGAGCATTGAGAATACTTACTGTCACTTAATCTCCAATGTTATGAAAATTCAACAAGTACAAATATATAAGTATTATAATAATATATATTTAATGTATTCAAGCTTAAAAATGACAGCTTCATCACCACAGTTTACAAGATGGTGAGAACAAGAGAGAGAGAGAGAGAGAGAGAGAGAGAGAGAGAGATAGAGAAATATATGGAGGGAGAGAAGGAGAGAGTGAAAGAGAGAAAGAAACAGACAGAGAGAAAGAGAGAAACAGAAATATATTAAGGGAGAGAAAGAGAGAGAGAGAGAGGGAAAGATACAGAGAGACAAAAAGAGAGAAATATATAAATGGAGAGAAGGAGAGAGAGAAAGAAAGTGAGAGAAATACATAGGGGAGAAAGAAAGAAAGAAAGAAAGAAAGAAAGAAAATGACAGTAAGAAAGAGAGAGAGAGAAAAATATATAGAGGAAGAGAAGAAAGAGAGAGAAATACATGAAGAAAGAAAGAAAGAAAGAAAGAAAGAAAGAAAGAAAGAAAATGACAGTAAGAAAGAGAGATAGAGGGAGAGAAATATATAGAGGCAGAGAAGAAAGAGAGAAAAATGCATGGAGAGAGAGAAAGCGATAGAAAGAAAGAGATATAGAAAGAGAGAGAGAGAGAAATATGGAGGGAAAGAAAGAAAGAAAGAAAGAAAGAAAGTTTGAATGAAAGAAAGAAAATAACAGTAAGAAAGGGAGAGAGAAATTTATAGAGGAAGAGATGAAAGAGAGAAAAATACTTGGAGGGAAAGAAGGAGATAGAAAGAAAGACAGAGATATATATATAGAGAGAGAAATATGGAGAGAAAGAAAGAAAGAAAGAAAATGACAGTAAGAAAGAGAGAGAGAGAGAGAGAAGAAAGAAAGAAAGAAAGAAAGAAAGAAAGAATGTTTTGTTATTTGTTCAATTCCAAGTCCCATTCGTCATCATTTTCAAAAGGTTGTCGAATATGCGGTACTTTCGTACACCCAAACCACCAATAGGCTGTTTCCCGAGGCCCGGACAACATGATCTTCTTTCGCTGGGCAGGCAATTTGACGCGATAATACTCATTGCCAGAGAAAAAGTATGTGTTGCGATTGATCCATTGAACAGCTGCTTGGAAATCCGGGATCTGATTGAAAAGTTTGATTTTATTCTTGTCATAAAACTTGTTACGACGCGATTTCTTGCCTTTCAGAAGCCAAATCCGATTGTCTGCAAAGAGAGAGAGAAAAAAAATCATACAATAATTCTGCTTGCTCCTTCCTTAGTTACTTAGTTCGTCCGTCCGTTACGCCATTTACTCTCTATACGAGCTTTTCCTTCCCCTCTATCTCCTTAAACGCTACTCTCCTCAGCCTTTCTCTCACCTTTGCCAAATGGAAGGGTAGTAAAGAGTGAGACAGTAGGAGGAGAAAGCCTATAGCATTACCGTAGCAGTAGCAGCTTAAGCTGTGTGCATATGTGTGTGTGTACTGTACAATATAGTAAAAATAGGTAGGTTTGTTGTCGTATCCCGCAACCTAATAATGAAATTTCTGACCTCTACATCCTTGGCCATTACTCAGTTGGTCTTTTCTGTTTACAATGGACACAGGAGCCATGATTTTTCAGCAATAAAAAAAGAACAAAACATTTTCTCTTTCAAAATCTCTCACAAAATAGTGTACAATATTTTGGTTGTTGTTATTTTATTATCCAATACCTTTATGTTTGAAAGCGTTACTATCATTTGTAGGATGACAAAGTAAAATTTTACCAGGAAATCATAATTATCCTTCCGTGGAAATTCCACGGGTTCCGCTAGTATGTATAAAGCCGTCAGGGAGACACCAAATGGTAAGTCAAACGGGGTGGCAGATATAAGTCAGAATATTAAACCCAGCTGTGAAAAATGATCTCCATTTAAGAGACACCAGATATAATATAATACTACAACTCGTTTTTGGTCCAGTGAACTCCTTGCATTCACTTACGCGCAAATACCCTTGGGAACGGTATTAATCCGTTTCCAGTTATGGATTAAATAGCAGAAGAGATTGGGTTCTATAGCCTTGACTGGCGACCAATCAACCGCAGAAAACAATGGCAACCTACTGCGGGATAATCTTCTGCCCAGTCTGTCATGTCTCTTTCGAGACATGATCACCCAAAGCGTGTATCACGTATGGCACATAACTGATTGACTAGATATAATAGTTGAAAACATGATTAAGATTTTAATGGGCATAAAGTGGGGCATCAATTTCATATTCTTATGAAGTAATAAACTGATCCCCCATTAATTACTACTTAATAATATAATACATCTCTTACCCCTTCAGCTATGAGTCAAATAATAGGACAGATTTGAGTTCTACAGCCTTGGTTGGCAACCAGTCTACTGCAGAAAGTAATGGCAACCTACTGCAGGATAATCTTCTGCCCAGTCAGTCATGTCTCTTTCGAGACATGATCGCCCAAGCGTGTATCACATATGGCACTTAACTGACTGGCTGTACATTTATTGGCTCAGAACGAGATATCGGAAAGGCAAGTTTGAATTCCAGTTGAATTCATTGCACAAAAGTTACAGAAAGGTATTAAATCTGTAATGGCAATCTACCGCAGGAAAATCTTCTGCCAAGTTTCTTTTCGAGACATGAACACCCAAGTATGTAGCCTGTCTAACAACTGATGACTCGTTTATTTCCTTTTTTTATGCGAAGAGGATAAAAATAAAACAAAGTGAAAAATTAATTAACACTTTCTTTGCTGAAAGAATCTACTCTTTTTGGCTTACTCAGGTTAGAATTATCATTATTGATTGATTTTATTTCATTTTCCTACAGACCTTCAATCAGTGGTTAATTCGGAACAAGAAATAACTTGTAAATTTTAACGCCTCCAAAACAAAACCGCAGTGGTGAAAGAAAATCTTAAAGAGTTGAGTTAAATATTGATAACTAAGACAACTGGAAGTGGCATGACTCCTAGAACAAGAACAATCTACCTCAGTGACAGAATTAAAAGGTTCAAGATAAGGACACCAATCCAAATAATTTAAATAAGGGATTACAGGGTACGAAAGAGAATGACAATAAAAGAACAGAATTCAGAAGGGCAACTGGCACTGCATTTAAATTTCTTCCTCTAACTGCTCCCTTTTCAACCTTTACCCTTTCTGTTACACAAAATAGACTTCACTTGCCTCCAGTTGAATTTAGACGCGGACTTACCAATAAGTAAGTAGACTTTCCGTCCCAGCATAAAGGCCGACTCGATCTTCGTTCCCGTAACGTCCCACTCCCTCGCCCACGGTTTGGGGTAGAAATGCTCCAGCTGGAAACCGTCTTCTGTGTGACGGTAGCGCCAAATGAGATTGCCCTGAAGAATAATCAATGAAAAAAAAAAGAAAAAAAGAGGCAAATTACAAATAAAAATAATAACCCCCTTTACCATTTCCGCAAATTCAAGAAAGATTTTCGCGAGCCAGTGTGAACTTATTTTCTAACCAATAAAAGCCTTGTGTTAAAAATGTTCACACCTTTATGTGAAATGACATTTTTTATCTCTTTACGACGGATATGGTCCTGGGTATGACAGTAAACTGAATCCGGCAGCAAGGCCTTTAATTGGGAGGTTGCGAGGAGCACGGAACCACCTCTTAATTGCTGTTGCTCTCAGGTCCAACCTGGCACAGATTGGTAGTACCTGTTAGAGTTCCAGCTATTGGCAAATAGTTAACCCTTAAACTGGGGTCAAAACACTATGGAAGTATAAAAATAAACTTTTAAAGAAATATATATATATAAATGGATTTTTATGGAAAAATATACATTTTTGAAAGGAAAAATATTATCAACAATACATTTTTGAAATGAAAAAATGATTATCATAACATGTTTTTGAAGGAAAAAATTGCCATAATACATTTTTGAAGGAAAAAAATTATTCCCGGCAATACATTTTTGATTACAAAACTAGAAGACATTTTAAGTTTTCTAAAATCAAAAAAATCAAAAAAATCATCAAAACCTGACTAAATCAAACTTCTCACTATAACCAAACTTAAAACCGTACCTTTTTGGCAACAGAGATTGATATACCATTAAACAAATCTCAAAACTCAAACCATTACGGATATAACAATCGAAGCATGCTTCTCGGGGCACACAACAATTTCGGAGGTTAGTTTGATGTATACTTGCGTACACACATACGCACCACAACCACGCACACAATGGAAGAGAGACATCCAGCAGCCACCGACTAAGACCTTGTTCACGGAGACAATAGAAAGGATTAACCAGCAACCGCCTACTAAGCCTTTCTCTACGAACTCTCATCTCTGTACACACATTTTATATCACGCAACGAACACACAATTATTTAAAACAAATTTCCCTGAATGTAAAACTGAACATTTTATTATCGTTGTATATCTTTGAAAGAAGTTATTTCAACTGACGTTCTTCTTCAATTTTTCCTTCAGAAAATAAAAACTTTTTTGTTTCACTAGCAGTATAGCCCGGCGTTGCTCGGGTGTAATGAAAGCTTTAAAACTAATCAATGGTCCTGGAGCTCAGACTCTTTGGACGTTGGCACGAAAGACTAAAAAGCAATAGTTGTTTCCAGTTAAAGCGAAACCATAGACTGAAAGAAAAATGAATGGATGTAAGTCAAATTTTGATTTCCTTCTATCGATATCAAATAAGTTTTTTTCATCGTAAACTGAATTTTGAAGGCTAAATAAGTCCTCTGAGTAAATGGTATCATGGCTAAGACTAAGAACTACAATTATACCCACTTAGAGCCAAACCCAAAGCAAAACCTAAAATAAAACGGCTGAAAAAATACAGATATACAGGCAAATAAACATAATCTACATTACAATAAAAGGACTTCATCAACGTCAGTCAGAGGGAACCAGCGAGAAAGACAGCACTAAAATGTAACTCTGAACTGCAAGCGATTCGGACATTTTTTTCTTTTTCTTTCTCCTTATCTATTTCAACAATTGTTACTACGCATATTTTGTACGAACTCTTGATACCTATACTTTCTCAGTGAACATTAATTTCTACGAATTCTTGCTATCCCTCCCTTAATAAGTTTCTATTTTAAAATGCAAAATCTATATCTTATTCTTCTTATGCTATTCCACACAATTCCAAATATTCCAATCTGCCGACAACCAACCTTCTGATGATTAGAACTCTGCATAAAACTTGTAAGCTGTAGGGAGTTCGGTTAAGTCTGACACAAGGCATAATCAAAGGAACATTAACCAGCTCCCTACGCTACAGTGTCTTCAACACTACATAGCAACCAGATAATAAATTATAAATAATACCAGTTTTGTTGTTTCTACGTCTTTCGTGTTCCCATTTTGACGAGTATTTTTGTATATATAAATGTTAGGGTTGTTATAATTATTTACTCAGAGATATAACTTGTAGGGATTAAATAAAAATACAAAATAAAATAAAAGTACGAAATAAAATAAACATAAAAATCTCCCAGGAGTCCTCTGACAGGAAAGACAATTGACGCATGCGCAAAAAGAGAGGCCTCCTGGTGTCAAAAATAAACTCTATCTCTTTCTCTGTTGGACTTTGGATGGTAATGACGTGCCATACTGTTCGGAAAGGAATTTCCCCAACAAGAGGTCGTTGGAACCAAAAATAAAATCAGTGTCCAAACTGTCCTTCTAGTGTCTCTGTATCTTTCCTTTTCTCTTTGACTATTTATTTCAGCGGCTAAAGCCATTCAACAATTCTTGGATGTTTAGGCGAAAGAACCAAGCCAACAGTAATAGCAATAACATTCCATACAACTTCCCTATAATTTTAATACAATCTTCAGTCTGTGTCTCTGAAGTACTTACATACTTCATGTCTATCGCAGCGTGTGTTGCCGCTCCAAAATTTAAAGAAAAAGAGTCTTTCAAATATCGCACCGCCTGTGATTATGGTCAGGGGCGATAATTCAACAGAATATTAACCGTCCATACCTAAAGAATGTTTAAAAATGGAATTCTTTTTAATCACAATTAAATGAAATACGTCAGTGGATATTATTCAAGTTTTCGTATTTGTAACAGAATAGGCTGCCTTTTGAGTTTTGACTTGACGCCAGATACTATTAATTCCCGACAAAAATGAAAAATTGAAAACTTCTGTGAAAGCAAACGAAGAAAGAAAGAAAGAAAGAAAGAAAGAAAGAAAGGAAGAAAGAAAGAAGGGATTACTACTCTTTTTTCTTTTTTATATACTTACGCGGGCGATTATCATTGGCCGGGTGGTAGTACTAATTTCGAATCTTATTTTAGAAACGAAAATATGTGCGTCTTGCAGACAATCAAATGGATATCGGCTCGGAGCGAGAAACCCGGGAGCCGAGTTCGAATTTCAGTTGAATTCATTGCATTCACTTACGCGCAAATACTCTTGGGAAAGGTATTAATCCATCGCTTCCCTCCAGTTATGGGTTAAATAACAGGACAGATTGGGTTCTATAGCCTTGGCTGGCAACCAGTCTACCACAGAGAGCAATGGCAAGCTACTGCGGTATATTCTTCTGCCCAGTCAGTCATGTCTCTTTCAAGACATGATCGCCCAAAGCGTGTATCACGTATGGCACTTAAGTGACTAACTGAAATGATAAACATGTTAAAATGTATGTCCACAGCATTTTTTTTTTTGTAAGTAGTAAGTCTTATCTGCGTTGTGGTGTAGTGGATATCGACTCAGAACGGGAAATCAGAGAGCTGAGTTCGAATTCCAGTTGAATTCCTTGCATTCACTTACGTTCATATGGGAAAGGCAGTAATCCGTCGCTTCCATCTAGCTATGGGTCAAATAACAAGACAGATTGGGTTCTATAGCCTTGGCTGGCAACCGGTCTACCGCAGAAAGTAATGGCAACCTACTGCGGGATAATCTTTTGCTCAGTCAGTTATGTCTCTTTCTAGACATGATCGCCCAACTGACTGACTGAATATAATAGTTAAAACATGATTAAGGACTACTGGGCATAAAGTGGGGGATCTGTTTTATATTATTATGAAGTAATATACTGATCTCCCAATAATTACTACTTAATAATATTATGCATCTCCACCACCCACTAGCTATGAGTTGAATAATAGGACAGATTTGGGTTCTATAGCCTTGGCTGGCAACCAGTCTTACCGCAGAAAGCAATGGCAACCTACTGCGGGATAATCTTCTGCCCAGTCGATCATGGCACTTAACTGACTGATTGAGTCTTATTTGTTGAGGGAATTATCTTTTGTCAACCGTTATAAACTGAAACATTTAAAGGTAACTCCATAAACTAAATTTACACTTAATCCCTATGGTCATTCTACATGAAAGTCAAGACTAGATATTACTGCACTTCCCTCACCCTAAAATTCGAATAGGAGTTAGGGAAACAGAACCACTAAATAAAACTGATTCATTCGTTGCTTGCGTGTTTAAATCGATTTCGCCCCAAGAAAAAGCAATAAAGTTGTGGCGTAGGGTAATGGTTAGTGTTCATTTGATTCGGCCTTGTGTCAGACATAACCGAACTCCCAGGATTTAGCTTACATTATTTATACAGTATTATCATTATCAAAATTATCAGAAGGTTTTCGTTAGAAGGTTGGTTGTCAGTTGAAATGTGTGGAATTGTGTGGAATATTAGTGTAAAAATAAAATATAGATTTTTCATTTTAAAATAGAAATTTATTAAAAGGAAAGAATAACACAAGTTGTAGAAGTTAATGTGCAATTAGAAATATTATTAAGAAGTTAAGGGTAAAGTTCATGTTCAATGATAAAGTTATGGGTATCAAGAAATGTAAAAAATGTTTGTAGTAGTAATTGTTGAAAGAGATAAGGAGAAAGAGAACAAGGTGCGACCTGACCTTATCTCCAGGTCGATTTGAAGTTGAAGTTACATTTTAGTAGTTTCGTCTCGCAGCTCCCATATGACTCTGACTGACACTGATCGAGGCCCTTTTATAGTCATTAGATTTTCGCACTGACTCGCAAAGTCCTCAAGTCTTGCAAGTCGCGCCCATTAGTGAAAAATCAATTTAACACTTTGCGAATTCTGGGTTCAACTTTTTCTTTAAGCACATGGTCAGTCCTTTTTCTATTTGGGAAAAACCAGGATTTCACACGTCGTTGTGAATTTTTGTAAAATTGAAGAAGAAGGTTGATTTTAATTCTTTTCTTATCCACTACAAAGTCACTCAGTCCCGACCGGGTTTCTGGGTGGGGAAGAATTAGAAAAACAAAATCATTTTCTAAGAAGTGAGAACAGAAAGAGTAACCAGGAGCACAGAAGATAGAGATGGACATTGCATGTGTGACACGATAACTAGGCGTATATTAAGGTGGATTTGTAAAATATGGATTTCATTATAATAGATTAAGAATAGAAAATGGTTAAGAATAGAAAAATAGTTTAAAAACATGTTTTGTTTAACAAAAGTACTAAGTGAAAAAGAAAAGGAAAAAAATAAATAGATAAAGGCTTTTTCTTTTATAAGAAAATTTGCCGAAGAGAAAAGGGCATCAGATTACTGTCAAATCCTACCAGTCTTCCAATAAAATAATTGACTAAGTGATTTGATGTGATGAAAGATAAACGTTTAGGAAATAGATTTCAGGTGACCAGGTCAAAAACTGTCTTTACTGTATCTTGACCACACATTAAGAAAATAAAAAAAAGATAATAGAATTTTCCCTTTTTCCAGGCAATAAAAAACGCCTGGTTACGGGTAAAGTGTCAAAGCTATAAAAACATCCAATGGCCTTCACACGAAGCTTTATTAAGATAAAAAGATAAAAGAAAAATCCTGGAAAATACGTTGTTGGAGGCTGAGTGCAGACTGGATGTCTGCGGGATGTTTACACATCAAAGGAAGCAAAATTTAAGTACCTTGAAATTTTGGACTTACATTCACCAATGCTTATCTTTTGTTCTAACCCGTGGTCGAGTGGACTTCCGATTATTTCAGTATAAATACAAGTGATTTTTCTCAGCTGATCAGTTCAGCCGGGCGTGTGCTTGAAGTAGCTACGTGTTTTAGGCACACTGAAGAAGGGAAACTCCATTCGTCTGAGTCGGTCGGTTCGGCATTTGATCTCCATTAATTAGAGCTGAGTGTGACATCGCCTGCCCCAATTGCAAGACTAACTCTTAACGAAATAATGCATCGATTAAACTCATCCAAGTTGTGGAAGTTCGTTCCTTCAATAGTTTATCTTGTGCCCCCCAGCTTGAGACTTCGACTTTTTCAACCAACCCCCGGCAACATTACAGTGTGAAAAATGGCCGCCGGAGAAATAGTTCGGACCTTCATCTGGGGTGTTACGCATGTCTGAAGAGTAAAGTTGGCGGGAAAGCATTACACCGGAAAAGAGGAATAAAAAAAGATAAGGGGGAGAGATGAGAATAATAGAGAAGGTGAGAGATGTATAAATAAACAGAGGGGGTGAGACAAAAAGCGAAAAGTTTAAAAATGTAAGAAGAGAGATGAAGAAAAAAGAAAAGAGGTGAGAGGAAGAAAAAAGAGAAAGGGTGAAATAGAAAGAGAGAGAGGGGGGGAGAAAAATAGAGAAGGGATGAATGTATGAAAAGATAAGGAGTGAGAAGAATAAAAGAGAGAAGGAGAGAGAAAAAATTAAAAAAGAGAAGGGGAGAGATGAATAAAAGAGAGGAGCGGAGAGATGAATAAAAGCGACAATCCTATTTTATACGTTCCCGAGAGCGATTCTCATTGGTCAAGCGAAGCGAAGCATAATCGCCCCTACCCTCCATTAGCATGGATCAGGCTAGTCTCCCTGAAAGTAAAACACTGCGCCTCCTTAGGTTAACTCTCACAACACACCTCAAGTGGAATGACTATATAGAATCCATAGTTAAATCCGTTGCTAAGAAAGTCGGTTCTCTGTGTAGGGCCAGGAAGTTTTACCCGTCTGAAACCATCCTTCACATATATAAATATACCATCCGCCCGTGCACTGAATACTACTGCCATATCTGGTCGGTGTCCCTGCTATCCACCTAGGGGTCCTTGACAAAATTAAACGGAAAATCTACAACGTGATCAATCCCGGCCCTGATCGATCCCTGTGTCTCTTCTACAAATATTTTCACGGTTTCTGCTTCGATGAACTCTCTGGTGCCCCCTATTTATGAATTTACACGAGTCACAAGATTAACAACTAGGTCCCACCCTTTTACTGTGAAACCAATATATTGTAAATGCAAATTCTACTCCAACAGCTTCTATTCTCGCACTTACTGTCTGCGGAATTCCCTTCCGTTTACTTACTTCCCCGACAGCTACAATCTCCAAGAATTTAATTGTAAAGTCAATAGTCATCTCCTATGAGTCATCTCACTGACTTGCATCCTCTCTCTCATGCTCCTTTCTCCATCCCCTCCACTCTCATCAGTATTCTCATCCTTCTCTTACCCACTTCCTGAAACCCCCTATAACCTGTCACTCTTTCTCATAACTTTCCTCCTATGTAACTTTCTGCAAAACAGTGGCAGTAAAATGCATTGCTTGGGGCGATATGATTATAGAAATAAATGTATGTTTGACCACAGAAATAAGTGTGCCATGTAGATTGTAACTTCTGCTAGACTCCATATATGGCAAAAACTTTTAAAAATTCTTTAACAGTTTTAGAATTTCTTCTTCGGAATGGTTAAGAAAAATCTTCGCCTTTTACCTTGATAAGATAGGTACTCCCTGGCATAACTTTCTTTCTGTTTCTGCTAAACGTTACTGCTGCATCCACCGAAGTCGGTCCATCAGGAAACACTTCGCTTATCAATTTCGGGAACTCGTAGTCGACATTGATCCGGTTGAAACGAAAGACGAGATTATCTGGAAGAAAGAAACACAAAAAAAGTTCCTTTATCTGACCCCCTAACGTTTGCATGCGAAGGAGCATTTATTGGTCCCTGGATCTGCAAGCTGAAATAAACTTGTATGATCTCCAAACTGTGTGTGTGAAGTTTTCCAGAGTGTCTAAGGAAAAAGTGCCGTGCTTAGCAACATTCCCCACCCCCGCCCGCAGAATGCGGCTTGCAGAATGCAACTTGCGCCCCCCGAACATACTGAACGCACAATAAATGGTACTTTAAACAAAATAACATACACTCGGAATGCAGATATTCCGTGATCACGAAAAAACGGAAGAAATCGTGGAATTGGCGTTTTGAAGCGATACATTACGAACGTTTTCACAACTTTTAGCTATTTTTTAGGTGTGTTGAACGAAACAGATATCTATAATCTATTTCTCTCTCAAATTCATTTTTTTTTTAAATTAAAAATGATATGCGGCCTCTTCGGGGCCGGAAGGCTTCTATCAAAGTATATATATATATATATATATATATATATATATAGTGATGATCCACGTATACTGTCTTAATATGTATAGGAAAAACTACTAAAAAGTTGTAAGTTTAAAAATGTATCTTTTGACAGTATTTATTTATTTCTATTATTATATTTGATATTTCAGACCGTCCTCGGCCCTTCATCAGAAACAAATGATTTTAAAATTGAAATCAGAAACGTATTTCGCGAGAGCGTTCGTGAAGAGAGATTGTTTACATCACGTGACGCAGAAAGCGACAGATTTTTTAATATTTGTAAACGTAAACCTATCTTTAATAATACTTATAAATTTTGTTTTAAAGAAAATCTTTTTAAGTGTATCTAAAAAATGTTTAACTATTGAAATATTTATAAAGATTCAAAACACCTAAGTCCCTATTTAACCCTAGCCTGTGTGTATTTAATTTTAAAATCCAGTAGTTTTCTTTCTTTCTGCGTGAGTATGTAGAACTAAAATCGGAGTCTATTAGTAAACATTTGCAGTTTTCTAATGTGTGTCCCGGTTGATTGAACCCGTATTCCCCCATAGCAGTACACTTGTCCTTTCAGGATGTAGGCGATCATGGCCTTCCACGTCTCCATATCCCTGGTGGCTCTTAGCACGCTTTCTTCTGTTACACCATGCAACCCTCGTTCCATCATCAACCTGCTCAGGCCTTTTTATATTTTTTTTTAAATATTTTATCCGCTGCTTTCCTTTGTTTCTTTTCTCTCTATCTGGCCTGTTCGTATCAGGTTCTCCAAGCCCTCCTTCCTTGTTGCATATCCCAGGAACTTTAGTTGTCTCTTCCTGATGTTCAGTATTAATTTCCTTTTCGTTTCCATGCTTTGTAAAACCTCATCATTTCTCGATCCATGATATTCCCAGCATCCTTCAGTTGCTTCAAGTTTTTCCTTCAACTTCGATGATATTGTCCAGCATTCACTACCATATTGAAGAACCGACATCACATAGCAATCCAGTACTTTCTTTTTTGTTTCTAGTGAATGTTTTCTGTGTCTTAATACTTTACTCAACTTCTGGAATGCCTCTTCCCCATGTCAATTCGCCTTTGGATCTCAGTGTCGCACTTTCCGTCTTCTGTTATAACACTTCCCAGGTATTTAAATTTTTGTATCTGCTTGATTTTAGTATCCCCCACCTGTATTTGGCATTTTGGACTGCACTTTTTGCTGATGACCATACATTCGGTTTTCTTGCAGTTTATTTGTATTCCTTTCTTGTCACTACCTTCAGCTACCTTCTGTGGGAGGTCTTGTAGTTTCCTTTCCGTGTCTGCTATCTTATGTTGTTTAAATTGTGGCCTCTGATGACGAATCCTGGCATAACTTCTAGGGTCTTCAGAATAGTCTCGCTGTACAAGTTGAATAGTTCCGGTGACAATAAACATCCTTGTCTTATGCCCATTTTTATAGACTCCCGAAATTACCATATCTGCCCAGTTTGGTATTCAAACGTGAACAAACCAATTCTAATGGATTTTTAAAAATTTATTAAGCCGACAGATTTTATTACATAAACGTTACTTTTAATGGATACTCATATTTGAGTAGACGCTCCGTTTATTTATTAAGTAGTAAATTTATTTATTTTAAATTATCAATCTGAATGTTCGAGGAACTTGATTGAAGAAAATAGGCGCTCTCCGGTAGGATTCGAACCTGCGTCGCCCTGGGCAGAGGAAAACCGTCGTTTGTGAAGCTGATTCACGCTTTTTGGGTTTTGTGAAGTCAAAATATATTTTGGAATTGTAAGAATCGTTATTTTTGGCGAGTAAATATTGGATTAATAATTTTTTTGCGAATAACAATGATTTTTCAAGATAAAAGTTGTACTGTTTAATCCATAGCTGGGGAGAGATAGATTAGTGCTTTTTCTAAGAGTGTTTTCGTGTAAGTGAATGTAACGAACTCTACTGGAATTCAAATTCAGCTTTCCAATTTTTTAATTTAACAAAGCTTATTTTGATATATATTGTTGTGTATTTGAGCAATAGTCCTTCCCTAATACATGTTTCATTGAAAATGACTATCTACTTCTGTTAAGTTATTCTTATTGCATTTCTCTTATGTGGGAACAAGAGATTTATTAGCGTAATTACCCAGACGTATGATCATCCCGAGCGCCTTCAGCTAATCAAATAACAATGGCAAATGTGTAAGTTGCTGATAAGTAGGGATGATTTTTAATGCCTGAAACAGTCAGTAGTAGTGTTTATATATTTTTTACGATTTAAAACTTTTATCTGACCTAAAATAAACCTCTAGTGTTTGAAGGACCTTTCTTTCCTAAGAATTCATGGCAATTCACAGATAATAAAAAGGATCTTGTGGAAAATCAACTCGAAACCACTCCACTATCTTTCCTAAGAATTCATGGCAATTCACAGATAATAAAAAGGGTCTTGTTAAAAATCAACTCGAAACCGCTCCACTATCTTTCCTAAGAATTCATGGCAATTCACTAGTGTATTTGTAAAGAATGTTCACCTAGGCCCTGAAAAGACACACTTTAAAATATCTAACTGCTTATGTGCGTCGTGATTGCGCAGTGAGTTTGAGTCTCGCTTGTTGCATTACTTTTGTAGCTGTTTAATACAACTACCCAAGTATACTTACCCCTAAATCCGTATGTCCTGTGGTCAGTAGCGACAGTCATTGCATCTAGACGTCCATCACAATACTGCGGTCTGGGTGTCGTTGGGAACTGTGCGAAGTTTGTTGGTGATGTGCTGGGGCTGCTTCCTCTCGAGATCCTGTACCAGTAGGGTAATGTCGTTTGGACAGGCCGACCAGATGTGTGCCGGTTACGGTTGTATGGGTTACGACTCCACCAATACTTGTCACCCGCAGATGTGGTAGAGACAGTATCGGCTGCCAAGGGATCTTGTACACCCGAGTGTACACTCTCGACCGTGTCTTCTCGGTGAAGGGAGGAATTGGAAATTGGACTAACTCTGTCATCTGCAAAAAAGAAATAAAAACAAAATGCACCATATTAACACCATTCATACACTCTTTTGTAGATGCTTTCAGTTACAAATTCACTAGCAGTATAGCTCGGCGTTGCTCGGGTGTAATGAAAGTGTTGTGTTGCTTCGTTTTGGTATAATTAGAAGATAACAAAAACTTGAATTAATGATGTTTATTTTTGGTATAAAACTTTAGGTTTTTTACAAGTTACAACCTTTAAATTTTGTGTGGATACAGGAGCAGACTAGCTAAATTATCTTCACTGTGGGATGCTAGTAGTAAACGAGCCTATCCTTTCTGAACTCTAGTGGTCTAGCGTCTTCCCCTTTTCAAATCTCCTACACAAAACTACTGTCCTTAACTCCTACTTCTTACTCCTACTCTTACTCCTACTCCTACCAGAAGAAACGGTTCCTTATTTTGCCGCCCAATTTTGAATTCTTGGCGTCAGTTTTTTTTTTATTTTTAGAATACTCGCCATTTTATAAACCATAACAAAAGCTTTAAAATTAATCCATGGTCCTGGAGCTCAGACTCTTTGGATGTTGGCACGAAAGACTAAAAAGCAACAGTTGTTTCCAGTTAAAGCGAAACCGTAGACTGAAAGAAAAATGAATGGATGTAAGTCAAATTTTGATTTACTGGTATCGATATCAAATAAGTTTTTTTTTTGTCGTAAACTGAATTTTGAAGGCTAAATAAGTCCTTTGAGTAAATGGTATCATGGCTGAGACTAAGAACTACAAGTATACCTACTTAGAGCCAACCAAACAAGAAGCACAAACTAAAAAGAAAGGGCTGAAAAAATAGACATACAGGCAGATAAACAGACACACACACAAATATCTTCCTTTTATATATATATATTATCGATTTTCTGCACTATTGTAAGAAGTGCAACCTTGAAACTTCTAAATATCGTTTCTTATGTCTTTGTCTATGAGTGTATGAAATTTGATTAAAATCGGACCACTCCTTCTATAACCCGATTTTTTCGATTATCGATTTTCGATATTTATCGGGGGTACCTCGACACAAAACCTAGCTAAGAACACTCACAGACGCTTATAGTACAATTGTGTAAATTTTCAAGAAAATTGGTTCAGCCGTTTCGGAATCTATAGGTAACGGACACACACACACACACACACACACACACACACACACACACACACACACACACACACACAAAGTTCCATTTACAAATAAGTTTAGATTAGCCATGGATCTGTGAATGATTCTGTTACAAGTGGAAAACAATTTGATTCACTGACAAGTCGACAAACCTTTAAAGTAAACGTATGCACTCACGTAGGGTATATCAATATCCCTGCAGATTAAGGATGATAAAAGTATTTATTTGCACAAAAATATGTAATTTTCAAAATAAACATATTTTGAAAATATTGGACCATAATTCATATAATAATTATCAGGCTACGATTATTGAGCCACTCTGGAATGGGTACTCACGCACACTCGGAGAAATATAATTATTCGTATTCCCGAATGAATTATTCATATTCCCGATTAAATTATTCGTATTCCCGATTAAATTATTTGTATTCCCGATTAAATTATTTGTATTCACGATTAAATTATTCGTATTCACGTTTGAATTATTCGTATTTCCGATTAAATTATTCTTATTCCCAATTAAATTATTCGTATTCAAAAATAAATTATTCGTATTCCCGATTAAATTATTTGTATTCCCGATGAAATTATTCGTCTTTATGAATAAATTATTTGCATTCCCAGTCAAATTATTCCTATTCACGAATAAATTATTCGTATTTCCGATTGAATTATTCGTATTCCCAATTAAATTATTTGTATTCCCGATGAAATTATTTGTATTCCCGATGAAATTATTTGTATTCCCGATGAAATTATTCGTATTCCCAATTAAATTATTCGTATTCAAAAATAAATTATTCGTATTCCCAATTAAATTATTTGTATTCAAAAATAAATTATTCGTATTTCCGATTAAATTATTCGTATTCCTGATTAAATTATTTGTATTCCCAATCAAATTATTCCTATTTACGAATAAATTATTCGTATTCCCGATTAAATTATTCGTATTCACGAATAAATTATTCGCATTCACTATTGAATTATTCGTATTCACATTATTTTTCATTGCCATGTTTACGACGTTTCGGCCGTTGTATGCTGCGGCCTTCTTCAGGTACTTGAAATTTCGAACCAATTATTTTAATTCGACCAGTGGGGTGTATCATTCTCGTTCCATGTACCATACCACTTCCGGGTGTAGTTATCTTCCTTTAACACAACTCTGTAAGTTATTTAGTCACCATTGGCCAAGTATTGAACTCGCAACTCTTTGAGTCAAGCCACTGGATCTAACCAACGCTTTTATCTACTGGATAAAAGAATGTTAAGATAAAGGGAGATAACTACATGGCATCTGGAAGTGGCGTGGCACATGAAACGAGAATGATATGACCCAGTGATCGAAGTAAAGGGTTCGGTTCAAAATTTCAAGCCCCTGAAGAAGGCCGGAGCCTACAACGGCCGGAACATACTGAATATGACAATCAAAATGAAGACAACTGTCCGAACCATATAAATAAGGTAAATAATTACAATGCCTCATTTTAGAAATATAGGCATATCCTTAAGAATGTCTGAGCGTACAATAAGGCAACAAGATGAGGACAACAGTCTGAATAATAAAAATAATGCCTCATCTCAGAAGTATAGGAAATTATTTGCATTCGCGCTTAAATTAATCGCAGTCTCGATTCACTGATAAACACGAACGTTATTTATCGAGCGATAGAAAAGAGGCTACAAAGACTTACCATATAAAAAATGAAGAGCTTCAATATGGTCAGGTGTCATGGAAGTCCTGTTGCAGTCCTTCAAAAAGGGCCACATGTAAGCGTGTTTTGTCCTCGAGTGGAAGAGTCCGAGAGAATGGCCAACCTGATGGACGGCCAAACAGAACAGGCTTGTGAATCCTTTAATCCGAAAAAAGAGAATAATGCAAGAAAAAATTAAATACTATTCCAACATTAATTTGTTCATTTGCGTAGCAATAAAAAAAAAGTCACTTTGTTGTCTATTTTTTTATCTTTTTTAATAGAAGCTGTAGGTCATGATGGAAAAAGCCTGGAGAATGTTACATTCTTTGCGCTGAATTAAGAGAATTGTAGGGATAAACCGTAGACTGAAAGAAAAATGAATGGATGGAAGTCAAATTTTGATTTCATGCTATCGATATCAAATAAATTTTTTTCGTCGCAAACTAAATTTTGAAGGCTAAATAAGTCCTCTGAGTAAATGGTATCATGGCTGAGACTAAGAACTACAATTATACCTACTTACAGCCAAACCCGAAGCAAAAACTAAAATAAAAGGGCTGAAAAAATACAAACAGGCAGATAAACAGACACACACACAAACATCTTGCCTTATATATATATATATATATATATATATATATATATATATATATATATGTATATTATCGATTTTCTGCACTATTGTAAGAACTGCAACCTTGAAACTTCTGAATATCGTTTCTTATGTCTTTGTCTATGAGTGTATCTTCAAATTTGATTAAAATCGAACCACTCCTTCTATAACCCGATTTTTTCGATTACCGATTTTCAATATTTATCGAGGGTACCTCGACACAAAACCTAGCTAAGAACACTTGCAGACGCTTATAGTACAATTGTGTAAATTTTCAAGAAAATCGGTTCAGCCATTTCGGAGTCTATAGGTAACGGACACACACACACACACACACACACAGACACACATACACATACACACAGAGAGACAAAGTTCCATTTATAAATAAGTTTAGATTAGCAACGGATCTGTGAATGATTCTGTTACAAGTGGAAAACACTGACAAGTCGACAAACCTTTAATGTAAACGTATGCACTCACGTAGGGTATATCAATAACCCTTCAGCTTAAGGATGATAAAATATTTATTTGCACAAAAAGATAAGAAATAAAGAACTAAAAGCATTGCGGAAAAACCCAACTAAGAAAAATTCACAAGTCAGTGCGAAAAGCAAATTCTGAATCCTGATTGGATTAAAAACATTAAAATTCATATATGACGTATTTTCACGCCTAGATGTGAAAAGGCTCGCGGGAGCCGGCTCATGTGACGTGTCACAATTTAAACTACGTCACTCCACATCAAAGCCCGTCAGATGGAAGCCGTAGCTGACAGCATCACACCATGTAAAGAAGAAACGTCAAGCTGACTCGCCCTCACTGCCAATTTTCTTTTCTTCCTTTTCACTCCACGCCAACCAGGACATAGGTCATGCCACAATTTCATTCCAACGTCCTTTTCTTCATTTTCACTTCACGCAGCTAAAGAGGACAACAGCAACAAAATGGACGTGTTAAGTAAAACTTCTTTATTTCTTTTGCCTTCTGTTTCTCTTAACCTGTCGCGACCTACTAAAAAGAGGAAGGAACAAAGACTTTACATTCTGCTACTACACACCCATGAACGCTAAACTTCTGCGGACATTTTAAATACCTACATTACTATCACGAACATTTCCTACAACTCTTGATACGCTAAACTTTCTAATTGCCAATTAATTTCTACAACTTATATTATTACTTCCTTTTAATAAATTTCTATTTTGAAATGAAAAATGCATATTTTATTCTTACACTATTCCACACAATTCTACACATTCCAATCTGGTGACAACCAACCTTCTGATGAAAACCTTCTGATGATAATTCTGCATAAAAGTTGTAAGCTGTAAGGAGTTCGATTAAGTCTGACAAAAGGCCGAATCAAAAAAACATTAACCATCTCCCAACGTTTTAAGGATCATATCTTTTTATTCAGAAGACGCAACTGAAGTTTGATACGAGCAAAAAAAAAAAAAAAAAAAATTTGAAGCATAAACTCGATGCCGGTCAAGAGACGAGCATAAGTAGGGAAATCCAGTCATGTGATTTAGGTGTTAAGAAAATTTGACCGGGGTCATAGTTCAATTTGTTATTTCCTATCCAATCAGAATCCAGAATCTTAATTTTCACACTGACTTGTGAAATTTGCTTTGGTCTGGTTTTTTCCAAAATGTTTTTAGTCATTCTGATCCATTTTTCCAGGTGTGCAATTTTACTTTTTACGCTTTTTGTTAATTGTTGGACGATATAGGATTTGTATCCTGTAACTAAATATTTCGCAAGTCAATTTGAACATTCAGTTTAACAAAGATTTAAAGATTTTTTTATTAAGTCGGTTCTAAGCTTTCGGCTCACATGAGCCATCTTCAGAGAGGTTACAAGAAGCTTAGAACCAACTTCATAAAAAAGTATCCAAATGTTGGAGAATTTTTGTCTTTATTTTCACATGAAATTAAAGCCAAAATACGACGTTTAGAACGGCTCATGATTAAACATAATAGACATTCATTGTCTCATATTTAACAGTATATATATATATATATATATATATATATATATATATTCCTCCTATCATGCTCAGGGGTTTGTACTATTTTAATTATTTTTTCTTATGTCTTAATGTAAGATACGTAATAGTAGGTACATATCAATATATCTGTTGCCGTTATTTTAGACAGCTTATCGATATAAATATTTTGACGTCATTTTAGACGGTACGGGCCCACTTGTATACAAATAAATACACAAGCCATAAAATATATAAGCTCATTGATTTGGTTTTATTTTACATTAATTACATGTTAATTTGGGTGGTCCCTTGACGTTATATAAACATCATTGGCCTAACATTCATTTTCTTCTCTTTTCTACTGGTCCGATTTTCATATTGCAAAGTTGTGATGATCGACAAAAAGAGCTCACAAGGAAGGTGAGGTACAGATCAGGTACAAAAAATGCTGATCAAATTTATTAGGGTAACGAGTATGGAAATCCATTATTTTTCTAAGAGACTGGGCGATGGAAAAATTGAATGTCAACATCAGTAACATTAGAACTATGATAGAGTAGTGACTTCGATCCTCACTGGGTGATCCACACTTTCGGCCTTGTGCCACATCTAAGAATCTTAGAATAAAGGAGTACTTTGACATGGTGTAATGGTTAGCAAGCTTTTCTCTCTAGATCATTGGTTCCCAACCAGGGTTCCATGGACCCCTACGGATCCATGAAAGAATTTCAAGGGGTCCAGAAGATTCTAATTCGTACCGCCGTATACTCATAATGTGCTAGACGTGCAGCGCACACCCTATAATTTGATCCCTAATTTCAAACTTGCTTTCTTCTACTTGTAAAATGCTTCTTCCCATTGGCAGTGCAAATCTCAAGTCATCAATAAGATGAATGAAATATCATATACAGTTGTGTTAAATGAAGTAATACTTATGTTTTAATTGCAGGATTTATTTATATGTTCAGTCAATACTCATATGTGATTTGCTTCCATGACAACACATACAGTTGTACTGAATGAGGGTAGTGCTGTTTGTCGTTGCGTACACTTCATATGATATTGTATGCTTTCATGCATCACACCATTGTTGCTACACACCACAAAATGTATCATGAAGGAGAAAAGAGAAATATAAAAGCCTTATTAGTGATCTCTTTCATTATCAGTGCAGTTGAACAATATTTTAACAGCGCTTGTTATAATGTAGTGCCTTGTAGACAAAAGGGCATTACTTTCCATAAGAGTTACTTCCCTTAGACTAGATCCATCCAAAACGGAAGTGATCTTTGTAAATAAAAGAGTTCTTCCGGTAGAGTTACACACCGGGCGGTCATATATTGTTAACGTTCTGTTCTGTGTTTGTGGTTCCTTCCTATTTTCCTTTGATTTATCACCCGTGAGACGATGCCCTCAATTTTACACTTGTTTCATTCAAAAATCACACACAGGTGTGGAACGGTATTCGTCACCAAAATAAATTTCTTTATTTTAAAGAGTATCACAAGAGTTGTTAACTTTTTATTGTTCCGCATTTAGTTTGCTGCTGCACGTGTACACAATCCTTAAACTGAATCTTTTTTTTTCTATCCACAGAAATTGCATAATGTCAAGTAAAAAGAGAAAGTTCTCGGAAGATTATCTTCTGTTGGGGTTTACATCGATTCAAAAAAAAAATTATGTAGGTCTCCCACAGCGTTATTTGTTTTCGTGTCCTAGGAAATGATTCATTGAAGCCTTCAAACTTACAGCTTCATCTCACCAAATGCCAACCTGAATATGCTAGTAAGGAGAATTTTTTTTCATGAGAAAAGCTGATGAACTGAAAAGGCAAAAATTAGATGCGACTGGCAGCTTCCAAGAGAAGAGAGCGAACATCATACAGAGTGGCTTATTTAATAGCACGTAAGAAAAAAACACATGCAATTGCTGAAGAATTGATCCTACTTTGTACTGTTACAGGGAGGGCCGACAGGTGTGAGTGCCAATCGACCGTGCAACTAAGAAAGTGGACCCAGAGGCAAGGACAGGAGACGGTAATAGCAAAGAAGGATGACAAACGCAGATGGTCAGTTGGAGACGATGCAAATAGGTTATTTA
Source organism: Ascarosepion bandense (assembly GCA_037127315.1). NCBI lineage: Eukaryota > Metazoa > Mollusca > Cephalopoda > Sepiida > Sepiidae > Ascarosepion > Ascarosepion bandense. The sequence continues at coordinate 2,438,184 of JBBBDQ010000923.1, read as the reverse complement.
TTTTTTTCTTAAGCGAACGGTGAATGGTAAGGCAATGTATCTGGAACGGTATCCGGACGTCGGCGGGCGCTGGAACCGGTCGCTGGACGTCAAGGAGCACTGGAACAGGTATCGAGACGTCATTGAAACGCCGCAGTAGGTAGCTGGTGGCTGTCGGAGTCGCTGGAAATTGCAAGAATTAGCTGGGGTCTGCGGGAGTAAGCTGGATGCCGCTGACAACTGCATGAGTGAGCTGGATGCCGCTGGAAACTGCAGGAGTGAGCTGGATGCCACCGGAAACTGCAGGAGTGAACTGGATGCCACCGGAAACTGCAGGAGTGAGCTGGATGCCACCGGAAACTGCAGGAGTGAACTGGATGCCACCGGAAACTGCATGAGTGAGCTGGATGCCGCTGGAAACTGCATGAGTGAGCTGGATGCTACCGGAAACTGCAGGAGTGAGCTGGGTGCCGCTGGAAACTGCAGGAGTGAACTGGATGCCACTGGAAACTGCAGGAGTGAGCTGGATGCCACCGGAAACTGCAGGAGTGAGCTGGATGCCACCGGAAACTGCAGGTTCGAACGGCATCCAGCTCAGTGTAAAAAAATTGTTAGGTTGGTTGTTGGAGCAGAAGCAGCACAGAAACTAAGTGATGTACCTCTTTCGAATAACACTATCCAGCGAAGAATCAGTGACATGTCAGGTGATATGAAAAATCAAATTATTGAAGAGATAAAAGCATCCCCAATTTTCGCTATAGAGGTTGGTGAATCAGTTGATGTCACAATGGCATGCCAGCTGTTGGTATACTGCCGATACCTGTTCAAAGGCAAAATCGAAGAAGAATGTCTTTGCTGCAAAAATCTGGACACGTCAAGTATGGCGCCTGATGTAATGAATGCCGTGTCATCGTTTTTTGACAAACATAGTTTCGAGTTTCTAAACAAAAGTAAAATCCAAAACACCAAACGCAATTGGTGTGCACTGTTTCATTCATCGGAAAGCTCTGGCTTTTAAGTCGATTCCTTCTCGACTTAACACAGTTTTTTACTGGTATTAAAGCCGTGAACTACCGTATATACTCGCAGATAAGTCGCACCTTTTTTAGCAAAATTATTTTAAAAAAATACGGGTGCGATCTATCTACTCGACATACCTGTAAATTCGGCATTAATTTTTCAGTAACTGTCATTGCGGTAACGCGTAGACTTAGATCCAAGTACCAGAATGCTTATGCTAAGCATTGGAAAGCTGTTCTCTGCGCAAATCATGTATGAAACGATCCTACCAATTCACAGCTTTATACTAATCTGATGCTGTTAGAAATATATATACATTTATTAGAATAAAATTGCACGATATTTCCATTTCCAATCCTCGTACATTTGACACTGTTTACATCTTGAATTACGACCTTGCCCCATATCATGTATTGAGCATGCGTATTCGGATATATTTTTACACGTGGTATGGTTGCGTTTTCGCGCTCCGCGTAAGTTTGTAGTGGTCTGGTCTGATTGGGTTCCGATATGTAGTAGACTGACCGTCGAGGTAGTGATTTCAACAGTGAAGAAAAGGTTGGTTGTCCAAACCACCACAATTATAAATAAAATAACTCAAAGCACAATGTAACGAATATAACAACATTGTATTAAGTAGGTACCTCCACGAAAATAGCTAAAAACAGCATAGTATGAATAAAAAAAGGTCCCAAACTTAATAAAACAAACTTTTTGTCTCAAAATGTTTATATTATTATTAAGAGGAAAGATCAAAGTATTTTTTAATTATTTTTTAAAATTTTGTAATCCCTTCTGACATTATCGAAATTTTGGCAAAATATCTTGTTTTGATTTGAGTTAGCGGGTAACAAAAACGTTAAGTAAGGTTACAGAACTGAATAATTCGTAAATGTAAGATGTCGTGAAAAGAGTTCTCTCTTAGATATTAAAGATATTGTCTGAACATTCATGAAAGAAGAGTTCCTGAAAGGAAATAATATGTTTGTACTGAAAAGTAGTGAATATAATTATACATGTATTGAAATGTTCTTATAAGATAGAGAGAAACATTTTTTATGTAGCTAATTGCTGAATGCAATTAGCACAGTATGTGAGTTAGAATAGACGAACGGTATTCGGACTTACGCTCCGAAAAACAGCCTCCAACTGGCTAAGCACGTGTGGAAATCAGTTTATATATTTCTTAATAAAGCGCGGGAAAAAAGAAAGTTTTATGTGCGGTCCTCACGTAAGTGTGTATGGGTACATGCGTATGAACGTATGTGCATGGCGATATGTATGTAGGTATGTACGTGCATGTAGAAGTGATTCTATAAGTTGGTACTGCAAGATTTCGTAGTAAAGCGTAACGTTTCAATATTATAAAAAGAATAATACAATATTTAGGATCCTTGACCATACTAACCGTTAACACAAAACAGCGTACAACCATGTATCGAGCATGCGTATTCGGATATATCCTGCTGACGTTTAACAAATTTTGTTTATATTTGAAAATATGCCGGTACAGTAAAAATGTTTCAATATATGTAAGCAGATTTTTGAAATGAAGGTAAATATTTTATAATATTTATTTTTATCAATGAGCAGTGTAATTTCACAGATTCCAGTGCGACCTATTTGCGAATCAAACTCAAATACCCAATTTTTTGCCTCAAACTAAGAGTGCGACCTATCTACTGGTGCGACCTATCCACGAGTATATACGGTATGTGAAAAATTCTACTCTCAACACGAGACTGTTCCAGCAACTCTGTCATCACATACAATCGGGACATAGTTCCTTGCTCTTTTATACATCTGTCAGGTGGTTGTCTGCAGGGAGAATTTTGTCCTGATTCTTCTCTCTTCGCTAAGAAGTTGAAATGTTTCTTGACGTGCAGAAAAAATATGACCTGTTGGAGATATTAAAATCAGAACATTTTGAGTTTCGCCTTGCTTATCTTGTAGACATTTTTGAGATCTTCAACCAGCTGAACTTGAGACTCCAAGGAAAGGATTGAAATTTGTTCAGCCACTGCGACACAACACATGCATTTCTGGCCAACTTGGAGCTGTATAAGAAAAGAATGAGTGGAGGAAAATTCATGATGTTTCCGTTTTTGAATGAACTTCTTACTGATAGTCAGCGTTCAAACACCTTGCCCAAGGAAATCATGGATCAATTGTGTCAACTGCAGGATTGGCAAAAATTCCTTTTTATGTCAGGTTGATGATGTGTTAGAAGACACAAAAGAAGAGTTCATTGAGCTTATCAACGATTCTACAGCCAAGAATATGTTCCAGTCAAAATCATTGTCTAGCTTCTGGTGTTCAATGATGGAATTATATCCAAAAGTAAGTGATCTTGCAGTTCGAGGTCTTTTACCCTTCGATTCAACCTACCTGTGTGAAAGTGGATTTTCTGCATTACTCGCAATAAAAACAAAATCAAGGAACAGGCTGTCTGTAGAAGATGACCTGAAATGTGCACTGGCCGCTACTGAACCAAGGATACATTCGCTCGTAAGCTCAAAAATAAAGCCAGTTTTATAAAGATAGTTTTTGTGTACAATACCTACAAGTATAAAAACGTTAACATAACATTTTTACTAGGTGTTTTACTTAAATAAAGGAGGGCTGAATGAAATGTTTTTTGATTTTATATGAGTAAGTTTAAAGCTTAATCAGTATAATCACAGGGCATTTTATATGAATATAGTTTTTTACAGAAAAATCTTTTATTTTTGCTGGTTTAACTTATTCTGTTGTAGGGGTCCACAAGTGAATAAGTAACTGGAAAAGAGGGAACGGGGGGAAAACGTTGGAAACCACTGCTTTAAATCAATTACGACTGACTAATGACTTTGAGCCTCACTGGGTGATCCACACTTGCGCCACATCTCAGTTACACTTAGAAGAAAATCGTTTGGATACTTTGACGTAGTGTCAAGCTTGTTTCGCTAGAACAGTTACGACTAAAAAACGAGTTCGATCTTCACTGGTACTCCCATATTTTCGGCCTTGTGCCACATTTAAGTAAAGCCTAGAAAATCGCCCTAGCTTGTCTCGTTAAAATAATTGCGTCTGAGTAGTGATCGAGCATGTGAGCAATGATGAAGTTTTGGAAATGATGGAAACGAAAAGGAAATTAATACTGAGCATCAGGAAGAGACAACTGAAGTTTCTGGGACATTCAATGAGGAAGGAGGGCTTGGAGAACCTGATACTAACAGGCCAGACAGAGGGGAAAAGAGACAGGGGAAAGCAACGGATAACATATTTGAAGGGCCTGAGCAGGTGGATGACGGAACGAGGGTTGCATTGTGCAACAGGAGAAAACGTGCTAAGAGCCACCAGGGATAAGGAGACGTGGAGGGCCATGATCGCCTACGTTCTGAAAGGACAGGGCACATAGAAGAAGAAGAAGGAGGGGGAGGAGGAGGAGGAGAAAAAGAAGGAGGAGAAGAAGAAGAAGAAGAAGAAGAAGAAGAAGAAGAAGAAGAAGAAGAAGGAAGGAGGAGGAGGAGGAAGAAGAAGAAGGAAGGAGGAGGAAGGAGGAAGGAGGAAGGAGGAAGGAGGAGGAAGAAGAAGGAAGAAGGAAGAAGAAGGAAGGAGGAGGAGGAGGAGGAGGAGGAAGGAAGGAAGAAGGAAGAAGAAGGAAGGAAGAAGAAGAAGAAGAAGAAGAAGGAAGGAAGGAGGAGGAGGAGGAAGGAGGAAGGAGGAAGAAGGAAGAAGAAGAAGAAGAAGAAGAAGAAGGAAGGAGGAGGAGGAGGAGGAGGAGGAGGAGGAGGAGGAGGAGGAGGAGGAGGAGGAGGAGAAGAAGTGCGTTCGATCCCCGTAGTTTCCACTCTGTTGATGAGCAACGCTTAGAAAATCAGCATTCCTAATCTTACGTTTGGATATCATTGTTAAATGAATGATTTATTTCCCGATATTGATCACCAGTAACTGAAACAGTGGAAAGTGAAAGCGCGGATATTCAGTCAGTTAAATGCCGGACGCGTGATGTAATCGATTCAAGACTGATTAGGGAGAGATTTCACTGCAATAGGTTTCTTTCTGCCAACCAAGATTATAAAACCCACTCTTTCCAGCTATTTAACCCATAGCTTGGGGGAGAATAGATGGTCATACCTTTCCCAAGAATATTTGTGTAAAAGTGAATGTTGCAAATTGTTGTGAAGTATTTGTCGCACTGAAAGTTATAATCGTGCTATGTCGGTTGCTAATCGACTAAATGTTAGGAACTTGGTAATCTTCCACTGAATGCTGACTCCTTAGTATTCGGCAAACCGCCGACTAATATCAACTGCCTAGTAGTTCTACTGAACTCTAATAGAAGTCTAAAGAACTCTCTAGAACTTCTAAGAACTCCTATGACTTTCCCAAGAACTTCTCATTATTTATTGTATATAATACAATTGGGACACAAGGCCGGTTTGGAGGAGGGGGTAAAAAAACTCAGGTTGGTCTTCAATACCTATCCTACACCTAGCTAATCCGACTCACGACCCAAATATACTTTACAATTTTCTCATCCACCACAAGAACTTGTCCATCAGCATTCAATCCTTCATATACCAAAATACCTCAAACTTTTCAATACTAAAAAATTACAAAAAATGCGGCACAAGGCCTAAAAAGGGGGGATGGGGAAAGATTGGTCTTCATCTGTCTTACATTAACTTAGCTAGCCTCACTCACTGACCCAAGCAGACAGTATAATATCCCTTGCACCAAAACATCACAATCTTACGTACCATTCTTGCTACGAGCACCATAATGCCTCAATACACTCTGTGAAAGTCTAACTAAACCCATATGTACAATTTGTCTGGGGGGGGGGATAACACTTAAAATTGCTAACCCCAATGATTTTTATACAATGAATGAAAATATATACAAAAAACTAAACAAAATTGATATTAGTATTAAACCCCCCACAATCTCTAGCCGTGACAGAAACATCAGTTAGCTGGGCGAAATTCTAGCGGGGCTGGCAGATCTCAACCAGTCATACACACAAACACACACACACACACACACACACACAATAACAAATACGAAAATAAACACACCCGAAACGAAAAATGCCCCGCATCTACCAGGGAACTGATATCTCTAGTCAGCTAAAAGGGGAAGGGCTGGGGAATTAAACCAAAAAAGAGAGGACAGCATAAAGAACTTCTCGAGTTAACTTCCTGTTAACTCTTATTAATATAGGAGGGAGAGTTCATTATATGAGGAATAGGTGTGTTTCACCATAACAGAGGAAGAGTCCATTATCTACGGAATAGGTGTGTTTCACCATAACAGAAGGAGAGTCCATTATCTGAGGAATAGGTGTGTTTCACCATAACACAAACCCAACTGGAATTCGAACTCGGCTCTCTTTATTTCTCATATCGAGCCGTTATCAATTAAACCACCTAGGCATAGCCTAAAAGGGAGACTACTATGTTTTTAAATTGCAAATTTTTTTATTCACAGTACTGAGGTAGTAAAGAGTCGCAGTTCTCACTTACCTGGTTCTGGGGTGCTGTTTACAGCCAGGCTCCATTTTTCACTGGAGTCAAAGTGGATATCCCCGCTCAATCCAAGGCTATTATCATTCGGAAAAAAAGCGTGGGAAGTGGCACCACCAGGGCCATCAAAAGGAACTCCGTCATCATGGTCGGATGCCAGAAATTTCACGTCAATATCGACAGGACCAAACTCATTTCGGGAGAACTGGGTTGTTGTTATGTTGTTCCAAACCTGAAAAGCAATTTCGTCGTGTTAGATTGAAAAGACAATAAACTGGTAATTTCGAACGACTTGTTTACAGACATCATTACACAGCTTATTTGTCAGAGTGAAACACCAAATAATCGACACAATCCCCCGCAACAACCTGACACTTATCCACAGTCAGTTTAGTGCCATACATAATACACTCTTTGGGCGATCATGTCTCGAAAGAGACATGACTGACTGGGCATAAGATTATCCCGCAGTAGGTTGCCATTACTTTCCACGGTAGACTGGTTGCCAGCCAAGACTATAGAACCCAATCTATCCTATTGTTTGACTCATAGCTAGAGGGGGAAGAGATGTATTATATTATCAAGTAGTAATTAGTGGGGGATCAGTTTATTACTTCATAGCAATATAAAACTGATCCCCCACTTTATGCCCAGTAGAAACTTTAATCATGTTTCCAACTATTATATTCAGTCAGTCAGTTAAGTGCCATACGTGATACACGCTTTGGGCGATCATGTCCCAAAAGAGACATGACTGACTGGGCAGAAGATTATCCCGCAGTAGGTTGCCATTGCTTTCTGCGGTAGACTGATTGCCAGCCAAGGTTATAGAATCCAGTCTGTCCTATTATTTAACCCATAACTTGAGGGAAGTGACGGATTAATACCTTTCCCAAGGGTATTTGCGCGTAAGGGAATGCAATAAATTCAACTGGAATTCGAACTCGGCACTCCGATCTCTCGTTCCGAGTCCATATCCACTGCACCACAACGCAAATCCATTTATCCATAGTAGCTCATTTATCTTCACCCTCAGGGTTGTCCTCAGGGTGGATGGGACGCTAATTTGTGACCGAATACCTGAGAGGATTCATAATGTCTTCATCAAATTTCCCCCAGATCGCTTTCATGTCTTTGGTAACTTTAATATTTACCCTAATTCACCCTATCCTGAAAAATGCTTCACAAAATTTTTATATTACTCAATCGCGATAAAAATTGAATGGTATTTTCGGCAGAGACAGCATTAATCAATATATGTAGGCGCATATATGCATCTAAGGTCCAGAAAAATGATAATAGAGAGGACAACGCAGAACATTGATGTCGAAGTGCATCAGATTTTGCCTAACGATTTTTGAAATATTACTATATGCTGTCGGTTCTTCAATATGGCAGTGAATGTTGGACAATATCTTCGAAGATGAAGGAAAAACTTGAAACAACTGAAATGTGGTTCTATAAATGCATACTGGATATAAAGTGGGGGATCAATTCCATATTATAATCAATATATAAACTGACCCCTCACTTTGTAGTCACAGCAGTTTCTATATATTTATATTCCTGAGATTCAAAAGTACAAGGATGCATTCCATGAGCTGAGTAGAGTATTATGAAACAGGACAATTTCGCTAGAAACAAAGAAGAGAGTACTGGATTGCTATGTGATGTCAGTTCTTCAATATGGCAGTGAATGCTGGACAATATCATCGAAGATGAAGGAAAAACTTGAAACAGCTGAAATGTGGTTCTACAGAAGGATGCTGCGGATATCATGGACCGAGCATGTGAGCAATGACGAGGTTTTGGAAAGAATGGAAACGAAAAGGAAATTAATATTGAACATAAGGAAGAGACAACTGAAGTTCCTGGGACATGCAATGAGGACTTGGAGAGCCTGATATTAACAGGCCAGATAGAGGGAAAAACATATAGAAGAAAGCAGCGGATAACATATTTGAAGGGCCTGATCAGATGGATGACGGAACGAGGGTTGCATGGTGCAATAGGAGAAAGCGTGCTAAGAGCCACCAGGGATAGGGAGATGTGGAAAGCCATGATCGCCTACATCCTCAAAGGACAGGGCACATAGAAGAAGTAGTTATATGCCAACTGTTTATAAGAAATTATAATATGGATATAAAGTGGGGGATCAAATCTATATAATCAATATATAAACTGATCCCTCATTTTCTGGCTATGCCAGTTTCTATACATTTATATTCTACATTCATGGGCTTCAACTAGTTGATGGCAGAGCGGGGTTTGGGGGGTGTAACAGGAGAAAGCGTGCTAAGAGCCACGAGGGATAGGGAGACGTGGAAAGCTATGATCGCCTACGTCCTGAAAGAACAAGGCACATAGAAGAAGTTATTTTTTCTTTTAATCATTTCACCCCAAGCAAGGCATTCCACTGCCACTATTGCGCATGGGGCTACATAGGGGAAGGTAAAGAGGAGGAGTAGTTAAATGTAGGAAATGTCAGAAGGAAGGTGATACATGGGTAAAGATACCGAGGATGAGGGTTGGGCAGATGGGAAGAGTGTTTGAAAGAATGGGAGCGAGTTAGTAGGTGTTAGGAGGTGTCTATTGACCTTACATTTAAACTCCTGGAGATTGTAGCCGTCAGGGAAGCAATCATGTGGAAGCGAATTCCACAGTCGGGAATTGCGAGAAAAGAAACTGTTGGAGTAGAAGTTGCGGTTGCATTTTATCGGTTTCACTGTAAAAGGGTGGGATCTAGTTGCTAATCTAGTATCTCGTGCAAATTCGTATCTAGGGGGCAGCAGTGATCTAAGTTCATCGGAGCAGAAGCCGTGAAAGTATTTATAGAAGAGACACAGGGAAGCCACGTCGCGCCGGTGAGAGAGAGACTGCAGGCGGTCTGCCAAGTCGGTATCTATCACATTACAGACCCTCCTCTGAACCTTATCGAGAAGCCCGAGGAGAATAGCAGGGGCACCCGACCAGATATGGCAGCAGTATTCAATGCACAGGCGGATGGTAGATTTATATATGTGCAGGATAGATTCAGACGGAAAAAACCTCCGGGCCCTGCACAGAGAACCGACTTTCATAGCAGCGGATTTAGCAATGGATTCGATATAGTCATTTCATTTGAGGTCCACTGTAAGTGTGAGACCAAGGAGGCGTAGTGTTTTACTCTCTGGGAGGCAAGCCTGGTCCATGCTAATGGGAGGTAGATGCGATTGTCTGCCAAGTGTTTATAAGAAATTTTAATATGGATATAAAGTGGGGGATCAAATCTGTATTATAATCAATATATAAACTGATCCCTCATTTTGTGGCTATGCCAGTTTCTATACATTTATATTCTACATTTAAGGGCTTCATCTAGTGGATGGCAGAGTGGGGTTTGGGTGGTGTAACAGGAGAAAGCGTGCTAAGAGCCAACAGGGAGATGTGGAAAACCATGATCGCCTACGTCCTAAAAGGACATGGCACATGAAAGAAAAAGAATATTATCCTGCAGGAGCACCTAGACGTAGTGTAATGGTTAAGCAAGCTTGTCTTGCTAGGTCAATTATAACGTAGTGAGTTCGATCTTAACTGAGTGCTTCACACTTTTGACTCTTGTGCCACGTCCTTAGAAAATCGCCTGCAGCAATCGAGGTTACTTTCTGTCTGAATTTCTCATATGAGGAGTCATCAGGATTTATGTTATTTGCAGTCGGACTAATGTCCCATCGCTGTTGTTATTATCATAAAGTTTCGGTAATAGTGCCACCAGGATTTCTTCAGATGTCTGTCGAACCACTAACCTTCAGGGAATTTTGCGCAAAGCCCTTTATTTTATCTATACTTGCAATATGTTCTCGTTCTGCTAACCATGTTTACGGATATATCGTGTTCTTATTTAATACTGCTCGGTGAGCCTCTACTCCCTTGTCTGGGAATTGAAATCACAAGTACTATTGTCCCGTGAGATAAAAGTGAATTTCAACCGTCTTGCTACCGCGGTACCCTAGCCTGCCACGCGATCCACTTAAGTATGCCACGAAATATTGTCTAGACCAGCGATTCCCAAACTGGGAGAAATTTCCCCCTAGGAGGAAATTTGAAGCTACCAGTGGGGAAATAATTACACTACCTACTAAATAAAAAGAAATCTAAGATGGATTTTCTCATGTCTGAGAGAGAAAGGCTGACAAGGAAACCATTTATATATCAGGTGGATGATGTCCCTGAGGATATGCAAAATGAGTTCTTGGAGCTCAAACATGACTCTTCTGCCAAGGATGAGTTTCGTGCATAAGATCTTGAAGAATTCTGGGTTAATATGCGTGGAGCATACCCAAAACTAAGCAACAACGCATTGAAAATCCTCATTCTGTTTTCCACAATCTACCTTTGTGAGTCAGGATTTTCTACTTAACTCACAATCAAGCCCAGAGCATGAAACCGACTGGAGGTGGAACGTGACATACGTTGCGCACTTGCCAAAACTAACCCTAATATTGATACACTGGTGAACAAGAAGCAGCATCACCCTTCTCACTAATTTAATTCTGAAGTAGAAGAGCAAACAAAAGTCCTTTTATTTGTTACTAACCGCTCTCTATGGCTATGCTTAGTTGTTACTAACTGCTCTCTATCCACTTTACTCTGTAACTATAAGTTTATCATTATATTTGTACATTTGAAAAATAAATTAGTAAATAGTCTCAGTGTGTTTTAACTGCTCTTTCTCTCATACACATGAACGGGGAAATCTGGATGGTTGAAATGGGTGTATGGGGAAATGACGGAAAAAAGTTTGGGAACCACTGGTCTAGACGAAAACATTGACTATTCGCAAAACCATCAATGAACACAAAAGTATGATTTGATTCGAAATTCCTTCATAAATGTTCCTTCTAATATTGGACTTCAGTTCTGAAGAATTGGTCACAAACTAAAATAAAACATTCGACGATACCCATTGATACATTTTGGATTTCAGTACAAAAGTAATAATCCACATTAGCTAAAGAGTCTTTATTAATTTTATTGCAATTTTCTACTTCTTATTTACATGAATCAAGCTTCTCAATCCGAAATAACATAAAAAAATAAGAAACGAAAAAGAATATTCTCAACTAAAGAAGAAATTACAGTCTGCTTATCGTACATTCGACCAAACATTTAAGAAATAGTGAAAAACACCAGCCACAAATTTCACCCGAAATAAGTATTATGGGTAAACACACTTATTCCTCAGATAATGAACTCTCCCTCCGTTATGGTGAAACACACATATTCCTCAGATAATGAACTCTCCCTCCGTTATGGTGAAACACACCTATTCCTCAGATAATGAACTCTCCCACCGTTATGGTGAAACACACCTATTCCTCAGATAATGAACTCTCCCTTCGTTATGGTGAAACACACTTATTCCTCAGATAATGAACTCTCCCTTCGTTATGGTGAAACACACTTATTCCTCAGATAATGCACTCTCCATCAGTTATGGTGAAACACACCTATTCCTCAGATAATGAATTCTCCATCAGTTCTGGTGAAACACACCTATTCCTAAGATAATGAACTCTCCCTCCGTTATGGTGAAACACACTTATTCCTCAGATAATGAACTCTCTCTCCGTTATGGTGAAACACACCTATTCCTCAGATAATGAACTCTCCCTTCGTTATGGTGAAACACACTTATTCCTCAGATAATGAACTCTCCCTCCTATATTAATAAGAGTTAACAGAAAGTAAACTCGAGAAGTTATTTATGCTAATTTGGGTTTTTTCTTTAGGTCCCTAGTACGTTTGAGGTATTTTGGTGTATGAAGGATTGAATGCTGATGGACAAGTTCTTGTGGTGGATGAGAAAATTGTAAAGTATATTTGGGTCGTGAGTCGGATTAGCTAGGTGTAGGATAGGTACTGAAGACCAACCTGAGTTTTTTTACCCCCTCCTCCAAACCGGCCTTGTGTCCCAATTGTATTATATACAATAAATAATGAGAAGTTCTTGGGAAAGTCATAGGAGTTCTTAGAAGTTCTAGAGAGTTCTTTAGACTTCTATTAGAGTTCAGTAGAACTACTAGGCAGTTGATATTTGTCAGCAGTTAGCCGAATACTAAGGAGTCAGCATTCAGTGGAAGATTACCAAATTCCTAACATTTAGTCGATTAGCAACCGACATAGCACGATTATAACCTTCAGTGCGAAAACTACTCCACAACAATAATCGACACAGTTCAATAGAAATATCGAAATAAAGTTCATATCTATGGTTTTATTCCGTCACATGTAAAAGTATACCCTTTAAAAAAAAATTTTAAGCGTGTCGTGATATTTTATTTGCTTCTAGGTGTGCCGTTACTTAATAGGTCGAGAAAAACTGGCCTAGATGATGAAAGCGTTGGTTCGTGAATTTGGTGACATAGTCATTGTGAATTCATGCCTAGAACAGGATTCAGTCAGTTAAGTGCCATACGTAATACACGCTTTGGGCGATCATGTCTCGAAAGAGACATGACTGACTGGGCAGAAGATTATCCGGCAGTAGGTTACCATTGCTTTCTGCGGTAGACTGGTTGCCAGCCAAGGCTATAGAACCCAATCTGTCCTATTATTTGACTCATAGCTAGAGGGGGAAGAGATGTATTATATAATTAAGTAGTAATTAGTGGGGATCAGTTTATTACTTTATAACAAAATAAAACTGATCACCCACTTTACGCCCAGTAGAAGCCTTAATCATGTATTCAACTATCAGATCATGTCACAAAAGAGATATGACTGACTGGGCAGGATTATCCCGCAGTAGATTGCCATTGTTTTCTGCGGTAGACTGGCTGCCAGGCAAGGCTATAGAACCCAATCTGTTCTGTTATTTTACCCATAACCGGAGGGAAGTGACGGATTAATAACTTTCCTAAGGTTATTTGCGCGTAAGTGATTGCGAGGAATTCAACTTGAATTCGAACTCGGTTCCTTGATCTATCGTTCCGAGTCGATATCCACTGCACCACAACGCACATCCTAGCCGGATAGTGCAGACTCAAACAGTGAAATCAGAAGAATCAATAAGAGCTGTACTTTAAAAAAAAATACCAAGACGCGTTACTTCCCCTAGACATAGACAGCGAGACGAGAACAATCTACTCTTGTGGATTTAATAAAAGTTCAGTTCAAATTTTTCTGAATGTTATCTGGATCGGCAAATACATAAAGAAGGCCTTAGAGTACAACGGTCCCTTACTAGTTATTACTAGAGCCCAAAATGTGATCTTCTTTTGCTGTATCAAATTCAAATCACGAGAATACTGCTGTGATGTTTGACCATTTTGCAAGGGGTGCAAGGAAATTATTTCATGAGAGCAACTATAAAATGTTCAAGAGAATAAACTTAAAGAATTGGGGGTAAAGATATGGTTTGTGAAAAGTTGACGAAGTTTCACATTGGCTGACTCAAATTAATGTGTAACAAGCTGCATGTGAAATAAATGAGAATAATCTAAGACTAAGGAGATAAAAAGGATCTCCTAAAAAAAACGAAAAAAAACAGCCACATATGTTCTTGGAAATAAAGAAATGCATTGCAAAGAAAGAAAATAGGGATTGACAGTGTTGTGGGATCTTTGTATATGATAATAGACTCGACTGAGTATGCATATACGTCAGCTATAGAGAGAACAGTTGCTGCCATAGAGTTGAGATTAATCGTTGAGATCCATGCGAGTTATCGGAGAGTACCGGAACTGATACGTAAATTACCGAGAGATACCGAAGTTAACCAGAGACTACCGCATCAGAAGTCAGACTAGCTCTGAGCTCAACTCAGCTAGAATAATATAGACGGATATACTATTTCCAACGACTTCACTTCAAGACTTGTATGTATTTATTTCTTACCAATAATATTCCTGGATTTACTAACCTGCGTTAAAATTTGTATATTACGTTCAATATAACCTACTTTTCTGTCTCAATTCTGTTTTGTTGTTCATTAGTTTGTGCGATTCCTCACCCGGAATCCACAACAGTCAGTGTAAGCACTACTGATGGCACAGTGCTATTATATGCATAATATAAATACATTGATAATGATTTTTCCATAGATATGGACAGAAAATCAGACAGAAAGGATTTGCCAGTGATGAGGATACAATCATTAGTGACAGAATATATATAACAACGAACCCCTTTAAAATGGCTAGTGAAGTGACAGAAAGCACCTGGAAAAATAAACACTACGGAAAAATGTTAAATTTCTATACTAGAAAATCTCAATAAAATTCATAAAAATTTCCTTGTCTGTTATATTCAACGAAACATGTTTGAAAGAAAGATTGCTACCTATATATATATATATATATATATATATATTCTGTTTGTAAACGAGTTATTACGCGACCCAGGTTTCTACCATAAGTGGTGTCTTCAGGCGATTTTAAATCATCTGAAGACACCACTTATGGTAGAAACCTGGGTCGCGTAATAACTCGGAAAGAGAAATCGGTGAGCCGAGTTCGAATTCCAGTTGAATATCCTGCATTCACTTAAGCACTGGTACCCTTGGGAAAGGTATTAATCCGTCCCTTCCCTCCAGTTATGGGTTAAATAACAGGGTAGGACTTGGGGACCCTGCCCTTAAAACAAATCCCATTGAATCTTGATACTCAAAAAGAAAAATGTATTACTAGACACAAAACTTATATTAAAAAAACAACAACAATAAATTGTTGAAAGAAAAAGGTATTACCAGCAATAAGTAAATAAAAATTTAGTTGGCAATAAATGACCCGCCGAGGTGTTGATATGCCATAAAAACAAAACAACCAACCGACACATTATACTCACCACAGTAATAAAATGAAGATAGTAGTATTAGTCGTTTTTATATTAGGTATGATCAGACTGAAAAGAAAAAATGGTTGAGAAATTATTCTAAGGAAACTTACCTGAAAAGCTTTATCGATAATGTTATCCACTTCAGATGATGGCAAATCTTCTGGGTAGACGCTAACCCTGTACGTGACTGTCTGGTGGTTCCATTTCGACGCTAAAAGAATGATTTAATTATTAATAAGATGTATTTCAATTTTGGTAAGATTGAATATATATACCAGTTATTCATGGTCATAGTGGGGTGAAGCACAAGACGCAAATACGCAAAATAAGGGTCGGTGAGCGTGATACACTGGACACCAAAGGCCAAACAAGGCCTAGTGAGCGTGATACACTGTACACCAAAGACCAAACAGGGGCTAGTGAGCGTGATGCACTGGACACCAAAGGCCAAACAAGGGCCAGTGAGCGTGATGCACTGGACACCAAAGGCCAAACAAGGCCTAGTGAGCGTGATACACTGTACACCAAAGACCAAACAGGGGCTAGTGAGCGTGATGCACTGGACACCAAAGGCCAAACAAGGGCCAGTGAGCGTGATGCACTGGACACCAAAGGCAAAAAAGGGTCAGTAAGCGTTTACTTGCTTTCCCGACAGCTATAATCTCCAAAATTTAAATGTAAAGTCAATAGTCATCTCCTATCTTACTAACTTGCATCCTCTCTCTCGTGCTCCTTTCTTCGTCCACCCCACTCTCATTATCAGTATTGTCATCCTTCTCTTACCCACTTCCTGACACCCCCTGTAACCTGTCACTCTTTCTCATAACTTTCCTCCTATGTAACCCCCTGCAAAACAGTGGCAGTAAAATGCCTTGCTTGGGGCGATATGATTATAAAAAAATTTCTATACTATTATAATATGGATATAAAGTGGGGGATCAATTCTACATTACAATCAATATAAAAATAGATCCCTCACTTTATGGCCACATTCATTCTTCTCTTACCCATTTCCTGACACCCTCTATAACCCGTCACTCTTTCTCATAACTTTCCTCCTATGTAAACTGCTGCAAAACCGTGGCAGTAAAATGCCTTGCTTGGGGTGACATGGTTATTAAAAGAAACCGTTGGGGCAAGTGACAAAGAAGAAGAAACAGATGTTTCTGGCCTATATTAACAATCAGCCATATTTGAGAATGAAGTAATTATTTCCGGTCTGCCTGTGTCGAGAGACTGTCCTTCGAGTGATTCTGATGCCACCGACCTGTTCATGTTACCAGCCACAGATCGTGATGTTGAGACAGATCTTCTTCTTCTTCTATGTGCCCTGTCCCTTCAGGACGTAGGCGATCATGGCTCTCCACGTCTCCCTATCCCTTGTGGCTCTTAGTATGTTTGTTCCTGTTGCTCCTGGCAACCCCCGTTCCGTTATCCACCTGATCAGACCCTGCAAATATGTTATCCGCTGCCTTCCTCTGTCTCTCCTTCCTTCTATCTGACTAGTCAGTATCAGGTTCTCCAGGCTCTCCTTCCTTATTGCATGTCCCAGGAACTTCAGTTGTCTCTTCCTGATGCTCAGCATCAATTTCCTTTTTGTTGCCATTCTTTCTAACACCTCGTCGTTGCCACGATATCCGTAGCATCCTTCTGTAGAATCACATTTCGGCCGCTTCCAGTTTTGTCCTCATTTTCGGTGATATTGTCCAGCATTCACAGCCGTATTGAAGAACTGACATCACGTAGCAGTCTAGCACTCTTTTCTTCGTTTCTATTGAGATTTTCCTGTGTGTTAGTATTTTGCTCATCTTCTGGAACGCGTCCTTTGCTATGCCAATTCGCCTTCGGATCTCCGTGTCGCACTTTCCATCTCCTGTTAGAACACTTCCTAGGTACTTAAATTCTTGGACTTGTTTGATTCTGTTATCCCCCACCTGTATTTGGCATTTTGGGTTGTATCTTTTGCTGATGACCATGCACTCAGTTTTCTTAAAGTTTATTTGTAGTCCTTTCTTGTCACTCTCCACTGCTACTTTCTGTATGAGATCTTGCAGTTTCCTTTCCGTGTCCGCAATCAGTACTGTATCGTCCGCATACCTTATGTTGTTCAGGTTGTGGCCTCCAATAACAAATCCTGGTGTGTCATCTAGGGTCCTCAAAATATTCTCGCTGTATCGGTTGAACAAATCCGGTGAAAAGACACATCCTTGTCTGACGCCTTTTTCTATCTTTGTGTATCTACTGAGGTCGTTACCTGTCCGTAGACAGATAGAAAGCCTATAAAAGAAAGAGTTAAAAGGAAGAACTGATCTGTTAATCCGGCGTGGCTGAGATCATCCAATCCAAAGTGTCACCTTTCTACCGACGCAGACAAAGCAAGTGAAGCCCCGAATAAACACCTAAATATATTGAAAACTGTGTCCGGCTCCTCATTTATCATTTATTTTCATCTTTCATTTCCCTTGTAATTTTCTTAATGTTTAATGCACACTGATATGAAGGAGGGATGTGCGTTGTGGTGCAGTGGATATCGACTCGAAACGACAAATCGTGGATCCGAGTTCGAATTCCAATTGAATTCCTTGCATTCACTTACGCACAAATACCCTTGGGAAAGGTATTAATCCGTCTCTTCCCTCCAGTTATGGGTTAAATAACAGGACAGATTGGCTTTTATAGCCTTGACTGGCAACTGGTCTACTGCAGAAAGCAATGGCAACCTACTGCAGGATAACCTTCTACCCAAAGCTAGTATCAGGTATGGCATTTAACTGACTGAATGAATATAATAGTTGGAAACATGATTAAGGCTTCTACTGGGTGTAAAGTGGGGGATCAGTTTGATATAGTTATGAAGTAATAATCTGATCCCCTTCTAAATACTATTTAATAATATAATAGATTTCTTCCCCCCTCTAGCTATGAGTCAAATAATAGGATAGATTGGGTTCTATAGCCTTGGCTGGCAACCAGTCTACCGCAGAAAGCAATGGCAACCTACTGCGGAATAATCTTCTGCCTAGTCATCTCTTTCGAGATATGATCGCTTAAAGCGTGTATCACGTATGGCACTTAACTGACTGACTGAACATAATAGTTGAAAACATGATTAAGGCTTCTACTGGGCATAAAGTGGGGGATCAGTTTTATGTTGTTATGAAGTAATAAACTGATCCCCCAATAATTACTACTTAATAATATAATACATCTCTTCTCCTCTAGCTATGAGTCAAATAACAGGACAGATTGAGTTCTATAGCCTTGGCTGGCAACGAGTCTACCGCAGAAAGCAATGACAACCTACTGTGGGATAATCTTCTGCCCAGTCAGTCAGGTCTCTTTCGAGTCATGATCGCTTAACTGACTGACTGATATGAAGGAGAATGTAGACGCAACGTCGGGATGGTCACTGGTCGGTCGGTCTGCGGAAAGCGGGGCGAGAGTCCTGTCTTATGTTTACTCTTTCAGTATTCTTTTGAATTTGTTTTACATGTGGGAGAGTAGAAATAATTTTCTAAATAGAAATAATTTTTTAGCACGTTGATAATAAATCTAACTGAAATCTTGAAGATTATCTTATGGAAACTGAATACAGTGTATTAGATTAAGAGTTCTAACCTTGTACTGCAAACCGTTTTTGTCTTCGAGCACCAAGTCCTCTTCTTATGTGCAAACTCTGAGTGTAGCTCATATCGGGCACACCACACCTTGGTTCCCTCATCATCCGATATGTGTCTTTATCGAGTTTTCCTGTCAAGCCGGAAACAAACAAAAAAATTCTGATCAAAACATAAATATTTAATGCAAAAGTTAGGAAATAAATTTTATTTTCTTTATCCAAAACAGTTGTCTCAGCGATAGCTGAATATGTGTTAATTGAAGCCTAACAGCTATTCTTTTTGCTTACGGAGGGATAGCTGGCCGAACTTATTATAAATAGATTCCTACGCGTTTAAGTGAAATGTCGAGTGAGACTACTTTCGGCACGAGAACTTGTCTTGGTTATAGGACCTTATCTAATTGGTCCTATAACCAAGACATGTTCTCGTACAGAAGAAGTGTCACTCGGAATTTTACTTAAACGTGCAAGGGTAAATGTTCGTTTCAGGTCCCGACGGCTTTTCCCTCTTCAAATTTATCCAAAATAGCATTATTTCTCTGCAAATGTATATGCTGAACTCAAATCAACAATTAGTTATTGAAGAAACTTACCCTTTGTGCTTTGAAAGTCCAGAAAAAAACGAACTATATCTCGAATTTTTCTCTCTCCCGTAACTCACGAAGTCATGTAATTAACTGCAGAATGACGTTCTACGTAGGCAGAAATTTTCTTTTGAATTTTGGTCGATTTTCTTCCGTTACTGAATCTTCCGGCGATGTACTTCCGGTAATGAAAGTAATAAGCGTAGAAATACAATAGCGCATCACTTTCATTCCCGGAAGTACATCGCCGGAAGTATCAGTAAATGAAGAAAAATCGACAAAAAAATCTGCCAAAATTCGTTCACA
The DNA here is from genome assembly GCA_037127315.1 of Ascarosepion bandense. Lineage (NCBI taxonomy): Eukaryota > Metazoa > Mollusca > Cephalopoda > Sepiida > Sepiidae > Ascarosepion > Ascarosepion bandense. Next base: position 2,418,349 of record JBBBDQ010000923.1, on the reverse strand, counting down.
TGCGCAGTACGCCATTCTGCAGTTAATGACATGACTTCGTGAGAGTTACGGGAGAGAAAAAGTGCAAGATATAGTTCGTTTTTTATGGACATTTAGATAAAAAAAAAAAAAAGGTAAGTTTCTTCAATAACTAACAGCTGATTTGAGTTCAGCATATACATTTGCACAGAGATAATGCTATTTTGGATAAATTTGAAGGGGGAAAGCGTCGGGAATTACAACGAAAATTTACCCGTGCAAGAATCTATTTACAATAAGTCCGGTCAGTTATCTCTTTTATAAAAGGTGAGTCATGACATTTATTAAAATATATGAAGTTTATATCAGATACCTTTCTACAAACATTTCAAATGATAAAACGGTTTACGATGAAAAGACACATAAAACACACACACACACACACACACACACATATTTTCCACACACATTTGCTTACAAAAACTTGGTGGTAAAAACATAAACTGTAATTAGAGTTTTTGACATTTTTTTAAAATCATTTTACCCCAAGCATGAAAAGACTGCGTACAGGAAATATTCAAGAAACGATAACAGATGATTGGTTGGTTGTTTTGTTTTTATGGCAAATCAACCTCGGCGGGTCATTTATTGCCAACTAAATTTTATTTATTTATTGTTGGTAATACCTTTTTCTTTCAACAATTTATTGTTGTTTTTATATAAGTTTTGTGTCTAGTAATACATTATTCTTTTCGAGTATCAAGATTCATTGGGATTTGTTTTTAGGGGCAGGGTCCCCAAGTCCTACCCATGTTATTTAACCCATAACTGGAGGGAAGGGACGGATTAATACTTTTCCCAAGGGTATCAGTGCTTAATTGAATGCAGGGTATTCAACTGGAATTCGAACACGGCTCACCGATTTCTCTTTCCGAGCTGATATCCACTGCACCAAAACGCACATCGGGGTACCAGGGGAAAAAAGCTCATCAGAACAGTTGCCATGAAAATATTTGTAGAAAAGACAAAGGGAAGCCACGTCAAGTCGTTGAGAAAATGACCGAAGTCGAGATAACAAGTCAGGACCGATGACATTGAAGATTCTTCTTTGGATTTGATCGAGAACATTGAGATGAATAGCAGGAGCATCAGCCCGATATGACAACAGCACAGAAGAATGCAATTATTGGCAGTTTAAAAATCAATTAATTGCGATTATGACTAATCATGTATTTATGTTATACATATAAAAATCTCATTCTAGCAGTAATTTTTTTTTTCTTTTAATCATATCACCCCGAGCAAGGCGGTAACGCCACTGATGTGCAGGGGGCTACATAGGAGTGAAAAGATTGGAAAAGAGAAAGCCGGAAACCACATCCTAAACAGGGAACAAGGGGTGAGCCTCTTCACCCGTTCTATAGACGTGGGTGGAGTGTGAACCGGGAGATAGTTTAGTCTATCTACTCCAATTGAAAAAAAAAAGAAAAAAAGAAAAGAGTGAAAAGATTGGAAAAGAGAAAGCCGGAAACCACATCCTAAACAGGGAACAAGGGGTGAGCCTCTTCACCCGTTCTATAGATTTGGGTGGAGTGTGAACCGGGCGATAGTTTAGTCTATCTACTCCAATTGAAAAAAAAAAAAGAAAAAAAAGAAAAGAGTGAAAAGATTGGAAAAGAGAAAGCCGGAAACCACATCCTAAACAGGGAACAAGGGATGAGCCTCTTCACCCGTTCAATAGACGTGGGTGGAGTGTGAACCGGGCGATAGTTTAGTCTATCTACTCCAATTGAAAAAAAAAAAGAAAAAAAAGAAAAGAGTGAAAAGATTGGAAAAGAGAAAGCCGGAAACCACATCCTAAACAGGGAACAAGGGATGAGCCTCTTCACCCGTTCAATAGACGTGGGTGGAGTGTGAACCGGGAGATAGTTTAGTCTATCTACTCCAATTGAAAAAAAAAAGAAAAAAAGAAAAGAGTGAAAAGACTGGAAAAGAGAAAGCCGGAAACCACATCCTAAACAGGGAACAAGGGATGAGCCTCTGCACCCGTTCAATAGACGTGGGTGGAGTGTGAACCGGGCGATAGTTTTGTCTATCAACTCCAATTGAAAAAAAAAAAAGAAAGAAAGAAAAGAGTGAAAAGATTGGAAAAGAGAAAGCCGGAAACCACATCCTAAACAGGGAACAAGGGATGATCCTCTTCACCCGTTCTATAGACGTGGGTGGAGTGTGAACCGGGCGATAGTTTTGTCTATCTACTCCAATTGAAAAAAAAAAAAGAAAAAAGTGAAAAGATTGGAAAAGAGAAAGCCGGAAACCACATCCTAAACAGGGAACAAGGGATGAGCCTCTTCACCCGTTCAATAGACATGGGTGGAGTGTGAACCGGGCGATAGTTTTGTCTATCAACTCCAATTGAAAAAAAAAAAGAAAAAGAAAAAAAAGAAAAGAGTGAAAAGATTGGAAAAGAGAAAGCCGGAAACCACATCCTAAACAGGAAACAAGGGATGAGCCTCTTCACCCGTTCAATAGACGTGGGTGGAGTGTGAACCGGGCGATAGTTCGGTCTATCTACTCCAATAAGTCTGCATTAATTCCTAACCACTGTCAATCTCTTTCTGCCTGAGTTTTAATGCGAACCTATAATAAATCATCTAGCAATAAATTTACATGATCAAATATCAGTCAGTCCCTTAATTGGCATACGTGATACACCTTTGGGCGCTTATGTATCAAAAGAGACATATCGACTGAACAGAAGAAGACTATACAACTCAATCTCTTCTGCTATTTAACCCATATCTGGAGGGAGTAGAAACGGATTAATGCTTTTCCTAAGAGTATTTCCGTGTAAGTGAATGCAACGAATTCAATTGGAATTTGAACTCGGCTCTATGATTTCTCATTCTGAGCCAATATCCACTGCACCACCCACGCACATCCTGATAGCACATCCAAAGCACATTCAAATGATAGACATATCCGATAAGAAGTGATTTAATTAATTCCTCATCACTGACAATTCTTTTCTGCCTGGTTATCAATACATTCTTATATTAAAACTAGCAGTATAGCCCGGCGTTGCTCGGGTGTAATGAAAGCTTTAAAACTAATCCATGGTCCTGGAGCTCAGACTTTTTGGACGTTGGCACGAAAGACTAAAAAGCAATAGTTGTTTCCAGTTAAAGCGAAACCGTAGACTGAGAGAAAAATGAATAGATATGTCAAATTTTGATTTCCTGGTATCGATATCAAAGAAGCTTTTTTCGTCGTGAACTGAATTTTGAAGGCTAAATAAGTCCTCTAAGTAAATGGTATCATGGCTGAGACTAAGAACTACAATTATACCTACTTAGAGCCAAATCCGAAGCAAAAACTAAAATAAAAGGACTGAAAAAATACAGACATACAGACAGATAAACAGACACACACACACAAACATCTTGCTTTTTATATATATATATATTATCGATTTTCTGCACTATTGTAAGAATTACAACCTTGAAACTTCTGAATATCGTTTCTTATGCCTTTGTCTATGAGTGTATCAAATTTGATTAAAATCGGACCACTCCTTCTATAACCCGATTTTTTCGATTATCGATTTTCGATATTTATTGGGGGTACTTCAACACAAAACCTAGCCAAGAACACTCGCAGACGCTTATAGTACAACTGTGTGAATTTTCAAGAAAATCCGTTTAGCCGTTTCGGAGTCTATAGGTAACGGACACACACACAGAGACACACACACAGACAACTTTCCATTTATTATATAAGTTTAGATGTACCAATTCTATCAGTAAGGATTACATTAACTTTTGACCAATGATAATCGATTTATTCTTGATTTTCAATGCATATACATCATACATAATAGCCTTATTCTATCAGTAATACGTACATTCATTCCTGGCCACTGACAATCCCTTTCTTCCTTCTTTTCTATACGGCTATAAAATAATGATTCCCTAAAAGTTAACTTTGAATGACAAAAAAATTAACAAAAAGTAATTGTCAAAGGACAAACACTGTTAATAGAAAGGACTATATATATATATATATATATATATATATATATATATATATATATATATATATATGCAGTATAAATGTATAGTTAATGTTTTATTACTGGCACGCATTGGAAATCAAGATGAATGGCATTGTCACTTGAATGAACACGAGTCACCGGTGCCCCCTCCACAAGAATTTACTCAGGCAACCAGACTGGCAACAAGGTCCTACCCATTTACATTTAGATCAACCAACTGCAGCCGACAATTCTACTCCACCGCATTTTTTCTCGCGCTTCCTGCCTATGGAACTCCCTTCCATATACTTGATTTCCTGACGGCTATAACCTCCAGGAATTTAAGTGCAAAGTCAATTCCTGCCTCTTATCCACTTAACTCCAGCTCTTTCTACATCACCCCGTGTATCTTGTTCTTTTCCTTTCTCTCTACCTTCGCAACTGTCTTCACTCCTGTGTTCACATCCTTCTCTTGCCCTTTCTCTTTCACCCCCTGTAGCTGGTTCGTCTTTGTCTTCACTCGCCTCCTGCCTAATACTTCAACTCTCTTATGTAACTCCAGCCCTTTCTACATCACCCGGTATATCTTGTTCTTTTCCTTTCTCTCTACCTTCGCAACTGTCTTCACTCCTATGTTCACATCCTTCTCTTGCCCTTTCTCTTTCACCCACTGTAGCTGGTTCGTCTTTGTCTTCACTCGCCTCCTGCCTAATACTTCAACTCTCTTATGTAACTCCAGCCCTTTCTACATCACCCGGTATATCTTGTTCTTTTCCTTTCTCTCTACCTTCGCAACTGTCTTCACTCCTATGTTCACGTCCTTCTCTTGCCCTTTCTCTTTCACCCACTGTAGCTGGTTCGTCTTTGTCTTCACTCGCCTCCTGCCTAATACTTCAACTCTCTTATGTAACTCCAGCCCTTTCTACATCACCCGGTATATCTTGTTCTTTTCCTTTCTCTCTACCTTCGCAACTGTCTTCAATCCTATGTTCACATCCTTCTCTTGCCCTTTCTTTTTCACCCCCGTAGCTGGTTCGTTTTTGTTTTTACTCTCCTCCTGCCTAAAACTTCAACTCTTTTATGTAACCCCCTGCACATCAGTGGGGTTAACGCCTTGCTTCGGGTGAAATGATTAAAAATTTGTCAGGCGTCAGGAATTAATGCAAGCATTACTGATAGAATATGATTATTATATGCATAATATAGATGCATTTTAATGATTTTCCAGTGGGGGAGTAAGGTAAATCCCGACCAGCTAAGACTAGCTTTTGACCAGCTTTGACAAGCAATGACCAGGTAAGACAAGTTTTGTACTCAGTTACCACGTAAGCGGGGGCTGGGTAATCTTTGACCAGTGGCCTGAGCGCACGCGCTCAGGTTCCCCACGTTAAAAACTGACCTTGTGTCACAACTCATTCCAGTGGGAGAGTAGGGTAAATCTCAGATCAAAGTGTAGTATCTGTTCTCAGATACTGCCTGCTCACTGGCGTGGAAGCAACGACCAGCGAAGACAAGCTTCGATGGCTGGGTAATCTTTAATGAATTAAAAATTATTTACCTGTTTCGGGTATTCCGGCCATCCGTTGGTAATTCTTGATGGCTGCTTCGAGGTGCTCTCTTGCTTCGATGTTCCATAAAAACCACCCGTATCTTGCTTGAAGATAGCCATAGCGAATCAGGTAATTCTGGCAGGAATAAAAGAAAAGCAATTCAAGGCATTTCGTTAAACTTTCCACAGAAAAGATAACTGACATTCAGAAAATATATTGAAGTTTTCTGCTTATACAGGTTGTTCCATTAAGACGGACCAAAGTTAGCAGTAAATAAAACAGTGTTATTGGTGAAATTTTATTAATGTCAATATTGGATCATATTATTTGAGTCATGGCAATTATATGTGAAAAATAATATTGCCCAAATGTTCGCTAAGGATTCGGCGACACATCATCACTGAATGGTCAAAATTTTTGATGACGTCTTTGCAGAGTTGCTCCTCGATATATGGCTTGTTATCTCATCCTTCAGCTGTCGAACCATTGCTGGCATAGACCTTACTTTTGAGATGACCCAAAAGGTAGAAATCTTAAGGCGTCAAGTCGCACGATCGGGGTGGCCAATTGACATCACTGTTTCGAGAAATGATTGTTGGTTGGTTGGTTTGTTTTTATGGCATATCAACCTCAGCGGGTCATTTATTGCCAACTAAATTTTATTTATTTATTGCTGGTTATACATTTTTTTTCAACAATTTATTGTTGTTTTTTTTAATATAAGTTTTGTGTCTAGTAATACTTTTTTCTTTTCGAGTATCAAGATTCATTGGGATTTGTTTTTAAGGGCAGGGTCTCCTAGTCCTACCATGTTATTTAACCCATAACTGGAGGGAAGGGACGGATTAATACTTTCCCAAGGGTACCAGTGCTTAATTGAATGCAGGGTATTCAACTGGAATTCGAACTCAGCTCACCGATTTCTCTTTCCGAGCCGATATCCACAGCACCACAACGCACACCCGTCATTAAACGCTTACAGCAACTGGTATTCCCAAGCGGTCACCCATCTAAGTACTGACCAGGCTCAACGTTGCTTAACTTCGATGATCGAGCGAGAACCGGTGTATTCAACATGATATGGCCGTAAGCACACACATCCGTTACGAAACGCTTACAGCACCTGGTATTCCCAAGTGGTCACCCATCTAAGTACTGACCATGCTCGACGTTGCTTAACTTCGGTGATCGAGCGAGAACCGGTGTATTCAACGTGATATGGCCGTAAGTCTCGAGAGAAGATGCAAGCTAGGAACTTCTCATTCAATAAAGCCCTTGTTGCCTTGACTGTGTGACATCATGTGGCGCCGTCCTGTTGGAAACACAAATCCTCGACTTCCATATCATTCAAATCAGGCCATAATTACCATAACTCAATTAATATGAACTGATAGTGAAATCAATAAAATTTCACCAATAAGACTGTTTTGTTTACTGCTAACTTCGATTGAAGATTTTCCTGTTCCAAACATTTTTGAATTTATCTAATGTCGTACAAATCTTGTTACATTGACGTTAATGATCCTAGGCATGACGGTAAAATACATCCGGCGGCATGGCTTCTGATCGGGAGGTTGTGAGGAGTACAGAATCACCTCTTAATTGCTGTTGTTTCCAGGTCCACCTGACCCGGAGTAGTAGCACCTGTTAGGGTCCCAGCTATGGGCAAATAGTTAACCTTCAAACTGGGGTCAAAACACTATATATATATATATATATATATATATATATATATATATATATTCTAAACATATACTGTTAATTATAAGCGACAATGAATGTCTATTATGTTTAATCATGAGCCGTTCTAAACGTCGTATTTTGGTTTTAATTTCAGCTGAAAATAAAGACAAAAATTCTCCAACATTTGGATAATTTTTATTAAGTTATAAAAATAAAAAATTAATAAAATGAACTTAATAAAAAATTATCCAAATGTTGGAGAATTTTTGTCTTTAATTTCAACTGAAATTAAAATCAAAATACGACGCAAAAAAAAAAAATTCATTAAATCTGACTAAATCAACCTTCTCACTATAACCGAACATTAAACAAAAACAAAAAAAAACTTAAAACCCCAACTTTTTGGCATTAAACAACCCACAGAGATGTTGATATGCCATTAGATAAACTCAAACAAATAAAATTACATTGACGTTAATGGTGAACAATGACGGACATAGGAATGGTAATTTCAGTCAACATGGGATGTGCGCCGATTCACGTATCATGTGATTTCTGAAGACCTAATTTTGAAGCTAATTTTAAATGGGTCGCGCATCATACACGAGATATAAATTACGCCAATTTTATATTTTATGTATGATTCACCCTCCTTAAAATTAGCTTTAAAATTAGGTCTCAAAATGTCACATGATACTCGAATATAGAAGTTATTCACAATATTTACATTGTTCAGACTGTTGTCCTCATCTTTGTTGCCATATTCACCTTCAATATCTGTCTATATTTCTGAGATGAGGTATTGTAATTATTTACACTATTTACATTGTTCGGACTGTTGTCCTCATCTTTGTTGCCATATTCACCTTCAATATCTGTCTATATTTCTGAGATGAGGTATTGTAATTATTTACACTATTTACATTGTTCAGACTGTTGTCCTCATCTTTGTTGCCATATTCACCTTCAATATCTGTCTATATTTCTGAGATGAGGTATTGTAATTATTTACACTATTTACATTGTTCAGACTGTTGTCCTCATCTTTGTTGCCATATTCACCTTCAATATCTGTCTATATTTCTGAGATGAGGTATTGTAATTATTTACACTATTTACATTGCTTGGACTGTTGTCCTCATCTTTGTTGCCATATTCACCTTCAATATCTGTCTATATTTCTGAGATGAAGTATTGTAATTATTTACACTATTTACATTGTTTGGACTGTTGTCCTCATCTTTGTTGCCATATTCACCTTCAATATCTGTCTATATTTCTGAGATGAGGTTTTGTAATTATGTACACTATTTACATTGTTTGGACTGTTGTCCTCATCTTTGTTGCCATATTCACCTTCAATATCTGTCTATATTTCTGAGATGAGGTTTTGTAATTATTTACACTATTTACATTGTTTGGACTGTTGTCCTCATCTTTGTTGCCATATTCACCTTCAATATCTGTCTATATTTCTGAGATGAGGTTTTGTAATTATTTGCACTATTTACATTGTTCAGACTGTTGTCCTCATCTTTGTTGCCATATTCACCTTCAATATCTGTCTATATTTCTGAGATGAGGTATTGTAATTATTTGCACTATTTACATTGTTCAGACTGTTGTCCTCATCTTTGTTGCCATATTCACCTTCAATATCTGTCTATATTTCTGAGATGAGGTTTTGTAATTATTTGCACTATTTACATTGTTCAGACTGTTGTCCTCATCTTTATTATTGCATTCCCGACGTTTCGACCATTGTACGATTCGGCCTAGATTAGCCTAAATAGAAAAGAAAGACAATTGGCTCACATAGATGAAGAATATGATTGGTTTAAAAAAAATGTACTTGGCCAACACAATTAAGAAAAACTTCCAATGTTTCATCATCATCACCATCATCAGTTCTATGATCGGGTGGGGGTTGCAGTGTCACAGTGCAGCTGAACACCTCACTATTTTCCTCTACATCAGTCAATCAGTAAAGTGCCATGCGTGATATACGCTTGGGTGATCATGTCTCAAATGAGTCATGACTGACTAAGCAGAAGATTATCCCGCAGTAGGTTGCCACTGCTTTCTGCAGTAGACTGGTTGCCAGCCAAAGCTATAGAACCCAATCTGTCCTATTATTTGACTCTTAGCTAGAGGGGCAAGAAATGTATTATTTTATTAAGTAGTAATTAGTGGGTGATCAGTTTATTATTTCATAACAATATGAAACTTATCCCTCACTTTATGCCCCATAGAAACCTTAATCTTGTTTTCAACTATTACATTCAGTCAGTCAGTTAAGTGCCATACATGATACACAATTAGGCGATCATGTCTCGAAAGAGACATGACTGACTGGACAGAAGAATATCCCGCAGTAGGTTGCCATTGCTTTCTGCGGTAGACTGGTTGCCAACCAAGGTTATAGAACCCAAGGTATCCTGTTATTTGACTCTAATCTAGAGGGGGAAGATATGTATTATATTATTAAGTAGTAATTATTGGGGGATCAGTTTATCACTTTATAACTTTTTTTTTTTTTTTTTTTTAATCATATCACCCCAAGCAAGGCGGTAACGCCACTGATGTGCTAGGGGCTACATAAGAGTGAGAAGATTAGAAAAGAGAAAAAAAGGAAACCGCATCCTAAACAGGAAACAAGGGATGAGTCTCTTCACCTGTTCAATAGACGTGGGTGGAGTGTGAACCGGGCGATAGTTTAGTCTATCTACTCCAATTGAAAAAACAGTGAGAAGATTAGAAAAGAAAAACCGGAAACCGCATCCTAAACAGGAAACAAGGGATAAGCCTCTTCACCTGTTCAATAGATGTGGGTGGAGTGTGAACCGGGCGATAGTTTAGTCTATCTACTCCAATTGAAAAAACAGTGAGAAGATTAGAAAAGAAAAACCGGAAACCGCATCCTAAACAGGAAACAAGGGATAAGCCTCTTCACCTGTTCAATAGACGTGGGTGGAGTGTGAACCGGGCGATAGTTTAGTCTATCTACTCCAATTGAAAAAACAGTCCCTCACTTTATCTCCCTCCACTTTATCTCCTTAATCATGTTTTCAACTATTATATTCAGTCAGTCAGACAGTTAAGTGCCATACGTAATACACAATTAGGCGATCATGTCTCGAAAGAGACATAACTGACTGGCCAGAAGATTATCCCGCAGTAGGTTGCCATTGCTTTCTGCGGTAGACTGGTGGCCGACCAAGGCTATAGAACCCAATCTGTCCTGCTATTTAACCCATAACTGGAAGGAAGAGACGGATGAATACCTTTCCCAAGGGTATTTGTGCGTAAGTGAATGCAAGGAATTCAACTGGAATTCGAACTCGGCTTCTCGATTTGTCGATCCAAGCCGATATCCACTGCACCACAACGACCTGGGTGGAAAGCCGGAGAAGGATTCATTCATGTCTTGGACATGTAAACTTCATCCCTCTCCAGGTCAAATCACAGCCAATGTCCTCCAACTAGAAGGATCGATTTGGCCACCACAGCTCCTAGCCCTTAGGTTCAGTCGAGTAAGACCTCCAGCCATGCGAACATACTGTTAGGGGTTTCACACTTCCACACCGTCTTTGAACAAGAGTGAAGTTTTATTTCTTGCTTCCTGTTTCGGACTGCATTTCATGCTCCTTCTTCTAAAGCCTTATTATTATCTCTTATACCTAGTAGCTCCTTGCGTCTTAGCGGCTTTATTGCCTTACTAAGTGTGAAATGATTTTTTTAAAAGTAGAGTTAAACCACTGGTGAATAGGCATTGGCCCCGTGTAGCCATTATAAATGCTTTCATGTCTGTCTACCTTAAATTTACAGAAAGTGATAAGCAAAGCTCTGCGCCTCCTCGGCTTAACTCTCACAACAGACCTCAAGCGGAATGACTATATAGAATCCATAGCTAAATCCGCTGCTAAGAAAATCGGTCCACTGTGTCGGGCCAGGAAGTTTTTTTCCGCCTGAAACAATCCTGCACATCTATAAATGTACCATCCGCCCGTACATTAAATATTGCTGTCATATCTGGTCAGGTGATCCTGCTATCCACCTAGGGTTTCTTGACAATCTCCAATCTGTAATGTGATCGATCTTCACTTGGCAGCTCGGATACAGTCACTTCTCACCAGCGCAATCTGGCTTCCCTGTGTCTTTTCTACAAATACTTTCACATATAAATATACACAAACCACAAGATTAGCAACTAGGTCCCACCCTTTTACTGTGAAGCCAATAAATTGTAAAAGCAAATTCTACTCCAGCAGCTTATTTTCTCAAAATTTCCCGCCTGTGGAATTCCCTTCCGTTTACTTGCTTCCCCGACAGCTACAATCTCCAAGAATTTAAATGTAAAGTCAATAGTCATCTCCTATCTCACTAACCTGCATCCTCTCTCTCATGCTCCTTTCTCCATCCACTCCACTCTCATCAGTATTCTCATCCTTCTCTTACCCACTTCCTGACACCCCTATAACCTGTCACTCTTTCTCATAACTTTTCTTCTATGTAACCCCCCTGCAAAACAGTGGCAGTAAAATGCCTTGCTTGGGGTGATATGATTATATAAAAAAAAAAGGATAGCAGAGCAGGGTTTAGGAGTGGTAATAAGAGAAGGGGTGTTAAGAGTCACTAGGGATAGGGAGATGTGGAGGGCCATGATCGCCTACATCCTGAAAGCAAATAGAAGAAGAAGAAATAAATCTAAAAGGCATGCCTGCGTGGCTAATTAGTATTGAGAAGAGGTGGATTCATAACTAATCAGAATTTGATAAACAAATAAATCATGGTGTGGGTATAAAGTGGGGGGTCAATTCTAGATTATAATCAATATATAAGCTGAACCCTCACTTTGTGGAAATGTTAGTTTCTATATATTTATATTCTAGATTTAAGAGCTCTCTCTCTCTCTCTCTCTCTCTCTCTCTCTCTCTCTCTCATGCTCCTTTCTCCGCCCACTCCAGTTTCATCTGTATTCTCAGCCTTCTCTTACCCACTTCCTGACACCCCCTATAACCTGTCACTGTTTTTCATAACCTTCCTCCTATGCAACCCCCTGCAAAACAGTGGCAGTAAAATGCCTTGCTTGAGGCGATATAATTATAAAAAAAAATATACTATTATAATGTAGTCATAAATTGGGGGATCAATTCTACATTACAATGAATATATAAATTGATCCCTCACTTTATAGGCACATTCATCCTTCTCTCATGCTCCTTTCTCCGTCCACTCCACTCTCATCAGTATCCTCATCCTTCTCTTACCCACTTCCTGATACCCGCTATAACCTGTCATTCTTTCTCATAACTTTCCTCCTATGCAACCCCCTGCAAAACAGTGACAGTAAAATGCCTTGCTTCGAGTTATATGATTATTAAAAAAATGCAGTATCAAATTGCTTTCGACTTTTAAAAGAGTTAGCTTTTTTATTTGCAAATATCAAAATAGAATCTGTGCATGATAACTGCGTTCAACTATGAATTGGCTGATTTATTTCTTTATGGTTTATCAACTTTTTGCAGGTTATTTAAAGGCAGAAATATCTATAAGAAAAAATTATCAGAATTCGTTTTGTGATGATAAGAATTTACTGATACAGGTCTCACTAATTAACCCATAGCGGGAGGAGAGGAGGTGGTGTGCGGTTCATACATTCATATCCACACATATATCCATATTTCAATACATATTTGTAAAATATTATTATGTTTACACTTTCACTCCTATGCATTAAAACTACATGCGTGTTTTCATCCGAGAGACACACTACGTTAGCAGGCCGTCATTGGTTAATCTTGATTGGTCTTCCTGTGTTTAAGTGTTAAATTCCTATTTTTACTCGCGCAGCTAGGCGCGTCTATTTAAGGAGGGCACACACGTGTGACTCGCGAGTTAGGTCACAGTTGCCCGATAGCGGCCAGCTATCGGGGAGATATGTTTCTTAGTTTTACCTAACACATACACACTCGCACTCAATTGCAGGTAGCCATTAGCGGCGCGAAATTATTTATTACACACACATGCATGTGCACACATTTTTCCTAATACAAACTCCAATGGAAACTCAACAACTCAAGAACTGTATGTATTCTTCTTTTCAGAACTTTAATCCAATCGGATGACTATATATATATATGGTCAGCAATCTCTCTTATGTATGCATAGACTAAACTATCGCCCGGTTCACACACCCACGTCTATTGAACAGGTTAAGAGGCTCATCCCTTGTTCCCTGTTTAAGATGTGGTTTCCGGCTTTATCTTTTCCAATCTTTTCACTATTATGTAGCCCCCTGCACATCAGTTGCATTACCGCCTTGCTCGGGGTGATACGATTAAAAAAAATCAATCTTTCATTGACTTTCTTCCAATGAACATGAGTTTTCTCTTAACAGTTAAAGGGAGAAAACTTCTTCTCCTTCCATTCTCCTTTGTTTCTCTTGATTAATTGTATTATTTGTTAATACATTTTTCTTTCGGTTACCTTGGCGTCATCGTTGTTTCTTTTTGTGTCGTGTGTCTGATCAGTTGTGCGTCGTGTCGAATCATAAACATAAATATTGTACACGCTACAGTGGATTCGGCGCTCCTATATCCAATTCCGAGACATTATCACTTATACCAATCGCACATGACCAGGCTAGACGTTGCTTAACTTTGGTGATTGTAAGAGGATTCCTGTTACAACCATGAATTGGAGAAAAGGACATCATCATTAGTAGGCAGTTATCAATATTCTCACTTTTATCCACTGCCTTATAAAGAAGCATAAGAGGTTATAGGGGGTGTCAGGAAGTGGGTAAGAGAAGGATGAGAATATTGATGAGAGTGGAGTGGACGGAGAAAGAAGCATGAGAGAGAGAGAATTAAGGTTAGTGAGATAGGAGATGACTATTGACTTTACATTTCAATTTTTGGAGATTGGAGATGTTGGGAAGGCAAGTAAACGGACGGGAATTTCACAGGTGGGAAGTGCGAAAAAAGAAACTACTGGAGTAGAATTTGCGTTTTACATTTTATTGGTTTCACAGTAAAAGGGTGGGACCTAGTTGCTAATCTTGTGGCTCAAGTAAATTTATATATGGGGAGCACCAGTGAGCTAAGTTCATCGGAGCAGAAGCCGTGAAAGTATTTGTAGAAGAGATACAGGGAAGCCACATTGCGCCGGTGAGAAAGTGACTGTATCCGAGCTGCCAAGTCGGGATCTATTACATTACAGATTCTTCGATGGATAGCAGGAGCACCCGACCAAATATGGCATCAGTTTTCAATGCACAGGCAGATAGTAGATCTATATATATTATATATTATCCAGTAAATTCATATATAGGGGGCACCAGTGAGCTAAGTTCATCAAAGCAGAAGCTGTGAAAGTATTTGTAATTTTACCATTATTAATGTTCTAGACATTTCATATAATTTTAAATATTTATTTGGTAATTATGATACATAAGAAACAAATCTAACACGAATTCATTGTCTACAGCATTAAAAAATAACTTTAACTGAGTGCCAAAGTTTTAACAAAAGAATGAAATCACACATCTGTGTTTTAACAATATTTATCCAATATTATAAAGAGAACAGAATAAACGACAGCGTGACTTTAGTCAAGGGAGATAACTACGGATAAAATATATATTAGATAACAGTTACCGCGTTATTTGCAAATTTAGTTAGTGACGGAACAAATATGGAGTTTAAGCTGATTAACCCCTGAAGCAAGCCCTGAAGCAAATTTTTTATTGAGCAAATTTTTTAAGAAAATCCATAAATTTTTAAAAAGCTGATGCTAACCTTCAGGACAGTTACTATATATAAGGGAAAGACTATAACTTTTTTTTCTATCAGAAAGGTTGACGCTAATCTCCTAAAGAGCAACACACTGCGCCTCCTTGGTCTCACTCTCTCTAATGACTTCAAATAGAATGACTACATCGAATCCATTACTGCATCTACTGCTTGAAAGGTTGGATAACTGTATCGGGACAGGAAGGTTTTTTTCTTTTTTGTCAGAATCCATTTTGCTCATTTATAAATCTACGAGGGTCATTAAATAAATAAGGTGAATTTTTCTAAGAAGAATTTTTCTAATACAGATAGAAGCTTACTTTTTTTTTCGACGTAGTGTCCCAGCAGTGTCACACACTTTTCCCATCTGTGCACAAGCTTCCGTATTCCCTCAGGGTAAAAATCTTTGGACTGATGTCTCAGCCAATCGCTCAAAGCACTTTTGAGTTCATCGTCACTTCCAACTTCTTTAAAAATTTTGCCCACTTGTAGGCATTTTTTTTTTTTTTTTTTGCTTAAACATATGACACCATACACAGTTGATATTCTCCTATGAATTTCAACTGGTTTGCACTCTTCAGCAACCAAAAACTTGATAACTGACCTCTGTTCAATCCTGGAGCATGTTTCTTGGTCGACCATCTTTGTTAATCACCAAAACTCTCAAAGTTTTTTTTCAATCTGCAAAAAGAAATCAAATCCCTTTGAAAAAGAAGTAAAGGAAAAAATATAAAAAAGGTGAGCTTCTATCTGTATTAGAAGTCTTTTTACCGAAAAGCTCACCGTATTTATTGAATGACCGCCGTAGAAGTACTTATACCGAAAAATTCACCTTATTTAATGAATGACACTCGTAGAAGTTCTTATACCGAAAAATTCACCTTATTTGTTAAATGACCCTCGTAGAAGTCCTTATACCGAAAAATTCACCTTATTTATTGAATGACCCTCGTAGAAGTCCTTATACCGAAAAATTCACCTTATTTATTGAATGACCCTCGTAGAAGTCCTTATACCGAAAAATTCACCTTATTTATTGAATGACCCTCGTAGAAGTCCTTATACCGGAAAATTCAACTTATTTATTGAATGACCCTCGTAGAAGTACTTATACCGAAAAATTCATCTTATTTATTGAATGACACTCGTAAAAGTCCTTATACCTAAAAAGTCACCTTATTTATTGAATGACCCTCGTAGAAGTCCTTATACCGAAAAATCCAAAGGAGGATCTGCAATATAATCGATCCTGCCTTTTACAGCCCGCTTCATTCACATTCTCACGGACGTGATGTGGCTTCCCTCTGTCATTTCTACAAGTATTTTCATGGAAACTGTTCCCCAACTACATGTATTTACGCGTGCTACAAGATTGGCAGCTAGGTCCCACCCTTTTATCGTCGAATTAGTTGAATGTAACCTCCTCTTCTACTCTAATAGTT
This sequence comes from Ascarosepion bandense, assembly GCA_037127315.1. Lineage (NCBI taxonomy): Eukaryota > Metazoa > Mollusca > Cephalopoda > Sepiida > Sepiidae > Ascarosepion > Ascarosepion bandense. The sequence goes on along the minus strand of JBBBDQ010000923.1, from coordinate 2,401,887 downwards.
TCTTTTCTCGCACCTCCCGTTTGTGGAACTCTCTTCCATTTGCTTGCTTCCATGATAGCCACAATCTCGTTTGCCATGTTCTATCTCCTTGGTTCCCATCCTTCTCTTATCTTTTCTTCGACATACCCTGTACCTTTTTTTTTTATCTCACTGTACCTTACGCACTAGTAGCAGTCCTGCCTTGCTGGAGGGAAATGAATATAAAAATATCTGTTCTCTGTGCTAGAAAAGTTTATTCTCCGGAATCTGTCTAATATATCTATAAGTCTACCATTAGTCTATGCTTAGAATATTGCTGCGATATATGGTCTATTTATTTAGAAATCCTCGATAAAATCCAAAAAGTTAACTTTTGGAAATCACCTTTTGCGATGTGCTTTTTTGTGTCATTTTTTTATGTCGTTTGTCATAACACTTCCCAAAGATTTAAATTTCTCTTCTTAGTTTTGACGTCTCCAAGCTGTGATGTTAACGACCAAACACACAGATAGTATTTTTTATTTGATAGTATTTTTTTATTTTAGTTTTCCTTACTATCTTGTCTTGAATCCAAAGAATCAGCAATATTATTGGTCCTGATATGGCATCTCGGTTTCAGTCACTTATCCAGAACCCTAAAGTTGCCACGCTGTATCATTTCTATATCAATACTTTCATGGGAATTATTCCGATTAGTACTTTGCTATGGTATTTACACTTCATGAATTTAAGCCCAATACTGATCTGGTGTTGAGATCTCATCAAATTACAGTTGAACAGGCTAAATGTAACCGTAAGTTCACCAAAGTAAACCTAATACTTCCTCTGTTAATCATCTGAGCGACACCTCTGTGCTTTCCAGCAGCATGGCTGATACTAACCTCCAGAAAAGTAACTCATTGCACTTTCGCAGGTGCTAAGAAAGTTGGTTCACTGTGTCATGTTAGAAAATTCTATGAGAGTGAATCATTGCGACTTTTCTGTCTCCCCTTGACACTAATTTCTATGAGAGTAACACGTTGCGTTTTCCCAGTCTAACATTCTCAGCTGATCTAAAGTGGAAAGACTATATTGAATCGATTGTTAGGTCAGCTGCTAAAAAAGTAGGTTCCTTGTGTCATGTTAGACAATTCTAAAGAGAGTGAATCATTGCGACTTTTCTGTCTCCCCTTGACACTAATCTCTATGAGTCTAACTCGTTGCGTTTTCCCAGTCTAACATTCTCAGCTGATATAAAGTGGAAAGACTATATTGAATCGATTGTTAGGTCAGCTGCTAAAAAAGTAGGGTCCTTGTGTCATGTTAGACAATTCTAAAGAGAGCGAATCATTGCGACTTTTCTGTCTCCCCTTGACACTAATCTCTATGAGAGTAACTCGTAGCGTTTTCCCAGTCTAACATCATTCTCAGCTGATATAGCGGAAAGACTATATTTGAACTGATTATGCCTGCTGCTAAAAGGTTGGTTCCCTGGTTCCACAGCAGATAAATCTATGAGAGAATCATTGCGACTTTTCTGTCTCCCTGACACTAATCTCTATGAGAGTAACTCTCAAGTCAGTGCTCTTCCAGTCTAACATTCTCAGCTGATATAAAGTGGAAAGACTATATTGAATCGATTGGCAGGTCAGCTTACAAAAGGTTGGTTCCTGTCTCATGTTACTAATTTGAGTGAATCATGACTTTTCTGTCTCCCTGACACTAACTTACAGAGAGTAACTTGCCATGTGTTTTCCTGTGTCTAACATTCTCAATGACATAAAAGGGAGACTATATTGAATCGATTGTTATGTCAGCTGCTAAAAAGGTTGGTTCCCTGTCTCATGTTAGACAATTCTATGAGAGTGAATCATTGCGACTTTCTGTCTCCCCGACACTTAATTCCCATGAGAGTAACTCACAGGTTTTTCCTCAGTCTAACATTCTCAGCTGATAATAAAGTGGAGAGAAGATTTACATTGAATCGATTGTTATGTCAGCTGCTAAAAAGGTTGTCTCCTGTCTCATGTTAGACAATTCTATGAGAGTGAATCATTGCGACTTTTCTGTCTCCCCTTGACACTAATCTCTATGAGAGTAACTCTTGCTGCGTTTTCCTCAGTCTAACATTCTCAGCTGATATAAAGTGGAAAGACTATATTGGACTGATTGTTAGCTGGGGCTACAAAAGGTCTCTGTTCCATGTTGTATACCCTATGAGTGAATCATTGTTGACTTTTCTGTTTCCCTGACACTAATCAGCAGAGTAACTCGTTGCGTTTTCCCAGTCTAACATTTCGAAGCTGATATAAAGTGGAAAGACTATATTGAATCGATTGTTATGTCAGCTGCTAAAAAGGTTGGTCTTCGTCTCATGGACAATCTTATGAGAGGAATCACGTTGACTTTTCTGTCTCCTTGACACTAATCTCTATGAGAGCAACCTAGTGTTTTTCTCAGTTCAACATTCTCAGTTGATATAAAGTGGAAAGACTATATTGAATCGATTGTTATGTCACAAAAGGTTGGTTCCCTGTCTCATGTTAGACAATTCTATGAGAGTGAATCATTGCGACTCTTCTTGTCTCCCTGACACTTACCCTTGAGCAACTTCAAACAGGGTTTTCCCAGTCTAACATTCTCAGCTGATATAAAGTGGAAAGACTATATTGAATCGATTGTTATGTCATTGTTAAAAATGGTTCCCTGTCTCGCGTTAGACAATTCTATGAGAGTGAATCATTGCGACTTTTCTCTTGTCTCCCCTTGACACTAATCTCTACAGGAGAGTAACCTGTTGCGTTTTTCCCAGTCTAACATTCTCAGCTGACATAAAGTGGAAAGACTATATTGAATCGATTGTTATGTCAGCTGCTAAAAAGGTTGGTTCCCTGTCTCATGTTAGACAATTCTATGAGAGTGAATCATTGCGACTTTTCTGTTCCCCTTGACACTAATCTCTATGAGAGTAACTCGTTGCAGTTTTCCCAGTCTAACATTCTCAGCTGATATAAAGTGGAAAGACTATATTGAATCGATTGTTATGTCAGCTGCTAAAAAGGTTGGTTCCCTGTCTCATGTTAGACAATTCTATGAGAGTGAATCATTGCGACTTTTCTGTCTCCCCTTGACACTAATCTCTATGAGAGTAACTCGTCATGGTTCTTTAGCTCCAACATTCTCAGCTGATATAAAGTGAAAGACTGTGCTGAATCGATCACACAATGTTAAAAAGGTTGTCTCCTGTCTCATGTTAGACAATTCTTCAAAGAGAGTGAATCATTGCGACTTTTCTGTCTCCCTGACACTAATCTCTATGAGAGGACCTCTATGTTTTCCCCAGTCTAACATTCTCAGCTGATGCAAAGTGTAAAGACTATATTGAATCGATTGTTATGTCAGCTGCTAAAAAGGTTGGTTCCCTGTCTCATGTTAGACAATTCTATGAGAGTGAATCATTGCGACTTTTCTGTCTCCTGACACTAATCTCTATGAGAGTAACTCGTTGCGTTTTCCCCAGTCTAACATTCTCAGCTGATATAAGTGGAAAACATCTTATATTGAATCGATTGTTATGTCAGCTGCTAAAAGGTTCCTTGTCTCATGTTAGACACCAAGAGCGAATCATGACTTTTCTGTCTCCCTGACACTAATCTCTATGAGAGTAACTTAGCAGCTCAGTCTCAATATTCCCAGCCATTGCTAAAGTGTAAAGACTATATTGAATCAGATTGTTATGTCAGCTGCTAAAAAGGTTGGTTCCCTGTCTCATGTTAGACAATTCTACAGAGAGAATCATTGCACTTTTCTGTCTCCTATTACTCACCCTACATGAGAGTAACTTAAGGTTTCTTCCTCAGTCTAACATTCTCAGCTGATATAAAGTGTAAAGACTATATTGAACTGATTGTTATGCCTATTGCTAAAAGGTTGGGTTCTGTCCATGTTAGACAATTCTATGAGAGTGAATCATTGCGACTTTTCTGTCTCCCCTTGACACTAATCTCTACGAGAGTAACTGTAAAGGCTTTTCCCCAGTCTTAACATTCTCAGCTGATATAAAGTGTAAAGACTATGATGAACTGATTGTTACACAATGCTAAAAGGTTGGTTCCCTCTGTCTCATGCTGGACAATTCCATGAGAGTGAAATCATTGCGACTTTCTTGTCTCCCTTGACACTAATCTCTATGAGAGTAACTCGTTGCGTTTTCCCAGTCTAACATTCTCAGCTGATATAAAGGGAGACTATATTGAATCGATTGTTATGTCAGCTGCTAAAAAGGTTGGTTCCCTGTCTCATGTTAGACAATTCTATGAGAGTGAATCATTGCGACTTTTCTGTCTCTGACACTAACTTGCGAGATAACTCGTAGCGTTTTCCCAGTCTAATATCTGGGCTGATATAAAGTGTAAAGACTATATTGAATCGATTGTTATGTCAGCTGCTACAAAAAGGCTTGTCTCCTGTCTCATGTTAGACAATCCTATGAGAGTGAATCATTGCGACTTTTCTGTTCCCTTGACACCAATCTCTATGAGCACTGCAGCGTTTTCCCTGGCCCACATTCTCAGCTGATATAAAGTGGAAAGACGATGTAGATGAATCGATTGTTATGTCAGCTGCTAAAAAGGCTGGTTCCCTGTCTCATGTTAGACAATTCCATGAGAGTGAATCATTGCGACTTTTCTGTCTCCCCTTGACACTAATCTCTATGGAGAGTAACCCTGTAGCGTTTTCCCAGTCTAACATTCTCAGCTGATATAAAGTGTAAAGACTATATTTGAATCAATTGTTATGTCAGCTTTCGTTGCATGTTTATTCCTGTCTCATAAGTAGGATGTATCTCTATGAGAGTGAATCATTGGTGACCTTTCTTGTCTCCCCTTGACACTAATTCCTGTAGTAACTCGTAGCGTTTTTCCCCAGTCTAACATTCTCAGCAGATAAAAGTGTAAAGAACATCTATATTGAATCGATTGTTATGTCAGCTGGGTTAAAAAGGTTGGTTCCCTGTCTCATGTTAGACAATTCTATGAGAGTGAATCATTGTGACTCTTCTGTCTCCTTTGACACTAATCTCTATGAGAGTAACTCGTAGCGTTTTCCCAAATCTAACATTCTCAGCTGATATAAAGTGAAGATCGATATTTAATCACTTGTTAAAAAGCCAGTTGCCAAAAAGGTTGGTTCCCCTGTTCCACAACAGACAATTCTAAGGAGTGAATCATTGCGACCTTTTCCTATTCTCATTATTAATTGGCTCCTATGAGAGTAACTCGTAGCGTTTTCCCAGTTCAACATTCTCAGTTGATATAAAGGAAAGACTATAGGCTTGAATCGATTGTTATGTCAGCTGCTAAAAAGGTTGTCTCTGTCTCAGCATGTTAGACACCATGAGAGGAATCATTGCGACTTTTCTGTCTCCCTGACACTAATCTCTATGAGAGCAACTGCCAGGCGTTTTCCACGCCTAACATTCTCTACTGATATAAAGGGAAAGACTATATTGAATCGACGTCAGCTGCTAAAAAGGTTGGTTCCCTGTCTCATGTTAGACACCGTTATGAGAGTGAATCATTGCGACTTTTCTGTTCTCTTGACACTAATCTCTATGAGAGTAACTCGTAGCGTTTTCCCAGTCTAACATTCTCAGCTGGATATAAGGGAAAGAGACTATATTGAATCGATTGTTATGTCAGCTGCTAAAAAGGTTGGTTCCCTGTCTCATGTTAGACAATTCTATGAGAGTGACCCATTGCGACTTTTCTGTCTCCCCTTGACACTAATCCTTAGAGAGTAACTCTCGTAGCGTTTTCCAGTCTAACATTCTCAGCTGATATAGTGGAAAGACTATATTGAATCGATTGTTATATCAGCTGCTGTGGTTGGTTCCTGTCCTACAGACAATCCTATGAGAGTGAATCATTGCGATCTTCTCTAATTTCCTTGACACTAATCTCTATGAGAGTAACCTGAAGGCGTTTCAGTCTAAGACTTTCATAAATGGAAAGACTATGCTGAATCGATTGTTATGTCAGCTGCTAAAAAGGTTGGTTCCCTGTCTCATGTTAGACAATTCTAAGAGAGGAATCATTGCGACTTTTCTGTCTCCCTGACACTAATCGCATGAGAGTAACTCGTAGCGTTTTCCCAGTCTAACATTCTCAGCTGATATAAAGTGGAAAGACTATATTGAATCGATTGTTATGTCAGCTATAAAAAAGGTTGGTTCCCTGTCTCATGTTAGACACCTCTATGAGAGTGAACTATTGCATCTTCTCTGTCTCCTTGACACTAATCTCTATGAGAGCAACTCAGCGTTTTTCTTCAGTCTAGAAGACATTCTCAGCCATATAAAGGAAAGACTTACATTGAATCGATTGTTATGTCAGCTGCTAAAAAGGTTGGTTCCCTGTCTCATGTTAGACAATCTACAGAGTGAATCATTGCGACTTTTCTGTCTCCCTTGACACTAATCTCTATGAGAGTAACTCGTAGCGTTTTCCCAGTCTAACATTCTCAGCTGATATAAAGTGGAAAGACTATATTGAACTGATTGTTATGTCAGCTGCTAAAAAGGCTTGGTTCCCTGTCTCAGCATGTTAACAATTCTATGAGAGTGAATCATTGTGACTCTTCTTGCCCCCTTGACACTAATCTCATGAGAGTAACCTCGTGTGTTTTCCCAGTCTAACATTCTCAGCGATATAGTAAGCAGAAAGACTATATTTAAACTGATTTGTTATGTCAGCTACAAAAGGGCCCCTGTCTCAGTTAGGACAATTCTATGAGAGTGAACTGACAGCACTTTTCTGTCTCCCCTTGACACTAATCTCTAAGGAGAGTAACCTTGCAGTGTTTTCCCAGGCCCATTATTCATTCCTCAGCTGATATAAAGGGAAAGACTATATTGAATCGATTGTTATGTCAGCTGCTAAAAAGGTTGGTTCCCTGTCTCATGTTAGGACAGAATCCTATGAGAGTGAATCATTGGTACCTTTTCTGTCTCCCTTGACACTAATCTCTATGAGAGTAACCTAGAAAGGTTTTCCCAAAGTCTAACATTCTGATATAAAGTGTAAAGACTATATTGAACTGATTGTGGCCAGCTAAAAAGGTTGGTTCCTGTCCTCCCATGTTAGACACCATGAGTGAATCATTGCGACTTTTCTGTCTCCCCTTGGACACTAATCTCTATGAGAGTAACTCGTAGCGTTTTCCCAGTCTAACATTCTCAGCTGATATAAAGTGGAAAAGACCTGCGTATTGAAACTGATTGTTATGTCAGCTGCTAAAAAGGTTGGTTCCCTGTCTCATGCTAGACAATTCTATGAGAGTGAATCATTATACCCTGTCTCCCCTTGACACTACACCCTCTATGAGAGTAACTCGTAAAGGCTTTGTGTCTAACATTCTCTAACATATAAAGTGGAAGTTAAGACTATATTGAACTGATTGTTATGTCAGCTGCTAAAAAGGTTGGTTCCCTGTCTCATGTTAGACAATTCTATGAGAGTGAATCATTGCGACTTTTCTGTCTCCCCTTGACATAATCTTATGAGAGTAACTCTCGTGAAGGTTTTTCCTCAGTCTAACATTCTCAGCTGATATAAAGTGGAAAGACTATATTGAATCGATTGCTATGTCAGCTGCTAAAAAGGCTGGTTCCCTCTGTCTCATGTTAGACAATTCTATGAGAGTGAATCATTGCGACTTTTCTGTCTCCCTTGACACTAATCTCTATGAGAGTAACTCGTAGCGTTTTCCAGTCTAACATTCTCAGCTGATATAAAGTGGAAAGACTATAGTTTGAATCAGATTGTTGTTGTCAGCTGCTAAAAGGTTGGGTTCCCTGTCTCATGTTAGACAATTCTATGAGAGTGAATCATTACAATTTTCTGCTCTCTCACACTAATTCTATGAGAGTAACTCCTTGCATGCTTTTCTCTAGTCTAAATATTCTAAAATGATGTTAGGAAGGGAAAGACTATATTGAATCGATTGTTATGTCAGCTGCTAAAAAGGTTGGTCTCTGTCTCATGTTACATCACAGAGTGAATCATTGCGACTTTTCTGTCTCCTTGACACTGCACTTGCTGAGGAGAGACCTCCAGTTTTCCCCAGTCTAACATTCTCAGCTGATATAAAGTGGAAAGACTATATTGAACTGATTGTTATGTCAGCTGCTAAAAAGGCTGGTTCCCTGTCTCATGTTAGACAATTCTATGAGAAAGAATCATTGCGACTTTCTACTTCCCTTGACACTAATTCCTATGAGAGTAACTCGTTGCGTTTCTTTCCCAGTTCAATATTCCTCAGCTGATATAATGGAAAGACTATATTGAATCGATTGTTGCCAGCTGTGTTGTGCAGGTTGGTTCCCTGTCTCATGTTAGACAATTCTATGAGAGTAACTATTATGACTTTTCTGTCTCCTGACACTAATTCCTTATGAGGAGTAACTCTGTTGTGTTTTTCCAGTCTAACATTCTCAGCTGATATAAAGTGGAAAGACTATATTGAATCGATTGTTATGTCAATGCTAAAAAGGTTGGCCTTGTCTCATGTTAGACAATTCTATGAGAGTGAATCATTGCGACTTTTCTGTCTCCCTTGACACTAATCTCTATGAGAGTAACTCGTAGCGTTTTCCCAAATCTAACATTCTCAGCTGATCTACAGCGGAAAGACTATATTGAATCGATTGTTATGTCAGCTGCTAAAAAGGTTGGTTCCCTGTCTCATGTTAGACACCCTATGAGAGTGAATCATTGCGACTCTTCTGTTCCCTTATACCAATTCTATGAGAGTAACTCGTTGCGTTTTCCCAGTCTAACATTCTCTCAGCTGATACATATAAAGTGAAAGGACTATATTGAATCGATTGTTATGTCATTGCTAAAAAGGTTGGTTCTCTGTCTCATGTTAGACAATTCTATGAGAGTGAATCATTGCGACTTTTCTGTCTCCCCTTGACACTAATCTCTAAGGAGAGTAATCCCGTAGCGCTTCTCTCTTTCTCAGCTCACATTCTCAGCTGATATAAAGTGGAAAGACTATATTGAATCGATTGTTATGTCAGCTGCTAAAAAGGTTGGTTCCCTGTCTCATGTTAGACAATTCTATGAGAGTGAATCAGATTAATTCTTCTGTCTCCCCTCGACACTAATCTCTATGAGAGTAACTCGTAGCGTTTTCCTAGTCTAACATTCTCAGCCGATATAAAAGTGGAAAGACTATATTGAATCGATTGGTGCCATAAGTTGGCTGCTAAAAAAGGTTGGTTCTCTTTAACTGCTATGTTAGACACCTTGCGATGAATCATTGCGATTCTTCGTCTCCCTGACACTAATCTCTATGAGAGTAACTCGTTGCGTTTTCCCAGTCTAACATTCTCAGCTGATATAAAGTGGAAAGACACTATATTGAATCGATTGTTATGTCAGCTGCTAAAAAGGTTGGTTCCCTGTCTCATGTTAGACAATCTCTAGAGAGTGAATCATTGCGACTTTTCTGTCTCCCCTTGACACTAATCTCTATGAGAGTAACTCGTTGCGTTTTCCCAGTCTAACATTCTCAGCTGATAAAGTGGAGTGACTATATTGAATCGATTGTTATGTCAGCTGCTAAAAAGGTTGGTTCCCTGTCTCATGTTAGACAATTCTATGAGAGTGAATCATTGCGACTTTTCTGTCTCCCCTTGACACTGACCTCTATGAGAGGCAACTGTAGCGTTTTCCAGTCTAACATTCTCAGCTGATATAAAGTGGAAAGACTATATTGAATCGATTGTTATGTCAGCTGCTTTAAAAGCTGTTGGTTCCCTGTCTCATGTTAGACAGCATCATGAGAGAATCATTGCGACTTTTCTGTCTCCCCTTGACACTAATCTCTATGAGAGTAACTCGTTGCGTTTTCCCAGTCTAACATTCCTAGCTGATATAAAGTGGAAAGACTATATTGAATCGATTGTTAGGTTAGCTGCTAAAAAGGTTGGTTCCCTTGTCTCATGTTAGACAATTCTATGAGAGTGAATCATTGCGACTTTTCTGTCTCCCCGACACTAATCTCAGAGAGTAACTCGTTGCGTTTTCCACGAACATTCTCAGCTGATATAAAGTGGAAAGACTATATTGAATCGATTGTTACGTCAGCTGCTAAAAAGGTTGGTTCCCCGTCTCATGTTAGACAATTCTATGAGAGGAATCATTGCGACTTTTCAGCCTCCTTGTCAATTAATCTCTATGAGAGTAACTGTTGCGTTTCCCAGTCTAACATTCTCAGCTGATATAAAGTGGAAAGACTATATTGAATCGATTGTTAGGTTAGCTGCTAAAAGTGTTGGTTCTGTCCCATGTTAGACAATTTAAGTGAGAGGAATTCATTGGTGACTTTTCTGTCTCCTGACACTATCTCAGGATATAACTCGTTGCGTTTTCCCAGTCTAACATTCTCAGCTGATATAAAGTGGAAAGACTATATTGAATCGATTGTTATGTCAGCTGCTAAAAAGGTTGGTTCCCTGTCTCATGTTAGACACCCATGAGAGTGAATCATTGCGACTTGCTCCTGACACTAATCTCATGAGAAAATAACTCGTTGCGTTTTCCCAGTCTAACATCTTCAGCTGATATAAAGTGGAAAGACTATATTGAAACTGGATTGTTATTAGCTGCTAAAAAGGCTGGTTCCCCTGTCCGTTATAATAATTTTATGAGAGTGAATCATTGCGACTTTTCTGTCTCCTTGACACTAATCTCTATGAGAGAATTCAGCGTTTTCCCAGTCTAACATTCTCAGCTGATCTCAGCGGGAAAGACTATATTGAACTGATTGTTATGTCTGGCTACAAAAGGTTGGTCTCTGTCTCATGTTAGACAATTCTATGAGAGTGAATCAATATGACTTTTCTGTCTCCCTGACACTAATTCCCAGAGAGTAACTCTGCTATGTTTTCCCAGTCTAACATTCTCAGCTGATCTAAAGTGGAAAGACTATATTTAATCGATTGTTATGTCAGCCAAAAGGTTGGTTCCCTGTCTCATGTTAGACAATTCTATGAGAGTGAATCCATTGCGACTTTTCTGTCTCCCTGACACTAATCTCTATGAGAGTAACTCGTTGCGTTTTCCCAGTCTAACATTCTCAGCTGATATAAAGTGGAAAGACTATATTGAATCGATTGTTATGTCAGCTGCTAAAAAGGTTGGTTCCCTGTCTCATGTTAGACAATTCTATGAGAGTGAATCATTGCGACTTTTCTGTCTCCCTCTGACACTAATCTCTAAAAAATGAGAGTAACTCAAGTGCTTTTCCTGCCCAACATTCTCCAGTTGATCTAAAGTGGAAAGACTATATTGAATCGATTGTTATGTCAGCTGCTAAAAAGGTTGGTTCCCTGTCTCATGTTAGACAATTCTATGAGAGGAATCATTGCGATTCTGTCTCCCTGACACTACACCCTGTGAGAGTAACTCGTTGCGTTTTCCCAGTCTAACATTCTCAGCTGATATAAAGTGGAAAGACTATATTGAATCGATTGTTATGTCAGCGGCTAAAAAGGTTGGTTCCCTGTCTCATGTTAGACAATTCTATGAGAGTGAATCATTGCGTGACTTTTCTGTCTCCTTGACACTAATCTCTATGAGAGGAACTTCATGCATTTTCTGAAGCAACATTCTCAGCTGATCTAAAGTGGAAAGACTATATTGAATCGATTGTTATGTCAGCTGCTAAAAAGGTTGGTTCCCTGTCTCATGTTAGACAATTCCATGAGAGTGAATCATTGCGACTTTTCTGTTCCCCTGACACTAATCTCTATGAGAGTAACTCGTTGTGTTTTCCTACTCATAATATTCTCAGCTGATCTAAAGTGGAAAGACTAGAGGACAGAACTGATTGCTATGTCAGCTGCTAAAAAGGTTGGTTCCCTGTCTCATGTTAGACAATTCTATGAGTGAATCATTGGCACTCTTCGGTCTCCCCCTGACACTAATCTCTATGAGAGTAACTCGTTGCGTTTTCCCAGTCTAACATTCTCAGCTGATATAAAGTGGAAAGACTATATTGAATCGATTGTTAGGTCAGCTGCTAAAAGGTTGTCTGTCTCATGTTAGACAATTCTATGAGAGTGAATCCTCACAGACTTTTCTGTCTCTCCTTGACACTAATCTCTATGAGAGTAACTCGTTGCGTTTTCCCAGTCTAACATTCTCAGCTGATATAAAGTGGAAAGACTAGTGATGAATCGATTGTTAGGTCAGCTGCTAAAAAGGTTGGTTCCCTGCCCTCCACAGTTAATAATCTTATGAGCGAATCATTGCGATTCCTTTTCTGTCTCCCCTTGACACTAATCTCTATGAGAGTAACTCGTTGCGTTTTCCAGTCTAACATTTGGCTGATATAAAGTGGAAAGACTATATTGAATCGATTGTTATGTCAGCTGCTAAAAAGGTTGGTTCCTCTGTCTCATGTTAGACAATTCTATAATAGAGTGAATCATTGCGACTTTTCTGTCTCCCCTTGACACTAATCTCTATGAGAGTAACTCAAGTGTTTTCCTGGGCTCAATATTCGCTTGATATAGCGGAAAGACTATATTGAATCGATTGTTATGTCAGCTGCTAAAAAGGTTGGTTCCCTGTCTCAGCGTTAGACAATTCTATGAGAGTGAATCATTGCGACTTTTCTGTCTCCTGACACTAATCATATGGAGAGCAACTTCATGTTTTCAGTCTAGAGAACATTCTCAGCTGATCTAAAGTGGAAAGACTATATTGAATCGATTGTTGCTGTCAGCTGCTAAAGGTTGGTTCCCTGTCTCATGTTAGACAATCCATGGAGGAACTATTGCGACTTTTCTGTCTCCTTGACACTAATCTCTATGAGAGTAACTCGTAGCGTTTTCCAGTCTAACATTCTCAGCTGATCTAAAGTGGAAAGACTATATTGAATCGATTGTTATGTCAGCTGCTAAAAAAGGTTGGGTTCGTCCTGCTGTTAGACAATTCTAGAGATAGAATCATTGCGACTTTTCGGTCTCCCTGACACTAATCTCTATGAGAGCAACTCGTAGCGTTTTCCCAGTCTAACATTCTCTAGCTACTGATACATGAAAGGGACATCGTATTGAATCGATTGTTAGGTTAGCTGCTAAAAAGGTTAAGTCTTCGGTCTCATGTTAGACAATTCTACGAGAAAGTGAATCATTGCGACTTTTCTGTCTCCTCATTAATACCAATCTCTGCTAGAGAGTAACTCGTAGCGTTTTCCCAGTCTAACATTCTCAGCTGATATAAAGTGGAAAGACTATATTGAATCGATTACACATGTCAATGTTAAAAAGGTTGGTTCCCTGTCTCATGTTAGACAATTCTATGAGAGTGAATCATTGCGACTTTTCTGTCTCCTTGACACTAATCTCTAGAGAGGAATTCGTTGCGTTTTCCCAGTCTAACATTCTCAGCTGATATAAAGTGGAAAGACTATATTGAATCGATTGTTAGGTCAGCTGCTAAAAAGGTTGGTTCCCTGTCTCATGTTAGACAATTCTATGAGAGTGAATCATTGCGACTTTTCTGTCTCCTGACACTAGACTCTATGAGAGTAACTCGTTGCGTTTTCCTCAGTCTAACATTCTCAGCTGATATAAAGGTGAAAAGACTATATTGAATCGATTGTTATGTATTGGGGTTGCTAGTGGGTTGGTTCCCTGTCTCATGTTAGACAAATTCTATGAGAGTGAATCATTGCGACTTTTCATTCCCTGACATTCGAATTCCCTATGAGAGTAACTCGTAGCGTTTTCCCAGTCTAACATTCTCAGCTGATATAAAGTGGAAAGACTATATTGAATCGATTGTTAGGTCATCTGCTAAAAAGGTTGGTTCCCCGTCTCATGTTAGACAATTCTATGAGAGTGAATCATTATGACTTTTCTGTTCCCTTGACACTAATATGAGAGTAACTCTCCGTTGCGTTTTCCACTTAACATTCTCATTGATATAAAGTGGAAAGACTATATTGAATCGATTGTTATGTCAGCTGCTAAAAAGGTCTCTGTCTCATGTTGTATTTGTATCTGCCAAGAGAGTGAATTATTTAGTGACTTTCTCTGTCTCCCCTTGACACTAATCTCTATGAGAGTAACTCGTTGCGTTTTCCAGTCTAACATTCTCAGCTGATATAAAGTGGAAAAGACTATATTGAATCGATTGTTATGTCAGCTGCTAAAAAGGTTGGTTCTTTATTGTCTCATGTTAGACAATTCTATGAGAGGAATCATTGCGACTTTTCTGTCTCTCTGAGAATTAATCTCTATGAGAGCAACTCATTGCGTTTTCCAGTCTAACATTCTCAGCTTGTTATAAAGTGGAAAGACTATATTAAACTGATTGTTATGTCATTGCTGTGGTTGTCTCCTTGTCCTCATGTTAGACACCCTATGAGAGGAATTATTTAATTTTTCTGCCCCCTTGACACTAATCTCTATATAACCTGCTAAGTTTTCCCAGTCTAACATTCTCAGCTGATATAAAGTGGAAAGACTATATTGAATCGATTGTTATGTCAGCTGCTAAATGCAAGGTTGTCTCCCCTGTCCGCAGACAATTCTATGAGGAGTGAATCATTGCGACTTTTCTGTCTCTTAGACACTAATCTCTATGAGAGTAACTCGTTGCGTTTTCCCAGTCTAACATTCTCAGCTGATATAAAGGAAATATTATTGAATCGATTGTTATGTCAGCTGCTAAAAAGGTTGGTTCCTGGTCTCATGTTAGACAATTCTAAGGAGAGTGATCTCATTGCGACTTTCTGTCTCCTTGACACTTCAATTCCCATGGGAGTAACTCGTTGCGTTTTCCCAGTCTAACATTCTCAGCCAGATATAAAGCAGGGAAAGACTATATTGAATCGATTGTTAGTCACTTACAAAAGGTTGGGTTCCTGTCTCATGTTAGACAATTTATGAGAGTGAATTATTGCGACTTTTCTGTCTCCTCTTGACACTAATCTCTATGAGAGTGCAATCCGCTATGTTTTTCAGTCTAACATTCTCAGCCGATATAAAGTGGAAAGACTATATTGAATCGATTGTTAGGTCATCTGCTAAAAAGGTTGGTTCCCTGTCCTTATTAGACAATTCTATGAGAGTACACCATTGCGACTTTTCTGTCTCCTTGACACTAATCTCTATGAGGAGTAACTCGTTGCGTTTTCCCAGTCTAACATTCTCAGCTGATATAAAGTGGAAAGACTATATTGAATCGATTGTTAGGTCAGCTGTTAAAAAGTAGGGTCCTTGTGTCATGTTAGACAATTCTAAAGAGAGCGAATCATTGCGACTTTTCTGTCTCCCCTTGACACTAATCTCTATGAGAGTAACTCGTTGCGTTTTCCCAGTCTAACATTCTCAGCTGATCTAAAGTGGAAAGACTATATTGCATCGATTGTTAGGTCAGCTGCTAAAAAGGTTGGTTCCCTGTCTCATGTTAGACAATTCTATGAGAGTGAATCATTGCGACTTTTCTGTTTCCCCTTGACACTAATCTCTATGAGTCTAACTCGTTGCGTTTTCCCAGTCTAACATTCTTAGCTGATATAAAGTGGAAAGACTATATTGAATCGATTGTTAGGTCAGCTGCTAAAAAAGTAGGTTCCTTGTGTCATGTTAGACAATTCTAAAGAGAGTGAATCATTGCGACTTTTCTGTCTCCCCTTGACACTAATCTCTATGAGTCTAACTCGTTGCGTTTTCCCAGTCTAACATTCTTAGCTGATATAAAGTGGAAAGACTATATTGAATCGATTGTTAGGTCAGCTGCTAAAAAAGTAGGTTCCTTGTGTCATGTTAGACAATTCTAAAGAGAGTGAATCATTGCGACTTTTCTGTCTCCCCTTGACACTAATGTCTATGAGAGTAACTCGTTGCGTTTTCCCAGTCTAACATTCTCAGCTGATCTAAAGTGGAAAGACTATATTGAATCGATTGTTATGTCAGCTGCTAAAAATGTTGGTTCCCTGTGTTAGGTGAGACAGTTTGTATTTCCAGAATCTATCTTGCACATCTATAAGTCTACCATATGTCCATGCTTTGAATTTTGCTTTATCATATGATCTGGTGTCACTACTATATATTTAAAAATTCTTACTAAATTACAAAGAAGAATCAGCAATATTATTCGTTCTGATCTGGCATCTTGACTTCAGTCACTTTCTTATCACTGTAAAATTGTTTCAATGGGTCTTTTCTATAAATACTTTCTCGGCAATTGTTCGGGGGAACATTCTTCTATTGTACCTAGATTTTATTGATTTTTTTTTTAATCATATCACCCCAAGCAAGGCGGTAACGCCACTGATGCGCTGGGGGAACTTAAGTGTAAAACGATTGGAAAAGAGAAAGCCGCAAACCACATCCTAAACAGGGAGCAAGGGATGAGCCTCTTCACCTGTTCAAAAGACGTCTGTGGAGTGTGAACCGGGCGATAGTTTAGTCTATCTACCCCAATTGTCTGTCTATATTTTAAGCGCAGTTCTACATTGCGTTGTGGATATCGGTTTGGAACGAGAAATCGGTGAACCGGGTTTCAATTCCAGTTAAATTCCTTGCATTCACTTACGCGCAAATATCCCTGGGAAAAATTTTCATCCGTCTCTTCCCTCTAGTTATGGGTTAAGTAACACGACAGATTGGGTTTTGTAGCCTTGGCTGGTAACTAGGCTACCGCAGAAAGTAATGGTAACCTACTGCCCAGTCAGTCATGTCTCAAAAGAGACATGATCGCCCAAAGCGTGTATCGCGTGTGGCACTTAGCTGACTGACTGAATAGTTGGAAGCAGGATTAAGGTTTCTACTGGGCGTAAAATGAGGGATCAGTTTTCTATTTTTATGAAGTAATAAACTGATTCCCCACTAATTACTACGTAATAATATTATACATCTCTTTCCTCTCTAGCTATGAGTCAAATAGCAGGGCAGATTGGGTTCTATCGTCTTAGCCGGCAACCGGTCTACCGCAGAAAGTAATGGTAACTTACTGCGGGATAATCTTCTGTCCGGTCAGTCATGTCTCTCTCGAGACATGATCGCTCAAGCGTGTATCATGTATGGCACTTAACTAACTGACTGAATATAATAGTTGAAAACATGATCAAGGTTCTACTAGGCATAAAATGGGGGATCAGTTTTATATTGTTATGAAGTAATAAACTTATCGCCCACTTATTACTACTTAATAATATTTTGCATCTCTCTCCCTCTAGTTATGAGTCAAATAATAGGACAGATTGATTTCTATAGCCTTGGCTGGCAACCAGTCTATCGCAGAAAATAATGGCAACCTACTGCGGATAATCTTCTGCCAAGTCAGTCATGTCTATTTCGAGACATGATCGGTCAAGTGTGTATCACGTATGGCACTTAACTGACTGAATATAATAGTTGAAAACATGATTAAGGCTTCTACTAAGCATAAAGTGAGGGATCAGTTTTGCATTGTTAAGAAGTAATAAACTAATCCTCTACTAATTACTACTTAATAATAAAATACATCTCTTCCCCCTCTAGCTATGGGTCAAATAATAGGAGAGATTGGGTTCTATAGCCTTGGCTGGCAACCAGTCTACTGCAGAAAGCAATGGTAACCTACTGCGTGACAATCATCAGACCTTCAGTCATGTCTATTTTGAGACATGATTGACTAAGCGTCTATCAGGTTTGGCACTTAAGTGACTGACTAGATTGGCAGCTAGGTCTCATCAATTCCCCGCTGAATTGGCTATATGTAACTGTTAATTCTCTGCTAAGATTATTTTTCTCAGACTTCTCGGCTGTGAAACTCTTTTCTGGCCCCATACTTTCCAACCAACTTGAACCTTTAATAATTTAAACGCAATGTTAAAGGTTATCGACAATCTTCTTGATTTTTTTCTTATCACCCCGTGCAAGGCGGTAATGCCACTGATGTGCAGGGGGCTACATAAGAGCAAAAAGATTAAGTAGAAGAGAGTGAAGAGGAAGACGAACCAGTTAGAAAGGAGCAAGAGAAGGATGGGAATAGAGGTGTGATGACAGTTTCAAAGGTGGAGAGAAAGGAAAGGATATACGGGGTGGGGAAAGAACTAGAGTCAAGTGGTTAATAGATGAGTATTGACATTGCATTTAAATTCCTGGGGGTTGTAGCCGTCAGGAAAGCAAGAATATGGAAGCGAGTTCCACAGGCGGGAAGTGCGAGAGAAGCTGCAGGAGTAAAACTGTCGTCTGCATTTGGTTAATCTAACTGTGAATGGGTGGGACCCAGTTGCCAATCTGGTTGCACGAGTAAACACCTGTTGCAGAGGCACCAGTGACTTAAGTTCGTTTATCTGCTTCTATTGTTCTCGCTCCTTAGTAATGTGTTCCTTATTTTTTTTCTTATTCTTTCACACGCAATAACTTCTTGAGTCTTATTAAATTTACTGCCTCGCATGGGCCGAATTTTAATTTTTTTAAAAAGTGTTTGTTATTAAAATAAGAACACTTTAGCGATGGAATCATAAACCAATGGGTTTAAATAGCTATTGTTGGCCATAGAATTTGCTCTAACATGCATTTCATATGGCCTCAAAATATGAAAATATGAAGAACGTTGGGAGCAAAGAAGGTTGTGTTGCGCCAGTCTTCAAAGTGATGAGTTTCTGTCTAGCTTTAATGTGTCAATCGATCAAAAAAATGGCGATACATTTAAATTTTTAAAAAATGTTTTAATTTTTTTTTTTTTCTTAATCATATCACCCCGAGCAAGGCGGTAACGCCACTGATGCGCAAGGGGCTACGTAAGAGTGAAAAGATTGGGAAAGAGAAAGCCGGAGACCACATCCTAATCAAGGAACAAGGGATGAGCCTCTTCACCTGTTCAATAGACATGGGTAGAGTGTGAACCGGGCGATAGTTTAGTCTATCTACTCCAATTGAAAAAAAGATTGAAAAGATTGGAAAAGAGAAAAACCGGAAACCACATCCTAAACAGGGAACAAGGGGGAGTTTCCAATCAATATAATTTCGATTTAAAATACGCCAGTGTATTTTGTTTACTGGAATTACTAAATTTAATCTCTTGACTTTCAATTAAAGCTAATTTTAATGCTAAAATATAACCTATTTATTTTAAAAAATTCATTTTAAAATCAGGTATCGAAAAATTTGTTTTGAAAAGTGGAGGTACCTATTAAAAAGTATTTTTACCTGAGATCAAACACCCACTACGAGTCAAGTGCAAAGCATACAGTGACACTAAGTGGAATGTTGAAGAATTCATCGCCGAAGTTTTTATGCCCAAAAAGATAAAGATGAGTCTCTAGAATTTCATATTTAAAACTAGGATGGATAGAAAGAATAATTTGGAATGACGGGAATGAACAAAATGAGTTTTCCCTCCGACAGAAAAAAAAAATTGTGAATTCCTCCGGTGATTACCATTAAAATCTTACCCAACACGACCCTAGCCCCCATCCAAAAGTAGGGGGACTCTAAAGTTCACTTACAAGGTCAAAGAGGACATCTAAAGGTTAGGGGTTGGGCGTAAGATAACACTAAATGTAAGAGGGTGTTTTTTATTTTTGTTGTTGTTTCGGTGTGGTGTGACATCGCCTCCTATGACAGAATACGAAAGAGTGACGACCATATTAATAAACGAAATGACATATCCTCAGCGGGACTAGAGCAGTGAACTGTTGGCCAGGAGGTTAGGTTTTAGTTTCTTCAGATGAAGCCTGCTTGCAATAGAGAGTTCGCATGACCTAACACACTTCCGCAACTCAGCTCTGGTGATGACATCGGTTTCCTTCCTCTTCTGTTTTTAAGCACCCGAAAGTTAAACTGTAGGGTAGTTTGCAAATATTTTATGCAGTGCGCAGTTAATGTTGACAATTTATGGTCGTATTTACCTAACTCTCTTTTTTATGAAGGAACAAAAGTGACAAAGAACGAACGAAAGAGAGACAGATAAACAAAAAAAACAAAACAAAAAAAAAGACAAAAGAAAGTGCGGGGGGGAGAAAGAAAGAAAGAAAGAAAGAAAGAAAGAAAGAAAGAAAGAAAGAAAAAGAAAAATAAGTAAAGAAAGTTACAAAATCAAAATCGAGAGACAGACAAAAAGAAAGAATGAGAACAAAAGGAAAGTGAAAGAAAGGAAGTGGCTGAAAGAGAAAGAGAAAGTGAAAGTGACAGAAAAAAAGAAAGAGAAAGAGAAAGAACGAAAGAGAGAAATAAAGTGAAAGAAAGAAAGAACGAACGAGAGACAGATAAACAAAAATAAAAAAGAAAGACAAAAGCAAGTAGGGGAAAAAGAAAGAAAGAAAGAAAGAAAGAAAGAACGTAAGTGAAGGAAAGAAAGAGAGGTAGACAGACAAAAAGAAAGAATGTGAAAGTGATAAAAAAGAAAGAAAAAAGAAAAAAAAGAGAAATAAGTAAAGAAAGTGATAGAATAAAAAGCGAGAGACAGATAAAAAGAAAGAAAGAAAGTGAGAGAAAGAAAGAGAGAAAAGAAAGTGAAAGAAAGAAAGTGGCTGAAAGAGAAAGAAAGACAGAGAAAGAGAAAGTGACAGAAAGAAAGAAAAAGAAAGAAGGAAAGAAAAAATGGCGACAGAAACAAGGAAAATACCGACAGAAACCATTGGAACGAAAGAAAATGGCACACTCAAACGCACGTATGCATGAATATAAGGCGCGTCAGGTAATTGAGGACTATTATATAAAGAAAAAAGGACTATTATATAATGAAAATATTCAATATTTTACAAAAAATGTTACACATGCTTCACTTAGGAACAAAGAACAATGTTAGTGAATGTAATCGTCCATCGTGGCAAGGATGATATCGACGTGGCCTTAAAAAACGACAGAATACTTAGATCAAGTAGTTCATATTAAACACCAAGTTCACGATGGCATCGGCGTTCAACGAGTCTTTGGTAATTTGAGTCTGCTAGGAGGCCACATGCTGGGAGTAACATGATCGCGAAAATTCTCGGTCAGCCACTCCTGAATTAGGTAAGAAGGAGTAATGTCACCGCTCGATCCAAGGCAAAAGAGGAGTAGGCTAAAATCCTTGCTGAAATTTTGTCGGAATCTTGTGATTTGAAAACTGCTTACAGACTGTGAGAACCAATAAAGGCCGTACAGTTGATTATTAAGATATGACAATGAATCATTTTGAACCATTTTGAGCACTTCATAGTTCATTTTATATAAGATAACGGACTACGTCATACAATAGCGCCCTTGAGAAATGACAAACATTCACGCTCTTGAGAAATGACAAACATTCAGGTCAAAAATCGATGTTTTTTTTTTGTTTTTTTTTTAAATATAACGTCGGTAAATTTTTGATTTGTTCCCCGAAGGCCTTTACCCCTTCAAATCTTTTCAAAACATCCCTATTTCCGTGCAAATGTAAATGCTGAACTCAAATCGATAATTGTTTATTGACGAAAAATAACTTTTTTCCAGTTTACAACCAGAAAAATATCGTACATCTTTTCGCTGTTTATCGCACCCCGTAACCACGCTTCAAAAAAATGCTATTCACTGCAGAATGACATCACGCGTAGTTTGCCGATTTTTGGAGCAATTTACTTCCTTTTTGCAATTACTACGCGGAAATTGAGTTCCGAAACCAAACAAATCACGGAGTATTTGCTCAAAGGAAGTAAACAGGCCGAAATAAGTATCCTACGCCTCAAGTCATTCAGCGGTGAATCAGACATGAGAACGGTGGTAAGGGGTGAGATATAGTCCGATTTTTTTTTTCTGGTCGATAACATGAAAAAAGGTAGGTTTCTTCAATAAACAATTATCGATTTGAGTTCAGCATATACATTTGCACGTAATTAAGGAAGTTTAGGAAAGATTTGACGGGGTAAAGGCTTTCGGGGAACAAATCAAAAATTTACCATAACGTCTTATAAACAATAAATGATATTTGCAATTAAATTGTTTTACTAAACCCCTGATGTGCTGGTTAAATGTGTCGGACTTTGAAGCCAGGGAATAATCTTTAAACATTTAATTTTTTTTTTACTATATATTGGGTTATCCAAAAAAATTAATTCCAATATTCAAATGAAATTAAACACACACACACACACACACACACACACACACACACACACACACACACACACACACACACACACAAATAAATAAATAAATCAATATGCCATCTAATATTTATTCAACTAAGTATGAACTACTAGCAGTGTAGCCCGGCGTTGTCCGGGTGTAATGAAAGCTTTAAAACTAATCCATGGTCATGGAGCTCAGACTCTGCCTAAAGAATATTTGCGTAAAGTTTGGTGAGAATCGGATAAAAATTGTGGATTTGTATAAAGGACATACAGACAGATAAACAGACATACACACAAACATCTTGCTTTTTATATATATATATATATATATATATATATATATATATATATATATTATCGATTTTCTGCACTATTGTAAGAACTACAACCTTGAAACTTCTGAATATCGTTTCTTATGTCTTTGTCTATGAGTGTATCAAATTTGATTAAAATCGGACCACTCCTTCTATAATCTTCTATATTTTTTCGATTATCGATTTTCGATATTTATCGGGGGTACCTCGACACAAAACCTAGCTAAAAACACTCGCAGACGCTTATAAGTACAACTGCGTAAAGAAAAACTGCGTAAGAAAATCGGTTCAGCCGTTTCGGAGTCCATAGGTAACACACACACACACACACACACACACACACACACACACACACACACACAAAATATGCCATCTAATATTTACTCAGCTAAATATGAACTATTTTGTTGCACCAACTTCCTTCGTTTTTCTTTCAACTTAAAGATTTCCTCTTTCTAAAATTTTGGTGGGTTCTAGGCAAAGAACTCATTAAGATGGTTTTTTATGTCACCCAAAAAAAATTAAATTTTTACTATTGAGATTATTAGACCGGAATAAATTAAAATACGAAGGAGCAATGTCAGTTGAATATGGGAGGTGGGGGGGGGGGGGGGTAACAAATCCCAGCCAAGCTGCAACGATTTTTCCGAGTTGCTAGAGAAACGTGATGTCTGGCATTATCCTGACGGAAAAGAACACCTTTCCTGTTCGCCAAACCTGGGCGTTTTTCTTAAATTGCTGCCTTTAATTCGTCCAATTGCGAGCAGTACTTTTCAGAATTAATCGACTGGTTACTTGGCAGAGATCACAGAACAGAATTCCTTTCCAATCCCACCAGTTGCACAAAATGACTTTTTGAAGATGAACGCCTGTTTTGGGGTGGCTAACCCTGCCTCATACGGGATATTCGAACACCATTTTCGCTAAACATTGTTGCAAATGATCCATTTCTCATCACTCATCACAAATTGCTTCTAAAAGTTGTGTTTATCTAGTAAATCACGGATAGAAATGTAATCAAAAATATTATTTTTACTCAGATCATGTGGTACCCGCACACCGTAGGGATTTCAGTACCCAAGCCTCAACAAGTGAACACGGGTGTAGGATTTTGATAAATTCAGTGTTTTTGTCGATTTCCACATTGTGTAATATGATTATTTTCAGTCAATGTCATGATTTGGTCGTCATCAGTAGCAGTGGTGGGGGGAGTGTGCCTGTGCGTTCTTCATCAGTCACCAGCTCTAAAATTAGCAAACAAATTCCGTACAGTTCTGTCAACTAAAGCACCTTCCCCGTACACAGCACATGTCTTTTAGTTGCTTGCGAGGCATTTTTGGCTTCACGATAACAAGAAAAAAGCATCAGGTGTCTAAAATGCACTTTATAATCTTCCTTTTAATAGGGATGCAAAATTGGCATAAATTAAGTCATTTTAATAGTTTCGAGTGTGCTAAAATCGTAAATGTAAACATATTATATCTGTCGATAGATTTAATGTGTTCTAACATGAACGACTAATAATCGGCATGAGTTTTCCTGACATGCAAATATACATAAGACTAGCAGTATAGCCCGGCGTTGCTCGGGTGTAATGAAAACTTTAAAACTAATCCATGGTCCTGGATTTCAGACTCAGCCTAAAGAATATTTGGAATAATAAAATAATTGCGACAATTTACCAATCGCAACTAATATATATATATATATATATATATATATATATATATATATATATATATATATACTAGCAGTATAGCCCGGCGTTGCTCGGGTGTAATGAAAACTTTAAAACTAACCTCCATGGTCCTGGAGCTCAGACTCTCTGGACGTTGGCACGAAAGACTAAAAAGCAATAGTTGTTTCCAGTTAAAGCGAAACCGTAGACTGAAAGAAAAATGAATGGATGTAATCAAATTTTGATTTCCTGGTATCTATATCAAATAAGTTTTTTTCGTTGTAAACTGAATTTTGAAGGCTAAATAAGTCCTCTGAGTAAATGGCATCATGGCTGAGACTAAGAACTACAATTATACCTACTTAGAGCCAAACCCGAAGCAAAAACTAAAATAAAAGGGCTGAAAAAATACAGACATACAGACAGATAAACAGACACACACACACAAACATCTTGCCTTATATATATATTATCAATTTTCTGCACTATTGTAAGAACTGCAACCTTGAAACTTCTGAATATCGTTTCTTATGTCTTTGTCTATGAGTGTATCAAATTTGATTAAAATCGGACCACTCCTTCTATAAACCAATTTTTTCGATTATCGATTTCCGATATTTGTCGGGGGTACCTCAACACAAAACCTAGCTAAGAACACTCGCAGACGCTTATAGTACAACTGTGTGAATTTTCAAGAAAATTGGTTCAGCCGTTTTGGAGTCTATAGGTAACGGAAACACACACACACACACAAAGTTCCATTTATAAATAAGTTTATATATATATATATATATATATATATATATATATATATATATAGAGAGAGAGAGAGAGAGAGAGAGAGAGAGAGAGAGAGAGACTTAAACAAAACTGACGTCATCGTGTAGACTTTAGGATCCTTTCAGCCGACACATTATGAAAGAAGCTTGTTAGCGTCACTGATAATAATAGACGGGACAGAAGAAAACAAAAGATTACTTACAAAAGGGAAAGTTGGAACTCGTTTAAAACTCAATTTTAATCAAAATATAATTAAATTGTGAGGGGGGTGTAAACACACAGTTCCATAAGAGTGTTAAAATTGAAAACGAAAACTCACGATTCCTCCAACAATCGTAAGAAGCGAATGAAATGCTCTTTCTGTCTGCACAGACTAGGCTGGTGGATCTTCAAATAAACAGCCTCCAAAACATGTAAATGATGATCCGGGCGGGCGCTGTGCAAGGCAGAAAACCAAGTGTCCTCATACCTAGAGACACGGTCTTGACTATCAAGCAAATGTTGTCGTTTTGCTGATTCCTGAACAGCCTGAGTTGTTATCATAGACCGTCTACGAATAACTGAACGTAAACTTGCGGGGACGTGCTGCGAAACTCGAGTTCCAACCTCAGATTGGTACATCCTATGTAAACCTCTTCGCAACGGCATTTATATTTATAAACAACATAATTTTTGCGAAACAGGACAACCTATCTTCAGTGAAAGAATATATATATATATATATATATATATATATATATATATATATATAGTGTATCGAGGCAGCAGATAATTTTCTAAACATATACTGTTAAATATAAGAGACAATGAATGTCTATTATGTTTAATCATGAGCCGTTCTAAACATCGTATTTTGGCTTTAATTTCAGGTGAAAATAAAGACAAAAATTATCCAAAATTTTTTATTAAGTTGGTTCTTGTAACTTCTCTGAAGATGGCTCTTGTGAGCCGAAAGCTTACAACCAACTTAAAAAGCTAATTATCCAAATGTTGAAGAATTTTTATCTTTATTTTCACCTGAAATTAAAGCCAAAATACGATGTTTAGAACGACTCATGATTAAACATAAACATTCATTGTCTCTTATATATATATAAATATTGTTGGAATAATATTCCTTGTCTATTTTAAGAACCATCACATCACTTGACAAGACACAAAAGTGTTGAAACAAAATGGCTACTTTTGTAGTGATATTGTAACATATCCATGTTATAATATATATATATATATATATATATATATATATATATATATATTGTTGTGGATTCTGGGAGAGGAACCACAAAATAATGAACAACAAAACAGGCATTGAGATAGAAAAATAGGTTATGTTAAACGTAAAAATACAACTGGAACGCAGGTTAGTAATCTAGGAATACACGATTAGTAAGGAATACATATATACAAGTCTTTGAAGTGAAGCCCTGCTGGAATTAGTATGTCCGTGTAATACTATTCTGTCTGAGTGGATCTCAGAGCTACTATAACTCGTGACGCGGTATTCTCTGTATAACTTCGGTATCTCTCGGTAACTTACGGATCAGTCCCTGTTCTCTATATGGTTGGAATATATGTATACTCAAGTCGAGTCCATTATCATAGAAAAAGGGGAGATCGCACAATATATATATATATATATATATATATAGGTGTGTGTAATAAAATATAGTTTTAAGGTATGCTATATTTATAGGCTAAAGTGCTCAGTATCAGGGACATAGTGTATGTAAATATAAAAATGGACATTGAGGATAATGATTTGCAGCCTAAAGATTGCGTTGAAGCTTGAAACAGTTTGTTGCCGCAGGGTGTTGGCCTCAGTGTCTGTTTTTATATTTACACACTCCCACTCCCTGATATTGAGCACTTTAATATTACATAATGTAAACTATATTTTTATCACTTACTTTCGCACACGTTAAATATTTTTTTTCGTTGTTGTTGTTTTTTAGTTTTTCTTAATATAATTTTAATTAAGTTTTGTCCAGTATTTGAAAAAAAAGGACAAATGTTTTTAATATTATTTTAGGGCTTCACTTATTTTGCGCACCACACACACACATACACACACACACAATATATATATATATACATATATATATATATATATATATATATATATATATATATATATATATATATATATTCACTAGCAGTATAGCCCGGCGTTGCTCGCTCTAGTGTAATGAAAGCTTTTATATATATATTATCGATTTTCTGCACTATTGTAAGAACTGCAACCTTGAAACTTCTGAATATCGTTTGTTATGTCTTTGTCTATGAGTGTATTAAATTTGATTAAAATCGGACCACTCCTTCCATAACCCAATTTTCGATATTTATCGGGGGTACTTCGACACAAAACCTATTTAAGAACATTCGCAGACGCTTATAGTACAACTGTGTAAATTTTCAAGAAAATCGGTTCAGCCGTTTCGGAGTCTATAGGTAACGGACACACACACACACACAGACAAAGTTCCATTTATAAGTAAGTTTAGATATATATATATATATATATATATATATATATATATATATATATATATTGTGTGTGTATTTAGGTAGCAATTTCTCATTGATGCATGTTTCATTAAGCAATATAGACAAGTTTTGTCGATTTATTTTATGTAAATTCTATCGTCTGATAAGCTTAATAGCATTATCGTTGAAAGAAGAAAGAAATTCACATTATTGATACATGCTTTTTATTTAATCCTTTCTGAGCCATTATCAAAGATGACAATTATATTGAGTGTATTAAACAGTTTGTGGATAAACGATAGTAGTAGTCGTCTATTTTGTTTCCATGGAAGATTGTCTATATTATTTAATGAGACATGCATCAATATATATATATATATATATATATATATATATATATATATATATACTATTTGCTCCATTACTAATTGGTAAAGAGTGCTCGATGGGTAAATCCAGAGCATAAAATAATAATAAAATTGACTCTGTACGTATTCAAATCCTAAAATGTTACACAAGTAATTTTTAAGAACCACGAATAAGCGGCAGAATCTAAATCCGTTATCGCCCTCGGCTATAAAGCTTTGGACAACGAGGGGAAAAAAAAAGAAAACTGCGGAGCACCGACAATACATACAGCACTTCACAGCAAAGAAATATATATATATATATATATATATATATATATAATGCTAAATTGTAATGAAGCTTAGTGCCAAAATCGATGTTTTTTTCCTTAGTTTACCGATAGAAAGGCATTTTAGGCAAGCACGTCGATAGCGATAGAGCGTTAATAGAATTAATGTAGAGAAGTTTGTCACTTAACTGCGTTGTGTTATTTTAACCATACAGACTTCGAAGTTTCGTGATACCTTCATTCTTCATATAAAAATCCTGAAGAGCAATGACATCACAAAAAAGCTTCACGAACCTTCGAAGTCATCATCAGTGGTTCACTCCGTGTTTATTGCAAAATGCGCTTCATGTTAATTTATTTTTAAGCTTACTCTTCGATGCTGGCTCAAAGAATATTGGAAGAGAGCGCTTAGAGATTTCTCCGCAAGATATTACCATTTCTTTCTGTAGTAGACTGGTTGTCACTTAAAGCTACATAACCCAGCCTGTCTTACTATATATATATATTCTCTCACATTTCCCGCCTGTGGAACTCGCTCCCATATTCTTGCTTTCCTGACGGCTACAACCTCCAGGAATTTAAATGCAATGTCAACACTCATCTATTAACCACTTGACTTTAGTTCTTTCCCCACCCCGTATATCCTTACCTTTCTCTCCACCTTTGAAACTGTCATCACACCTGCATTCTCATCTTTCTATTGCTCCTTTCTAACTGGTTCGTCTTCCTCTTCACTCTCTTCTAATTAATCTTTTTACACTTACGTAGCCCCCTGCACATCAGTGGCATTACCGCCTTGCTCGGGGTGATACGTTTAAAAAAGAATATATATATATATATGTTGCACACTTTCTTCTAGTGAGTGCAGAACCAGGGATCGAACCGCAGACCGTTGGATTTCAATTCAACGCTCTCCCAGCTGGCTTCTTGCTACGCCTCTTCCTCTTCCTACTCCACTTTCCTCCTTCCACCTTTTCACTGCGTCTCTCTGCGTCAGCTTCTCGCCAAGAAATTGACGCCACTCATCCTGGAGTGAACTTGGTCGGTCAGTTTTATAATCCATTTCTCTACCCATAATCCATTTCCTCAGTCTATAAAAATTCCACTCGAGGGCCTCCTCTCTTTTTTCCTTTAGACTGAGCTGAAGGTGGATTATTAAGACAGCGGTGAGTATTATTATTATTTTCTTTCTTTGGAACAGATTACTGCTCTGCACGCCAGACACAAACGAACTCTTTTTCCAGAGCCGCCGCTAGTCGCCCTTTCATGTTCACACTCCCCCCTGGTCTCAAGACCACACATGTGGCAAGGCGGACGTGGCCGCTTGTTGCGGGCACTCCTACGAAGGGGGATTGTCTGGATTTCTTCATCTGAGCTCTCAGAAGTGGCATCGGAATTATCGGCAACAGCGTCGGGGTTCGCAGTCGGACCATCAGACTCGCGGGGCGTAGGTCGAATCCACAGTTCGTCATTGGATGATTCACCACTGCCGCTACTTGTCAACGAATTCGTATTCAGGGCGGGCCGAATGTCCCTCACATGGCGTGGAGTACCATCAACCAGCACGGCCTGCTCACTGACGATGCCGGTGATTCGTCCCCTTCGAAAACTGGTGGTGCACCGGCTATTGGGAGGCTTCACCCAGACGGTGTCCCCTAATTCATACGGCCCTCTTGTTCCCCGCCGATCAGGCAGACGCGCGTCAATGCCCTTGATGCGCACTCGGTAGCGATGGATCGCATTGGCGGGTGCGCTCACAGCAGTCACAGCATCCCTCGGTGTTGTATTATATCTATAGACCGCTTCTGCAATAGTGCACGCCTTCCTGGCCGCGGTCCTCTTCACGCTTCGGTGGCACCGCTCTGCTATGCCGTTGCCACTCGGCACATATGCACATCGGTGTCTGAGCCTGATCCCCCACTCGTCTACAAAACGCCTAAATTCTACGCTGCAGAAGGCAGTATCGTTGTCCGTGAGGATCTCTTCAGGCGGCCCCCTTTCGTAAAATATGAATTCCAATTCACGGATGACACTGGAGGAGTCCTGGCGTGCCAACGGGCGCCAGATCGCAAACCTCGTCAGTCCGCAATCTATCAGTGTGAGGAAGTGCTGGCTGCCATAATGGGTTATGTCCATACCCAGTCGGCTCCAAGTCATGTCTGTTCCCAGCCGACCCCTCCGCCATCTCGCTGGGGCGGGTCGATTGACTGGCATGTTTGGCATTCCTTGACCACCGCTCTCACTGCACTTTTTGACACTGACGGATTGGTCAATTGTACAAAATAGCATGTCCGTCTCACTCCGGGGTGCCCACTGATGTGGTGTATTTCCCTGATTTTGTCTGCCGCCTCCACAGAGGCAGCACATAGTAACGGTACTGGCCCAGCTTCTTTCTTCACGGCATCAATCCATCTCTGAGGCACCCGAGTGAGCCTATCAGCGAGGTTGCAGTTTGAGGTGACAAGTACCACATCCACAGACAGATTGTACTCTGTTACTAGCTTTCTTATGGTCTCCAACCTCCGTCTGATTAGCATCTCGCTGGCCGCCTTGGTGCGCACCCTGGCCTTACCTGTCAGTGTGTTTGATATCCAGTGGTACACGCACAGCGAATCTGTGTGTATGTGTAATTTCTTGACTTTCCACTGGAGTGCCAGGTTAATGCCTTTCGTCACCGCATCGAGCTCTGCCAGGTTGATGTGAGCAGCGTCATTCGTCGGTCGCAGCCAGCAGGCGTCCTCAATCGCAGCTCCGTTCTCCTCAAGCAGCACACCAATCGCCACAGAGCTCGCATCCACCCACACGCTCAATTCGTCTCCCTGCACACACCAGTCTCCCTTTGCGGGGTCATCCTGCTTTACCCTTGCGATGGTCTCCTTCACCATGCGAACCAACAGATCGTCCGTCGTTTCATCATCCCAGTCTTTGGTGACTGCGCTTGCCCTCCTTTTTATGGTGCCTGTTGCTACACGAGTCCATCCACACACTGGTAGGTGCCCCACAAGTTTTCCACACAGGGAGAAGACCACTCGTCTCGTGAAGACTTCGGGTACTTCAGGAACTGCAGTTCCGCGCCCCCACTTCAAGGTCCCCCGCTCCTTTCGGACTTTCAGGCCCAAGACACGGGCGCCATCCTCCAAATGTTCCGGGTCCTTGCAAATCAGGCCAAACTCGGCCAGTTTGGTCCTTACGCGTGATGATGATACAACGTCTTCGTTCACGTATATGTCATCAAGGTACGTCGATGTCCCCTCTTTCATTGTTTCTTGCTGTGACAACACAGCGTTGACTATGGTCTTCATTATTTGGGGTGCCACGTTCAGCCCGAAGCCCAGTCTGGTAAGGCAGTACCTTCTGCCGGCAAACACCACCGTCTGAAACGGCCACATCGTTTCGCTGACCCGGACCTGCAGATACGCTTTTCTTAGATCCAGCAGGGACACATTGGAACCCTGCTGGCGCCATTCTCGTAGCTTGCTGGCGCAAACATCAGCATCTGCCGTAAATGCATCAACATGCGCATTTAGTTCGCGGTAGTCCATCACTGGCCTCACTTTTGCTTTGTTGTGCTGAGTAACCGCCATCAGCGGGATCAAACCTTTGGGAGGTCCAAGTTTCTCATAGGGGTAAGGAATTAACCAGCCATCCTTGATCCATTCACGAAGCTCCTCTTCGTATGCAGGCCTTATTTGGTCGGGCACATGGTACTCGGCTACTTCGTTCCGCAATTTTGCTGGCTCCTGATTTCCCGACCACTTCCATGAGGCGGTCCAAGCCTTCTGGTGCTGGTCAAATTCGACACTAAAGTCTGGCTGGTCGATGCTCAGCGCTGCGCACACTGGGGTCCTCTCTTGAAACTGCACTTCCCCCGTCTGCGTTATGTGAACACCACCTAGGGCTCTGATGGCATCATAGCCTAGAAGCAGGTCAAAGTTCAGTGGTTTTTTGAGCGCTACTAGCGCCTCGACGTTGGCCGAGTTTCCTGTTCTTGTACGGATGTTTATCGCACCCACCCCGCAACATGTCCGCGATTCTCCACTGATGGTGGTTACCCTGACACCCTTCTCCTTCCAAGTGTGGCAGAGGTCTATGAACACTATGGTGCGGGAGCACCCGGAGTCGAGGAGTGCTGAGCACAATGTCTCGTTGACATAGACCTGAATGATCGGAAGCGCCTCTAATTTCTGCTTTGGGGAAAGGTCGACGCCGGCACCTTGTCCCCGGCCCCGTTTCCCGCACAATCCCGGGCCATATGTCCGGTTTCATTACACCGGTAGCAGCGAACAGCTGTCGGTCGCCGTCTGCAGTTCCTTGCAATGTGGCCCTGGCCATCGCACCTATAACACACGACCCCACCACGCGGGCTAAGGCCCTGAGACGGTTTATCATCACTCGGTGTGGATTGTGCAGCGGCGATTACCGGATCTCTCAGCTCGGAATTATCCTTCATCACGGTTCTGGCTCGGTCCACCAGGTCATTAAGGGGCAACGAGGTTATGTTTGAGCTCGCCCGCAGGAGCTGTTTTGCTCCGGTTGGGAGCCCCGCCAGAAATTTATATGCCAAGGCCCGCTCGGGCAGCCCACCGAACAACACCGTCAACTTCGTCAGCTCGGCCAAATATACGTCCACAGTTTCGCCAGGATGTAATTGTCTTGCCTCAAATTGCTCCCAGGCAGTGGCGGGGTCGATAGCAAACGCTTTGTATAGGGCTGCCTTGATCCTCTCATAATTCTGTTTTTCCTCAGCACTGAGCTGTTGATACACAGCGAAAGCCCCACCGGACAAACGCAGAGGAATCACATGTTCAATGTTTTTGACACCAGACAAGAGACAATGCAGTTCCACTTTTTCCACCCAGTCAAGTACTGGGGTCGAGCCACTGAACTCTGGAATCAATTTCAGGTCGAACCTGTCCCCCATTATGCCGAAATAGCTTGTTGCACACTTTCTTCTAGTGAGTGCAGAACCAGGGATCGAACCGCAGACCGTTGGATTTCAATTCAACGCTCTCCCAGCTGGCTTCTTGCTACGCCTCTTCCTCTTCCTACTCCACTTTCCTCCTTCCACCTTTTCACTGCGTCTCTCTGCGTCAGCTTCTCGCCAAGAAATTGACGCCACTCATCCTGGAGTGAACTTGGTCGGTCAGTTTTATAATCCATTTCTCTACCCATAATCCATTTCCTCAGTCTATAAAAATTCCACTCGAGGGCCTCCTCTCTTTTTTCCTTTAGAATGAGCTGAAGGTGGATTATTAAGACAGCGGTGAGTATTATTATTATTTTCTTTCTTTGGAACAGATTACTGCTCTGCACGCCAGACACAAACGAACTCTTTTTCCAGAGCCGCCGCTAGTCGCCCTTTCATGTTCACAATATATATATATATATATATATATATATATATATATATATATATATATATATCAGCATGCAGTGTGGGTATAGAAGAATCCAAAGGAGTATCCTGTACATACAGTAGTAGGATAACTCTCTAAGAGAACTCTAAACATATATGCATATAAATACATATAGTGCAAATATAAGAAAAATTAAGGCAGACACGATATTTCATGGTGAATCGGATGTATAGGTCTATTTCAGGCGATCCATCATCAGCTTCCGTTTTTATTTGACAAATTACACGAATATTTATATTTAACAGTATACACTATATATATATATATATATATATATATATATATATATATATATATATATATAGTGTATACTGTTAAAAATAAATATATATATACTGTTAAATATATTCTCCAACATTTGGATATTTTTTGCATTAAGTTTGCTATTTAGTAACTATTATCGTTGCTTAGCAAAGTTTTATGTCAACACAAGATAAAATCGTCTTTGATGGTGGATGTTTTTATGTTAACGTCCCTGTAACCTCTCTGAAGATGGCTCATGTGAGCCGAAAGCTTCGAACCAACTTAATAAAAAAAATATCCAAATGTTGGAGAATTTTTGTCTTTATTTTCACCTGAAATTAAAGCCAAAATACGATGTTTAGAGCGGTTCATGATTGTCTCTTATATTTAACAGTATATGTTTAGAAAAAAAATATATATATAACTGAGGTTGATCAAGGTGTACCATTTTTAAGAATGTATTGCTTTGATAAGAAAAGCATTATAAAAGAGTATTTTACTTGAGTACTCCTGTTCTTTCTTAACAAACATGACATATCAGTGATATGAAGACCTTTTATATGGCACCTAGGTCATTGTAAGATTATATTCCAAACCAAACAATCATTCTCAATAATGATCTGCTGCGATCCAAAAAGAAGATATAAAAAGCCGATACAGAAAGCATCGCCAGACAGACAGACAGACCCAGACAGACCCGAGAGAGACGAGAGTAATTAGTATCCCCCTTGACCAAATCAAGCGGCTTACTATGCTCGCCTCCCTTCCCCCTCTTTTCCTTCGTCGCTGTCTCAAAACTACTTACTGACTTAAGGAGAGGATACATCAAAGACATTCCTTACTTACAACGCTTCCACATTCCTAAGCATTAATTCTCTTTTCAGCATTTTATTGCCATGAACATTTTAACGTCCGTTGGACATTAATTTAAAGGATTACTTGAATTGTAAAAACCTTAATTGATATGTGTATATATAAAATGTTATTTCTCAACTCAATTTGCTTTTCTTGATTTATAATCTTTTTATGACTTATAGTGGGCTATCTACAACGAGGCCAAATTCTGTTAATCTTCAACAATATACAACTTACCCTTCAAAACAACGCGTCCCCACTGTAGCTATTGTATTCTTTCGTGTATAATTATGGATTTTTAAGTTTTGTTTGTTTTAGGGTTAAATTTGATGTTAACAAAGATATATATAGTACATAAATTTTTAGTCAAAACAAATCATACTCACTATGGCTTCGAAGTTATTTCTGGGCCAGATTTCCATGGTGGGTAGTGAATCTGGCGGGTTTGAGGTCGGTGTGTCCGTAGAGGGTATAATGGTTTCTGTCGTACTTCCGGCCTCAACAGTGATGTCGACGCTTTCTGTTTTACCATCAAGAGGCAAAGATGGAGATACAACGCAGACGACAGTTGCGAAGCAAAAAGATAAAAACATCCAAAAATCCTCCTTCATCTTTCTTTCTTTTCTTTTTTTTCTAAAAGAAAATAAAATTCTTCTGTTTTTTTTTTCTCCGACAAAACTAGTTTTGCTAAATTCAATTTTTTCTGCTTCCTTTTTTTTTTTTTCTATTTTTTTTTTCTTTTAACTTTTGACGTTGAAAATAAAAGCTGTTTGGTGGTTAAAAGTCGCAAATCATCGTTTCAACTTCTTTGTTACTTCATTACAAGTATATTTTTATAA
Source organism: Ascarosepion bandense (assembly GCA_037127315.1). NCBI lineage: Eukaryota > Metazoa > Mollusca > Cephalopoda > Sepiida > Sepiidae > Ascarosepion > Ascarosepion bandense. The sequence goes on along the minus strand of JBBBDQ010000923.1, from coordinate 2,366,569 downwards.
TTAACAATCAGGGTTATTTGTCATCACTTTCATTTGTTGGACAAAATTCAAAAACTGGTAAAATTGTTATTATGTACCACGGTTTCATGTTTCAAAGAATTTTGTTGTTTTTGTAATAAATGCTTGTTATTTTCTCATTAATATTTAGAAATTTTAGTTTAGAGAGTTTTTTCGATTTAAAAATATCCCGGTGCGCATATCAGGGTCGTTTTGTTATCTGTTTCTTCCTAAATAATAAATTATTTAAGACAAAGTCCATTATTTGATCCCAATTTCTTTCAAGACCCTAATAAAATACTGTTTCCAGAAAGAGAGTAGGACAGACAGACTCTTTCTCCGCCACAAAGTATCGCTGGCTTGTTTATTTTTTTAAAAATATTTTTAAAACAAACAAGTCCCAAAATTATAAGACAATTTTTTAAAAATATTTATTTTCAAAAATTACTTCTAGGGATCACGTGATGCGCTTCAATTCCGGAAGATATCAGGTTCCTAGATACCCCCAGAAGCCAGGGAATAAAAGTCTGAAAAAAGAAAAAAGATAAAAATCAATCTTGATGGGACAAATTTAATAGTAATAAACATTCAATCGAAATTAATATAAATAAAGTTTCACTTTCATCGAACACTGAAAAGGCTAAATTTTACTTTAAATGTTTATTTTATAATTGCCAATCAAAAGCCTTGTTTTTTTTATCTTTTTAATTGAAAACACTTTCGATGAACTAAATCGGAAAAGAAATCGATTACAACGCATAGAAATCAATATTGGTAATGTACTGTGGTGCAGTGGATATCGGCTCGGAACGAGAAATCGGGGAGCCGAGTTCGAATTCCAGTTGAATTCGTTGCATTCACTTACGCGCAAATACCCTTGGGAAAGGTATTAATCCGTTTCTTCCTTCCAGTTATGGGTTAAATAACAGGTCAGATTAGCTTCTATAGCCTCGGTAGGCAACCAGTCTACCGCGGAAAGCAATGGCAACCTACTGCGGGATAATTTTCTACCCAGTCAGTATGGGTTAAATAACAGGTCAGATTAGCTTCTATAGCCTCGGTAGGCAACCAGTCTACCGCGGAAAGCAATGGCAACCTACTGCGGGATAATTTTCTACCCAGTCAGTCATGTCTCTTTCGAGACATGATCGCCCGAAGCGTGTATTAATTGACTGACTGTCATTAATATCATCAAATTCGAAATCCATCTTAATATTTCACCTCCTTTGCACACCTGTCGATAGGAGTAATTCTACAGAGTTTCAAACTCTTTACACACCAGTTGCAAGGTGCAATTTTCTATACAGTTAACCTTTTCGAATCATTTACACATCTGTCGCAAAAGACAATTATCCTTACTTTAAAATTTTTACGACCCAGTTGCAAGGTGAATTCTCTATATTTTACACTTTTTACTCACCTGTTGCATTTCTGAATATTTCTTACATTTTACACACCTGTTGTAAAGGTGCGTGTCTCAGTAATTCATGCTTCTTACATGCTTCACACAACTTGTATTCAGTGCTTAGGAACATCGCCCCCACCCCCGCAGAATGCGCTTTGTGGCCCCTAGTTGCGAGTTCAATACCAAGCTACAGCAGTGGTGAACAAATAACTTAGAGAATCAGGTTAAAGGGAGATAACTCATGACTACCAGAAGTAGCTTCGCACAAAGGAATGAGAATGATATACCTCAGTGATCGTGATAAAGGGTTCGAAATTCCTAACTCCAAAAGAAAGCCGAGGCGTACAACGGCTGAAACATATGAAAAATGACAATAAAGATGAGGTCAAAAGTTCAAATAATTTAAATAGTGTAGTTTATTTAATGTGTTTATTATAACCAATGTTAATTATTAAGTTTTCACATTATTATTATTAGCAGTAGTCTAATCATTACCATAATTATTTCCTTAGATTTCTGTTGTATACACATTCCCTTCTGGATCTCAACCAGAGACCAAAAGTCACAAATGTCTTTATGACATTTTCACTGACCATTCCTGTAAAGAATAAAATAAATAAACAACCTTAAGTCACACACATTTTACATAAAGTCTTTCGTAAGGTGTGAACTGGCTTTGTGTGTACATATTTTGCAGTTCTTTAAGGCACAGGCTGTTAGGAATCTCTTCAATGTCTATCGGATCTTTTTCAAATCAACCCGAGTGCTCCAACTACGACTGGAATTATTGATGACCTCATGTGCCATATTTTTTAGATTGTCACTTCAAGATCTTTGTATTTTGATATTTGTGCATTTCTTTAAGGTATGGGTTGTCAGGAAACCCTTCAATGCGTCTATTCTTGTTTTGTGACTTCAAATCGGTATTTAACACCAGACACACACGCTTGTGGTATTCTTTACTTATTTTCTCCTTCATTTAAATACATTTCATTTCATCTTCTGAATGTCAGCTCTGATCCAATTGAGGATGTTGAAACTGCATTGCACCACAAAGACAGCCAATGTGTTAATGTCCGATATTCTCTTTTGTGAATTCAACTCGGTATTTACCACCAGACGCACATGCCTGTGGTATTCTTTTCTTTATTTTCTTCTTCATTTGAGTGCATGACATTTTATCTTATTAATGTCAACTCTGGTCCAATTAAGGATGTTGAAACTGTATTGCACCACAAAGACAGCCAAATTGTTAAAGGCCGGTATTCTGTTTTGTAAATTCAACTCGGTATTTAACACCAGACGCACACGCCTGTGGTATTCTTTTCTTACTTTTTCCTTCATTTGAGTACATTTCATTTTATTTTCTGAATGTCAACTCAGGTCTAATTAAGGACGTTGAAACTGTATTGCACCACAAAGACAGGCAAAGAGTTAATGGCCGATTTTCTGTTCTGTGAATACAACTCGGCATTTAACACCAGACGCCTTTACCTGTGGTATTCTTTTCTTATTTTCTTCTTCATTTGAGTGCATTTCATTTCATCTTCTTAATGTCAGCTCTGGTTCAATTAAGGATGTTTAAACTGTATTGCACCACAAAGACAGCCAAAGTGTTAATGGCCGATATTCTGCTTTGTGAATTCAACTCGGTATTTAACAACAGACGCACACACCTGTGGTATTCTTTTCTTATTTTCTTCTTCATTTGAGTATACTTCATCCAATCTTCTTTGCTTACTTTTAGGTATTTATAGGCTGCTTCTTGTTACAGATCACTAATCTTTGCAAAAAAAATTAGGATTTACTGATCAGTGCGGCTAGACATCTGATTGTTTCTAGCCGTGACTGTAACTCGACTGATTTTCTAACTCTAAGCTCTCGGCGCACGTCAAAGAAAGGCAGATTTTAACGTGCTATATACATAATGTAAACAAAGGTCAAGAGACTTCAATTCATTGCTAATATATATATATATATATATATATATATATATATATATATATTGTTTATATCTCTCTATATGATATTGTTTATATCTATTTATCTATGTATATATGTGTTATGGGGAAACATCCCTATTCCTCAGATAATGGACTCTCCCTCTTATATTAATAAGAGTTAACGGGAAGTTCTTAAGAAGTTCATAAGACTTCTTTAGACTTCTATTGGAGTTCAGTAGAACTACTAGGCAGTTGATATTAGTCGGCAGTTAGCCGAATACTAAGGAGTCAGCTTTCAGTGGAAGATTACCAAGTTCCTAACATTTTGGATGCGTTAAGTTGATTAGCAACTGACATAGCACGATTATAACTTTCAGTGCGAAAACTACTCCACAACACTATCTATCTATCTATCTATCTATCTATCTATCTATCTATCTATCTATCTATCTCAATCTGTTCATATCTATCTATCTATCTATCTATCTATCTATCTATCTAAATCTGTTCATATCTATCTATCTATCTATCTATCTATCTATCTCAATCTGTTCACATCTATCTATCTTAATCTGTTCATATCTATCTATCTATCTATCTATCTATCTATCTATCTATCTATCTATTCTCATCTATTCTATCTATCTATCTATCTATCTATCTATCTATCTATCTATCTATCTATCTATCTATCTATCTATCTAAATCTGTTCATATCTATCTATCTATCTATCTATCTATCTCAATCTGTTCATATCTATCTATCTATCTTAATCTGTTCATATCATATCTATCTATCTATCTATCTATCTATCTATCTATCTATCTATCTATCTATCTATCTATCTATGATATTGTTTACATCCATATTTATTATATGTATATCTATATATATATTATTGTTTATATCTGTATATATAGTTCGTATCCACGTATATGGTATTGTTTTATATCTATATCTCTCTCTATATATATATAGGAAACAAAAATATATATATATATATGAAATAAATTGTTCGAACATTATTTTTTATCGATACTTGTATTTAAGTAGATATTCTGGTTTTTTTTTGTTTTTGTTTTTTTTTAGGGGTCGCAGGTTCGAATACTGCCGAATGACACACATTTTCGTAATAAAAATTTATCGTAAATAATCAGCCCAGTAGATAGAAATATATAATACTGTTTAATTAAAAAAACAAACAAACAAACAAACAAACAAAAAAAAAACAGAATATCTACTTAAATACGAGTATCGATAAAAAAAAAATAATGTTCAAACAATTCATTTCAAATTGTCGGTTGTTTATAACCAAATTTCGTTAAAATTCGTTAATTTCCGTAACACACACACACACACACACACACACACGCGCGCGCGCGCGCACACACACACACACACATATATATATATATATAGCATTATTGCAAAACGTACCAACAAAACAGAAGCACTAATCACGACCGAAATCAGAAAAACCTACTGCCAACAAATTAGTAACATAAGTCGTCAAACCCAAAACGTACTACCTAATGGGTAAAGGGGAATAAAAAAAAAGAAACAAACAAAGCATAAGCTGTGTTTGAAAGAAAGAAAAAAAAAACCCACGACGAAAACATTAACAATAAAGAACTCAATACGAAAGTACGAAAGTACGAAAGTACAAAAGTAGAGCAAAAATACAAACTAAATCTAAAAGTGAGCCAAAAGTCGACCGCGGTTTCATTCGCAGGATCGTCAGGACAAGAGCCTTGTCCTGAAGATCCGGCGAGTGAAACCGCGGTCGACGTTTGGCTCACTTTTAGGTTTGTATATATATAAATTAAAAAAGGATTAATTCAATGATGTTGGATGATCATTTCGATATGAAAATCCCCACGGGGGATAACACATCACCTCAGCAACAGAAAAATCCTTTCAGAAACTGGAGAAAAATCAGTCTAATTTTCCTTTTTAAATAGATTTGCAAAGAAATTAAAAAAGAAAAGAAAAAAAGAAAAAGAAAAAAAGAAACAAAGAAAAAAAGAAAAAGATAAAACAAAATAAAATCAAATAAACAAGAAAAGAAAAAATTGACATCGTCTGGGTTCGCAAAAAAGGAAAGAGAATTGTAACTTAAAAACAACGGACGGCGTGTTGAATTGATGTAAGGTTAAGCAACACGGAAAAAAGGTGGGAGATAAGAGAGATAAAGGAAGGAAGGAAGGGAGGGAAAAATAAAAGAAAAGAAAGAAAAAAAATTATATATTACAGACGCTGGACATATTCAAAAACCTAACTTCCCAAAAACGTTGAAGTATTAGAAAAAGGCCTTTACTTAAAAAGGCATAATTATTTTTAAAGGGAATAAAAAGATATAGGATTTAAAATAAATTTTTTTTTTTAAAATTAGGTCATTTGATTTAAACGAAACAAAGACATCGCTAGGTAAAAAAAAAAATTCATTTACAATTATACATACATATAGAAGTACACAAAGTATCTGAATTAAAAAAAAAAATATATATATATATACATATATATATATATATATTTGTGTGTGTGTGTGTGTGTGTGTGTGTGTGTGTGTGTGTGTGTGTGTGTGTGTGTGTGTGTTGTGGCGATGTGCGTGTACGAATCTTCGTCGCCAATTTGTTGTGGATTCCGGGTGAGGAACCACACAAAATAATGAACAACAAAAACAGATATGGAGATAGAAAAGTAGGTTCTATTGAACGTAATATACGAACTTGAACGCAGGTTAGTAAATCCAGAAATAATATTAGTAAGAAATAAATATAGACAAGTCTTGACGTGAAATCGTTGGAAATAGTATATCCGTGTATCTTATTCTAGCAGAGTGGAGCTCAGAGCTAGTCTGACTTCTGATGCGGTAGTCACTGGGTAACTTCGATATCTCTCGGTAACTTACGTATCAGTTCCGGTACTCGCACGGATCTCTACGATTTCTCTCAACTCTCAAGTGGTGGATGACGATGACGATGGTGCCTCTGATCAATCGATCGGAGGCGATGGTAAAGACGATCAGCGGGTCGTAGCAGAAACTGTTGAAAAGGTGAGTGAGCCTGTTGTACCAACTTCGAAGAAGCACAAGACACAAGAAATTCCCCCGGCTGCTATCTATGTGATGTTACGAGGATGCATTTATATATAAAAATAATATTAATAATGTCTAAAAAGTTGTAGTAAGCGATTCTATTGAGTACTACTTGTTATTACAGAC